>CAWUFW010015872.1:0-337889 GCA_963921515.1 Calotriton arnoldi | reverse complement strand
CGTTTGTTTGCGGCATCGTAATTTATGTGCCGGGCGGGACGTGTTTCGTCGGACGGTGTGTGTCAGTTGTGCTGCGCCGCTACGTGTGCGGGCGCACTTTGATGGCGGACGGTGTTGCTGGCTTGCCGGCGGTGTTTGGCCTGCTTTTCGCATCATAATTGGGCGGGCGTGTGGACTGCTGCGTGCCGGCGGTAACTGGTGGTTTTTGCATCCGCCAGCACGGCGGTTGTGCTTCCGCCCGCCATCGTAATGGGCCCCTAAGTTGTTAATTGAAAATTTTTAAAAAATTTAAAATTAGTTATGGAAATTGTGTAATGACTTTTATGTGTGTGTTGTGGTGTTTATTGGGGGTAGAGGGTGGAAAGTATTTTATGTTTCATTAATTAATTATTATTTGCTCATTATTATTCATTCTTTAATTGATAAATGTTTATGGTTATTGTTTACTTTTATTTTGTGTGTGGATTTTGGGTTTATAGGGGTAATGTTTGGTTAGTAAATTAATTTTTATATGTTTTATTTTGATTTTTAATTAATAATATTTGTTTATTTGATAATTAATTATGTTTATTATGGAGGTACAATTCTTTAAAAAATGTAGATGTGTGTTGTGAAATGTGTGGTGTTATAGGGTAGGAAATAAAGAATATTTATTCTATGTAACAATTAATGTTTTTGATTATAATTAATTTATAATAAATATAGTTATTTGTTTGTAAACATTTTTTAATTTTTATAAAATAATGTTTGTTGGTAATTTTTAGATTTTTTTACATTATAACATGCTTCTATTTTTGTTATTTTTAATATTTTTATATATTTTTTATTTTTGTGTTTTTAACAATTTTTGTATTGTAGTAGATCTTTTGTTTGTTTTTATTTTTTTAATGACTTTATTGAGAATATTAATTTTAAGCCTCTGCTATCCAACACTTTCCCTACTGTTGCACTCACTGGAGTGGGAATAGTAATTTTTACCCCTCCGCTATTCAACACTTTCCCTACTGTTGCACTCACTGGAGTGGGAATAGTAATTTTTACCTCTCCGCTATCCAACACTTTCCCTACTGTTGCACTCACTGGAGTGGGAATAGTAATTTTTACTTCTCTGCTATCCAACACCTTCCCTACTGTTGCACTCACTGGAGTGTGAATAGTAATTTTTACCTCTCCGCTATCCAACACTTTCCCTACTGTTGCACTCACTGGAGTGGGAATAGTAATTTTTACCCCTACGCTATCCAACACTTTCCCTACTGTTACACTCACTGGATTGGGAATAGTAATTTTTACCCCTCCGCTATCCAACACTTTCCCTACTGTTGCATTCACTGGAGTGGGAATAGTAATTTGTACCCCTCAGCTATTCAACACTTTCCCTACTGTTGCACTCACTGGAGTGGGAATAGTAATTTTTACCCCTCCGCTTTCTAACACTTTCTCTACTGTTGCACTCACTGAAGTGGGAATAATAATTTTTACACTTAAGCTATCCAACACTTTCCCTACTGTTGCACTCACTGGAGTGGGAATAGTAATTTTTACTTCTCTGCTATCCAACACCTTCCCTACTGTTGCACTCACTGGAGTGTGAATAGTAATTTTTACCTCTCTGCTATCCAACACTTTCCCTACTGTTGCACTCACTGGAGTGGGAATAGTAATTTTTACCCCTACGCTATCCAACACTTTCCCTACTGTTACACTCACTGGATTGGGAATAGTAATTTTTACCCCTTCGCTATCCAACACTTTCCCTACTGTTGCATTCACTGGAGTGGGAATAGTAATTTGTACCCCTCCGCTATTCAACACTTTCCCTACTGTTGCACTCACTGGAGTGGGAATAGTAATTTTTACCCCTCCGCTATCTAACACTTTCCCTACTGTTGCACTCACTGGAGTGGGAATAGTAATTTTACCTCTCCGCTATCCAATACTTTCCCTACTGTTGCACTCACTGGAGTCGGAATAGTAATTTTTACACTTAAACTATCCAACACTTTCCCTACTGTTGCACTCACTGGAGTGGGAATAGTAACTTTTACTTCTCTGCTATCCAACACCTTCCCTACTGTTGCACTCACTGGAGTGTGAATAGTAATTTTACCTCTCCGCTATCCAACACTTTCCCTACTGTTGCACTCACTGGAGTGGGAATAGTAATTTTTACCCCTATGCTATCCAACACTTTCCCTACTGTTGTACTCACTGGAGTGGGAATTGTAATTTTTACTTCTCCACTATCCAACACTTTACCTACTGTTGCACTCACTGGAGTGGGAATAGTAATTTTTACCCCTACGCTATCCAACACTTTCCCTATTGTTACACTCACTGGATTGGGAATAGTAATTTTTACCCCTCCGCTATGCAACACTTTCTCTACTGTTGCACTCACTGGAGTGGGAATACTAATTTTTACCGATGCGCTATCCAACACTTTCCCTACTGTTGCATTCACTGGAGTGGGAATCGTAATTTTTTCACCTCTGCTATGCAACACTTTCTCTTCTGTTGCACTCACTGGAGTGGGAATAGTAATTTTTACCTCTCCGCTATCCAACACTTTCCCTACTGTTGCACTCACTGGAGTGGGAATAGTAATTTTTACCCCTATGCTATCCAACACTTTCCCTACTGTTGCATTCACTGGAGTGGGAATAGTAATTTGTACCCCTCCGCTATTCAACACTTTCCCTACTGTTGCACTCACTGGAGTGGGAATAGTAATTTTTACCCCTCCGCTATCTAACACTTTCCCTACTGTTGCACTCACTGGAGTGGGAATAGTAATTTTTACCTCTCCGCTATCCAATACTTTCCCTACTGTTGCACTCACTGGAGTCGGAATAGTAATTTTTACACTTAAACTATCCAACACTTTCCCTACTGTTGCACTCACTGGAGTGGGAATAGTAACTTTTACTTCTCTGCTATCCAACACCTTCCCTACTGTTGCACTCACTGGAGTGTGAATAGTAATTTTACCTCTCCGCTATCCAACACTTTCCCTACTGTTGCACTCACTGGAGTGGGAATAGTAATTTTACCCCTATGCTATCCAACACTTTCCCTACTGTTGTACTCACTGGAGTGGGAATTGTAATTTTACTTCTCCACTATCCAACACTTTACCTACTGTTGCACTCACTGGAGTGGGAATAGTAATTTTTACCCCTACGCTATCCAACACTTTCCCTATTGTTACACTCACTGGATTGGGAATAGTAATTTTACCCCTCCGCTATGCAACACTTTCTCTACTGTTGCACTCACTGGAGTGGGAATAGTAATTGTTACCGATGCGCTATCCAACACTTTCCCTACTGTTGCATTCACTGGAGTGGGAATCGTAATTTTTTCACCTCTGCTATGCAACACTTTCTCTTCTGTTGCACTCACTGGAGTGGGAATAGTAATTTTTACCTCTCCGCTATCCAACACTTTCCCTACTGTTGCACTCACTGGAGTGGGAATAGTAATTTTTACCCCTATGCTATCCAACACTTTCCCTACTGTTGTACTCACTAGAGTGGGAATTGTAATTTGTACTTCTCCGCTATCCAACACTTTACCTACTGTTGCACTCACTGGAGTGGGAATAGTAATTTTTACCCCTACGCTATCCAACACTTTCCCTACTGTTACACTCACTGGATTGGGAATAGTAATTTTTACCCCTCCGCTATGCAACACTTTCTCTACTGTTGCACTCACTGGAGTGGGAATAGTAATTTTTACCGATGCGCTATCCAACACTTTCCCTACTGTTGCATTCACTGGAGTGGGAATCGTAATTTTTTCACCTCCGCTATCCAACACTTTCCCTACTGTTGCACTCAATGGAGTGCAAATGTAAGTTACATTTCTTTTAAATATATTAATATTTTAATTCGTAATATAATGTTTTTTTATTAGATTTTGTATTATAGGTATATGTATATTTATATATATTTATTTGTTAATTTTTATATATTTATAACTTTTTAAAATAAATTAAAATTATTAGTTTACTAATTGTTTTAAAGTAAATATACATGTATATATTACATTTTATGTATGTACATTTAACTTTTTTTAAATTACATTTATTTATTATATTTGTTTAAATGTACATTACATCTAAATATTTTTTTAAAGTTAATTTTATTATTTAATTTATTAAACATTTTTTATATATAAATAAAATCGATATTTTGTACATCGATATTTTTAACATCTATATTTTTTTCGATATTTTTGTATTTTACATTTTTAAAATAGAATGTCAATATTGTGGATGTCGATATTTGTGTATCGATATTTGTGTATGGGGATATTTTTGTAGTTGATATTATGTCAGTGATCCGACTTCCATAGCGCCTAGCGCGACTTCATAATTGGAGTCTATCTTATAACTAATTCATGATCCCACAAGTATTGCAATATATTCTTTTTTTATTTCATTTTTGTACTAGTGCACAGCAGTTGAAACCCATCAGTAGTGGCCTCTTTCAATTCCCAGGTGTATGAATACACTCACTGTGAGTATAAATGTCCTGATTAGACATCACATCAGGAAAGAGTAGCCACATCAGTTGATTCGTTTTGCTCATTGATATGGCACATCACTATTTAATTGCATGAACCTCTTTTTTCTTTTTCTTTTCTCTAATTTTATTATTTTCTGCTGTTTTATATAAAAAAAAAAATTTTGGCTTCTCTATGACCGACTATGACTAATTGCTAATGAATGAAATTAGATTTAACAAACTGAAAATTCTTTCACCCGTACGAGCTTTCCTTGGTGTTCCCCAAGGTAAGTAGGGGACACCTTGAGTTAAGCTTGCATGTGACACACTCAATGTCGGTAGTTTATCTTGGTGGAGGTTGTGTGACAAATAATTTGAAAAATTGTTTTACTTTAGTCCAATCGAAACATATAGGACAAGTTTTTATCATATGGGTTTACACAATTAAAATTGATTATTTGTATTCTCCAGGTACCCCTTGTTTGGTTGTCAGTCTATTTGGCATGGTCCTGAGGAAGGTGGTCTGTCATCTGTTTCTAACCCACCGAAACGCGCGTCGACCTTCTGAACAAACCCTGTCGTGTCAAGTGTATACGATAGGGCTGTGGAGACCAATTAGTTCTAAGTCTCCCCATGATCCAGATATGAAGAGTGGTTGTTATTGGGTGATGTATGAATGTGTTTGGTTGTGATTGAGTGAGTTTGTGAACTGATGTAAAGAAATCGGTTGTTGATTATATATCTTCTTAGGGGTCTGGAGCTATATATTATATTTGTTCCTCATGTGTTATGAGTGTGTAACTATGTATAAAAAATATTGTATGTAAATGAATATTTTTATGGTTCTATATTTATAAAAAAATGAATACAAAAAATTACATGTGTTTTTGAATAATAAAACGATGACAAATAAATCATATTGTCAAAGTGTTGAATTGTATATATTACAAGTGTAGCCCACATTTGATGTTGTTCTTATAAGTTAAAGAAATAGAGGTCGTGAGGGAGTCTGCTATATATATTTCCTAGCGCGACTTCACCCTATAGGGACAAGCTCTTTAAGCAATATGGAGAGCAAAGTCCCTTGCACCAAAAGACATCGATGCAGCCCATTATTGCTATTGGGAGAGAGGGTCCAGAAGCCAGCAGCGCATTTGCTTGAGCCATAACAGTAATGAATTGTGCAATGTTGGGATTTTACTATAAAAACAAACAGATGAATGACTTCAACTTTTAAAGATAGCACTATGCTGCAATCTTACAAACTACATTTCCCACAATGCTTGTCACTATATACAAAACATGGTAATGATGACTACTAGAGACTACACCCACTTGAGAAAGATGGAAATTGAAATGCATCGTGGGTACTTTAAAGGCTGTTATTTTAATACATGAATGTCACCAAAGCTTCTGGGAGTGCAGTGTCTTCTTTCGTGAACAAATATTGAAGGGGTTTTGGTCGTACCCCTAAAACTGCACCGGCAGCCAGCGTGCGCTGCTTGAAGATCACTTTGGGAAGGAATGTTTGTTAAAGCGGCGGCACCCGATGTTGGGATTTCATTGCAAGAGACAGTGAAGTTGGCGTGGAGATACTTATCTTCAGCGCGTGCACTGGACATTGGAAGACTAGTAAGTGACTTATGCCATGACTTCCATAGCGCCTAGCGCGACTTCACTCTGTAGGGTTAAGCTCTTTAAGCAATATGGAGAGCAAAGTCCCTTGCACCAAAAGACATCGATGCGGCCCATTGCTGCTATTGGGAGAGAGGGTCCAGAAACCAACAGTGCATTTGCTTGAGTGAAAACAGTAATGACTTGTGCAATGTTGGGATTTTACTATAAAAACAAACAGATGAATGACTTTAACTTTTAAAGAGAGCACTATGCTGCAAACTTACAAACTACATTTCCCACAATGTCTGTCACTATATAAAAACATGGTAATGATGACTACTAGATACTACACCCACTCGAGAAAGATGGAAATCGAAACGCATCGTGAGGACTTTAAAGGCTGTTATTTTAATAAATGAATGTCGCCAAAGCTTCGGGGAGTGGAGTGTCTCCTTTCATGAACAAATATTGAAGGGGTGTTAGACTTACCCCTAACTCTGCACCGGCAGCCAGAGTGCGCCGCTTGAAAATCACTTTGGGAAGATATATATATACTAACTAAAAAAACAAAGGTTACAGGGATGTTATAGTTACGAATTACATGAAAAAAGGTAGAAAGAAATTCACTGTAAAAAACAAAGGTTACAGGGACATTATAGTTAGGAAATAGAATTAAAAAAAACCTAGAAATTCACTGGAAAAACAAAGGTTTCAGGGGCATTTTAGTAAGGCTCACATTTCTGTCATACAAAACTATAGAAATTCAGCAGTTATAGTTACCTGAGATAACTTTAACTTATGCCCCCTCAATGCACTGCTTATGACCTCACATAATTCGTCACTCATTACATGGTCAGTGACATCACTCATGACATCTCAAATGACATCACTGATTAAATCATCCTGTGAGTGTAAGTGTTTTGTAAACATTTCTGAGACTTAGAGATATATACTGAGCTACTGCATAGGTTAAATTATTAATCTTTCTGTACTACTAATGTGTGATACTATTTCTGACATATGTCATCTGAGTGACTGTCTGTATCAGTGTGTGAGTGGGTGCCTGAGTGGCTGCATGGGTGTGTGAGTGGCTGTATGGATCTGTCAGTGGGTGTGTGAGGGTCTGTTTAGGTCTGTCAGTGGGTATGTGAGTGGCTGCATGGGTCTGTAAATGGGGTTGCAAATGTTTTTCTGGGTGTGTAAGTGGCTGTGTGAGTGGCTGTATGAGTGTGTGAGTTGTTGTAGGGGTATATGAGTTGTTGTAGGGGTGTGTGGGTAGGTGTGTAAATGTGTATATGGGTGTGTGAGTGGTTGTATGAGTGGCTGTTTGTGTGGATGTTTGCTTAAGTGAGTTTGTGTGTAAGTGGCTGTATTGGAGAATGAGTGTTTGTGTGAGTGACTGTATGGGTGAGTGAGAGGGTGGGTGTGATTTGTTGTATGGATGTGTGAATGGGTATGTAAGTGGTTGTGTAGGTATGTGAGTGGGTGTGTGAGTGGTTCTATAGATGATGTCATCAGTGGTATCATTTGAGGTGTCAGCAGTGATGTCATCAGTGATGTCACTGACTATGTCATGAGTGATATAATATGTGAGGTCATATGCAGTGCATTGAAGGGGGCAAGTTATAGTTAACTTGGGTAGCTATGACTGCTGAATTTCTATGGTTCTGTATGAGTGTAATCTGAGCCTAACTATAGTGAACCTCTGGTTTTTTCAGTGAATTTCTGATGTTTTTAAAATTCTATTTCCTAACTATAATCTCCCAGTAACCTTTGGTTTTTTCAGTGAACTTCTAAGTTTTTTTTTAATGTTAGGTCCTGACTATAACATCCCTGTAACCTTTTCTTTTTAGTGAATTTCAAAGGTTTTTTAAAAATTTCATTTCATAACTGTTACCTGTAACCCATAAAAAGTGGTTGTGTGAGTGGCAGTATACGTCAGTGAGTGGGTGTGTTAGTAGCTGTATGGGTCTGTGAGTGGGTGTGTGAGTATCTGTATAGGTGTCTGAGTGGATGTGTGAGTAGTTTTGAGGGTGTATGAGTGAGTTTGTGAGTAGATTTGTGAGTCAGTGAGTGGGTATGTGAGTGACTGTATGGGTCTGTGAGTGAGTGCTTGAGGAGCTGTGTGGGTGTATGAGTGGGGTTTTGAGTGGCTGTATGGGTGTGTGAGCGGGTGTGTGATTGGCTGTATGGGTGTATCAGTGTGCATGTGAGTGGCTGTATGGGTCTGTAAGTGGGTGTGTGAGGGGCTGTATGGGTGTGTGAGTTGGTGTGTGAGTAGTTATGAGGGTCTGTGAGTGGGTGTGTGAGTGGCTGTATGGATGTGTGAGTGGTTGTGTGGGTGTGTAAGTGGGGGTGTGAGTATGTGAGTGAGTGTGTGAGTAGGTGTAGGGGGTTTGTGAATGGGTAGATTTAAAAAAAATAGGGGTCTGGATCCACAAATCCATCTGAATCCATGATGATCTGGGAGGATCAGGGGAGATCCACAGATTCTCAGGTGGTAAAAAAAATGTTTTTTGGACAATTTCTTACCCATGAGGGGTCCCACACAGACCCCTCCATCAGTCCCATGGGTCATGGAACCTCTACCCTGACCCTTTCTATCACTTTTAATTTAATTTTCCCCGCTGGGAACTAAGGGGCTCATTATGATGGCGGGCGGACTGATGTCATCATAACGGTTTTGGGACCGCCCACCAGACGTGCGGCAGTCCCACCAGTGCAATTAGGATGTGCCCGCCATACTGGCGGGTGCATCCTGCCCTTTTAACATTGCAGACGGTGCTGCTGGCTGCAATGTCAGAAGAGCATGCACAGCATTTCCCTGCACCACGTGGCAGGCACCACGAGGTGCCTGCCACTAGTTGCATGGAACTGCAGGGGGGTACCCCCCAGTGCACCCCCCCACACACCGAGGGGGCCAACAATGGGCCCCCAAAGTCAGTCTCCGCCTGTCTTTTTGCAGCGGGATATCCGCTGCAAAAAGACAGACAGAAGGGCATATCCTAATCACTATGGCGGTGCCTCCATGGCACCGCCGCAATGTTGCCTTGATTCCGGGTTCTGCAAGGCGGGCGGAAAAGGACCGCCTTGCAGAACCATGGCGGGCGGACTTTCCGTCCGTCGTGGAACCATCATGATTCCCACCGCCATCCTAATTTGGTGGTGAATATTTTCAGTATGATGGCGGAAGGACCGCTACCGTTGGCCCGGCGGTGGCGGTCCTTCCGCCATCATAATGAGCCCCTAAGTACCGATGAACAAAATGGCAGCCGCAACTTTCCTCTCAGGTTGTGGCCAGCCAATCACGGCATTGCTGTTGGCGGGTGTATTCATGAATCTGCAGAGGATCTGGAGAGGATCCGCGTCCCTAGATATACAAATTTGTTTTTCAGTTAATATCTCTAAAATTACTAAATGGATTTACACCAAATCCCAAAAGGTTGCTTTTTGGACCAAGAGCAAGCTTTCTGCCAAATGTGTTGTAATTCTGTGACCCCATCTTTTTCTCGGCCCGCTTCTTGGATCACCCCAAAACTTTCCATGCACAACAAGACCCAACTTGACATATATATATATATATATATATATATATATATATATATATATATATATATATATATATATATATATATATATATATATATATATACACCCTACTGGTGGTTGCCAGTAGGTAGTTCTAGTTAGGACTTAGTTCTCATAGGAATAGCATTTTTTGACTTGCCTATATCTTTGGCGCCGGCTGACAAATCTTCACAACATTTTCCCAAAAAAGTGTCAAGTTGGGTCTTGTTGTGCATGGAAAGTTTTGGGGTGATCCATCAAGCGGGCCGAGATAAACTCCTCATTCGTGCCGAATAACAACAAATGGAGCAGACTCAGATCCGTCAGCCATTACAAGTTTCGGCCGCTTCAACGGCCTTGGTCACATGTCATGTACGCTTTGTTTACTTCTTTTTACGTACGGCAAAAAATTAATATAAAAGAAAGACTTTTACCTCCGTGTAGTTCATTTACATGCAACAATTTCAATTCATTCTCATCAATTAATTTACAAATAATAATTCATTGAGCGACTTATATTGACAAATAGTGCATTCCTACTTCCACATATCGACATTGGGGCAAACTTTTCATTGAATAATATCAGACAAGTGCCTTATTATAGTTTGGCATTCCTAGGAATAAATAATCAATCTCAACATATAATATCAACGATGGAATACACAGTTCATTGACTGCTGACACAGTTGTGTCATATTGTACTTTAGGTATCTAATTTTTTATTAGTATCTGTGCAATGTGCATCTAGATATACACAAGCTCAAAGTGCTAAGTGCAGAGGAGCTCTAATACCTTTTGGTAAATATAGATATTGTCAGTCATACCTTCGCAATAATACTGCATTAATACCAGGCTAGTGCCCTTAATATTTCATCTGATTCCTCAAAAGAAATAAACATTTATTGTGCAAAATATGCATTACTATATACACCAAAGTGCTTAAGCACAGAAAGACTATACTATCATTTGGCTAGTGCCAATAGGGTCTAACGTGTTCGCATCTGAAGACATCTTAAAATATATGCCTAAAACCTGTTGTGTTTCTCCTTCCCAAAGTCTAAAATTGATTCTTATATTGCCATTCACCAGTACCCAATGATTTTAAAAGATTGGAACCTTAATTTAGGTTCTTGATCCTTTCTAGGACCCCTTATCCTTTATTAATTAGGATGAAATGGAGGTAAAGTTGGGAAAGTTCTAAAGAAAAACTAATAAACAAGTTTTTCCACAATTCTTAATCCAAGTGTCAGGTGCTTTGGTCTAATTACATTATTCTTACTGTATGTTCATGATTTGTTTTTATAGGCAAGAGTGCAGTTCCTCATCATAATTTAGCCCATTTGGTATTTTGCTGTCTAACATGATTATGTATCTTGTTTCCAATTCACGCAATATCCTGGTACGGTTGTCCCCTCTTTTACTGAGTGGTACTGCATCAATTACAAAGTAACTGATTTGTGATTGATTTTTCTGATGAAATATTTCACAATGCCGTGCCACTGGGTAAGATCGATTTCCATTGGTTATCACCCTCATGTGCTGTAAGATTCATCTGTGTACCTGCAATGTGGTGCTACTCACATATCTTAAACTGCAAGTGCAAGTTAGCACTTAAACTACAAACTCTGTTTTGCAGTTATATGCCCCCCTGATCTTCACCTCATCTCTTCTGAAAGAGGTGTGGTATGCAGTGGTATTCTGGCCTATACTACAAGCCTTGCAACGAGTGCATTTCTTGAAACCACATGGGGGTCTTAACCTACTCTGTTCATGTTCCATCACCGGGCTACTGCTCACAATTGCATCTTTAAGGAATGGGGCTCTCCTATATGTAATAGGAGGATGTTTTGGTAGTGCATTCCCTATGACTGGATCTGATCTCACTATGTGCCAGTTTCTGTTGAACAGACTCCTAAGCTCTTTATCCTGCACGTTATATGTAGTCAAAAATCTCAACAGGGCCTTGCTTTTCATTTCTCTTGGTTTCTTTTTGGTAAATAGAATTGCCTCTCTTTGTTCTCTGTTAGCTGCTTTACGGTCTTTCTCAATTACAGAGATATTATATCCCCTTTCTAGAAATCTGTTAGTCCTTTCATCCTGACATCTTTGTAGGTCATTCTCAGTGCTACAATTTATTTTCGCACAAAGCATTTCACCATACGGAATGCTTAGTTTAGTGTGATTAGGGTGGAAGCTAGAAGCATGAAGGGTTGTGTTCCCTGCCGTTTTCTTTCTGTGAAGTCTTGTTTCTAGCTTACCTCCTTGAACAAAAACATCTGTGCCAAGAAATGTTACCTTTGTCACACTGATGTTATACGTGAATTTCAAATTCAGTTAATTCCTTTTCAAAAGTTTCACAAACTGCTCTGCTGTGTTAACAGTGCCCCTCCAAACCACAAAAAGGTTGTCTATAAACCTGGCCCACATTACTATATTCTCATCCCATATTTTTGCATGTTCCCTGCGTAGCATCTACTCCTCCCACCAGCCTACATGTAAACATGTATAGCTGGGGGCGAAGCAGGTGCCCATCGCAGTCCCACACTGCTGGTGATACAGGTCTCCCCCAAATAGGAAAAAGTTTCCTTCCAAACATTTTTTGGCCATTCTTATCAACATTTGTGTGTGACTGTAAAGACTTACTGGTACATCTTTGAGGAAATGATGCATGGCTCTCAGGCTATCCTTGTGGGCAATACTGGTGTATAGAGTTGTTATGTTCAGCGCTATTAGCACATAATTATGTTCTATGGGTACATCGTAAATCATTTTTAAGAAATCGCCACTGTCTCGTATATAAGATGGTACATTTTTCACATATTATTGTAGAAAGTAATCTATATACTTAGATGTGTTTTCCATCATACTGCAGATCGCTGAAATAATCGGACGTCCGGGGGGACAGCTGAAGTTCTTGTGCACCTTTGGAATTAGATATAGCACCGGGGTTTTAGGAGTATCATTTCTCAGAAATAGGTATTCATTATGGGATAGCACGACATCATTCATCCATTGTTCAAGTAGTTGTTTATAATCAGAAAGGAACTTGATCAATGTCGTCTGATTGAATTTTTTGTAGCACTCTCTCTGTCCCCATTGGACATGGGCTTCATGTAAGTACATGTCCAAAAGCCATAGCACAACATTTCCTCCTTTATCGGAGTTTCTTACAACCACATTTTTATTTTTCCTTAACTTGGGCATTAACTCATTGTATTTCCATTCCGTGGCCGTTCTTTTTGTTCTGCCTTGGTTGCTCTCCTTATATATTTTTTTGAGACCTTCAGAAATCAGCTCATGAAAGGTATCAATTGTATCCTTAGGTGTGGCAGGCAAGGTTCTTGAGCGTGGTTGGAACAGTGTAATTGCTGCTTTTCCCACTTCTATGTCATATTCTGTATAACATCCTGGCTTGTCAATTCAACGTTGGGAACTTCATTTCCCATTTCAAGTTGCCTCAGGGTTTGTAACAGGGAGAGGTCTGCAATAGTTGTAATCTCACTTTGTGCTCCCATTGTGCTGGATTCCACCCTAGCCATGTTGGTAAATTGTTTATTGGATGTATGTACTTTCAATAATTTCAACTTTCTTATAAATTTAAAGGTGTCAATCCTTGTTTGAGGATAATTCATCATATTTTTAGGACAATACAACAGTCCCAACAATAAAATGTCCTCCTCTGCTTTTCTTAGTACCAGGTTAGTGAGATTTACAATCGACCCCCCTCCATTAATTTCTGTATCTTCTATTTCTGTTTCCATGATTTGTTTATGTATTTGTTTTGTCTGCCAGAGTTTTTTCCGCTGCTGTTTCTGCCTGTATCTCCTTCTGATTGCTTTTGAGGCCTTGATATTCTTGGTCTTAGCATTAGCCGCCGGTCCAAGCGTAAGAAATCCAATTCTTCTGAAATAGTCATCACCTTAGCTGACGTGACACCACTTGGACCTTTGCTTCCACTTGCTTCTTCTCCATCCTCTCTATTTCAGAGCTTAACTCAGTTTCAGTGTCTATTTGCTTCTTCTCCTGCTGTTTCCTGTTTCCTTCTTCCTGTCGCTGA
This sequence comes from Calotriton arnoldi, assembly GCA_963921515.1. NCBI lineage: Eukaryota > Metazoa > Chordata > Amphibia > Caudata > Salamandridae > Calotriton > Calotriton arnoldi. The sequence continues at coordinate 324,134 of CAWUFW010015872.1, read as the reverse complement.
CTCCTGAGGCGGTCGAATCTCCTGGCAAACGTGAATATTTGCCCATTCTCGTTGTCGATTTTGTCTCTTATAAATTTGTGTACTTTTCTCCGTTTGATTGTATCTTCATGCTTTTTAAGCGAGTTTCCATTACTTTTCGAAACTTCGTAATTGGCTCCGTTTCTGGTCAGATCTTTAAATCTGTTTCCAGCAATTCAATTTCCTGCAGAATTTTTTGTCTGTCCTTGCCGGCATATTTTACTAGAATTTGTACTAGTCTGGCCAACGCCTCCAGATTGCTGGCTGACCATTCCTTGAGCATTTCTGGATCCGGGTGCCACAAGTATTCTCAGGCCACGAGGTATCCGACCCACATCCAAGTATTTGGTTAATGACTTCACTTCCCACCATTTCGTAATTTCCTTATGATTTCATTTTTCTAACGATTTTAGCGTTTGTTGCACATCTGTCTCCTGACCTCGTGCATATATATATATATATATATATATATATATATATATATATATATATATATGTGTGTTTTCACTGAAAAAAACAAAGCTTAATGTGACCCTATAGTTAGGTGAAAATTGCAGTGACAATGTAACATTTTAAACTAAACAAAACACTGAAATTCACCAGTTATAGTTATCTCTGGTAATTATAACTTGTGCCCTTAGGTAACTATAACTCACACCTCTGCCATGCACAGCTAGTCACCCCACATATTACATCACTCATGACATGTTCTATAACATCATTGAAAACATCACTGCAACACTTGAAATGTCATAATTGATGAGAAGACTGTACTGTGCATGGCGGGGGTGAGAGTACAGCGGAGGACAGCGTCGTGCAATGTAGTGTCGTACTGTAGAGTGTTGTAGAGTGGAATAGAGTGGTGTAGAGGCAAGTGGCATATAGTGGAAAAGCATAGAGTGGAGTGGCACAGACTGGAGTGGCATACAGTACAGTGGTGTAGGGTGGAGTGGTGTAGAACTGAGTAGTGTAGAATGGAGCGGTGTACAGTGGACTAGTGTACAGTTGAGTGGCGTAGAGTGGAGTGGTGTACCGCGGACTGGTGTACAGTAAAGTGGCATAGAGTGGAGTAGCATAGATTGGAGTGGCACAGAGTGGAGTGGCATAGAATTGAGTGGCATAGAGAGGAATACCATACAGTGGAGTGGCGTAGAGTGGCATACAGTTGAGTAGCGTAGAGTGGAATAGCGCAGAGTGTAGTGGCGTAGAGTGTAGTGGCATAAAGTGGAGTGGGATACAGTGGAGCAGCATAGAGTGGAGTGGCATACAGAGGAACAGCATAGAGAGGAGTGACATCCAGTGGAGTGGTATAGAGTGGAGTGCTATAGAGTGGAGTAGGGTAGAGTGGAGTGGCGTACAGTGGAGTGGTATAAAGTTGAATGTGTAGAGTGGAGTGGCATAAAGTAGAGTGATGTAGAGTGGAATAGCGTAGAGTGGAGTAGCGTAGAGTGGAATACCGTACAGTGGAGTGGAAATAGAGTGGCATAGAGTTGAGTTGCATAGAGTGGAGTAGCTCAGAGTGGAGTGGTGTAGAGTGGACTTGAGTGGAGCAGCGCACAGTAAAGTGCCATAAAGTGAAGAGGCACAGAGTAGAATAGCATAGAGTATAGTGGCATAGAGTGTAGTGGCTTAGAGTGGAGTGGCATAGAGTGGAATAATGTAGAGTGGAGTGGTGTAGAGTCGAGTGAAGTAGCATATAGTGAAGTGACATAGAGTGGAGTGACATGCAGTGAAATAGCATAGACTGAAGTGCCACAGAGTGGAGTGAAATAGAGTGGAAAATTGTAGAGCGGAGTGGTTTAGAGTGCAGTGGAGTAGAGTGGACTGGCATAGATTTGAATGGCATAGAGTGGAGTGGCGTAGAGTGGAATAGCATTGAGTGGAGTGGCATACAGTGTAGTGGCGTACAGCAGTGTGGCCTAGAGTGGAGTGGCATAGAGTGCATTGGCGTAATAGCACAGAGTGGAGTGACATAGAGAGGAGTGGCATAGAGTGGCGTGGCATACAGTGGAGTTGCATAGAGTGGTGTTGCTTAGAGTGGACTGGCATAAAGTCGTGTAGAGTAGAAAAGCGTAAATTGGATGGCGTAGAGTGGTGTGGTGTACAGTGGAATAGCGTAGAGCGGAGTGGCATAGAGTGGAGTAGCATTTAGTGTAGGTGCATGGAATGGTGTAGAGTGGAATAGTGTAGAGAGGAGTGGCATAGAGTGGTGTAGAGTATAGCATAGAGTGGAGTGGCTACAGTAGAGTGGTGTACAATGAAGTGGCAGAGAGTGGAATACCATAGAGTGGAGTGGCATAGAGTCGAGTGGCGTACAGCAGAGTGGCATAGAGTGGAATACCGTAGAGTGGAGTGGCGTAGAGGGGAATAGTATAGAGTGGAGTGACGTACAGTGGCGTAGAGGGGAATAGCATAGAGTGAAATTGCATACAGTGGAGTGGTGTACAGTGAAATGGCATACAGTTCAGTGATGCATAGTGACGTGGCATAGAGTGGAGCCGTGTATAGTGAAATACTGTAGAGTGGAGTGGCGTAGAGTGGTGGGCAGTTGAGAGGATTGAAGAGGAGTGGTGTGAAATGAAATAGCATAGAGCGAAGTAGGCAGAAAGTGGAGTGGCATAGAGTGGAGTGTTGTGGAGTGGAGTGGCATAGAGTGGAGTGGTGTAGAGTGGAATAGTGTAGAGTGCAGTGGAACAGAGTGGCATAGAATCAAGTGGCATACTGCGGAATATTGTAGAGTTGAGTGGCATACAGTGGAGCATTATAGAGTGCAGTGGGGTAGAGTGGAAAAGTGTAGAGTGGAGTGGCATAGAGTTGAGTGGTGTAGAGTGGAGTGGAGTACAGTGGAATAGCATGGAGTGGAGTGAATTACAGTGGCTTAAAGTGGAAAAGCATAGAGTGGAGTGGTGTACAATGGAGTGGCATATAGTACAGTGAAATAGAGTGAAGAGGCATAGAGCAGAGTGGCATAGAGTGGAGTGATGTAGAGTGGAATACCATAAAGTTGAGTAGCATAGGGTGGTGCACAGTTGAGTGCACAGAGTGGAATAGTGTAGCCTGGAATAGTGTAGAGTGGAATAGTGTACAGTAGAGTGGTGGAAAATGGAGTGGCGTAGAGTGGAATAGCATAGAGAGGAGTGGGCATAAAGTGGAGTCGTGTAGAGTGGCATAGAGTGTAGCAGCATGGAATGGCATAGAGTGGCTTGGCAGAGTAGAGTAGCATAGAGTGAAGTGGCATAGAGTGGAAAAGTGTAGAGTGTAGTGGTGTAGAGTGGCATTGAGTCAAGTGGTGTACAGTGGAATAGAGTGGAGTTGCATACACTGGAGTGGCATAGAGTGCAGTGGCGTACAGTAGAATGGCACAGAGTAGAATAGCATAGATGAAAGGGCGTCCAGTGGAGTAGTATACTGTGGATTAGCATAGAGTGGGGTGTTGTAGAGTGGAGTGACATAGAGTGAGGTGGCATAGAGTGGAGTGGCATACAGTGGCATAGAGTGGAATATCATAGAGTGATGTACAGTGGACTGGCATACAGTTCAGTGGTGTAGAGTGGAATAATGTAGAGTGAAGTGGCATAGAGTGGTGCACAGTCAAGTGGTGAAGAGTGGAATAGTTTAGCCTGGAGTGGCATAGAGTGGAGTGGTGTACAGGAAAGTGATATAGAATGGAGTGACGTAGAGTGGAATAGAATAGAGTGGAGTGGGCGTAAAGTGGAGTGGTGTAGAGTGGAATAGCGTAGATTAGAGTGACTTAAAGAAGAGTGGTGTAGATTTGAATAGTGTAGAGGTGAGTGGCCTAAAGTGAAGTGGTGTAGGTTGGAGTGGTGGGCAGTGGAATAGCATACAGTGGAATGGCATAGCATGGAGTGACGTAGAGTGGAATGATGTAGAGAGGAGTGGTGTAGAGTTGAGTGGCATAAAGTGAAGTGGCATTGAGGGTATAGCATAGAGTGGAGTGGCTACAGTATAGGGGTGTGCAGTGAAGTGGTGTACAGTGGAATAGCGTAGAGTGGAATGGCGCAGAGTTGAGAGGCGAAGAGTGGAGTGGCATACAATAAAGTGGAGTAGAGTGGAGTGCCATAGAGTGGATTCTCATAGAGAAGAGTGGTGTGCTATACATTGGTGTGGTGTAGATTGGAGTGGCATGTTGTACTGTCATGAGGTTAATAGGCCCTGTGCACAAACACTTCCATTTTCCATGCTCACATTTAAAGTTGACAGCTTTTTAAACAATTACTTTTACCACACATTTGCTTGCATGCCCGTATGAGATAGAACACTCAGAAAAGATTTGCTTACAAATACATTTCTTCATAAGCACATTATCATACCATAGAAAATGTTGTCAAAGGACTGGGTACACTGTGCAAACTGTCCTTGCTCGTTGTTGTCTGTTCAGCGACAGCTCTGGGTTGATAGAATCAACAATGACTGCCTGACCAGAGCTCAGACACATAACGAATGGGCCAAGTTTTATTATGTAAACGGCACCAAATCTTTGTTCGGCAGAGGAGTATTTTAATGGATTGTCACAGTCGCCCCTTGCCTGAATTCAGTGTTCTAGGTCAAGCACTTAGTGGGTCTGCTGAGTAGTTTTTCTTATGTATGCCCAAAGCCCCTAGTCACCATCCTAACGGAGACATCCGTGGTGTTAGGGAAAACTCCTCCTCAGCTGAATAGGGAACCCCTATTTCTGTCTGTAGGTTGTTCAAGCTTGAACCTTTAAAAGGAACACCCCACTATAGTATATTGTCTCTGAATTCCATTAATTACAATGGCCAATCCAGTACCGGTGGTAATTCAATTTAACTGCAGACACACATTAACACAAATACTACAACAACAAGGGCTTCCTCTTACAGGAGGGGATGTTAGCTTCATGGTAGATTCCCATGAAGCGTATAAAACAAAGGAATTCTATTCATGGGTAACATTTCTGGCAGCAGACGCCAACACAACAAATGTTCACACATACACTGAAGCACCCATACCAAACAACTACAGACCTTATGAAGACTTAGAAATGGCATTAACATTTCAGGAACACAAAACTGGAATCAAGGTACCCTACCACATGCATTAGAAAATGTCTGACTGGGTCCCCTCAGCAATGACAAGGTAATATGGCCAGTCTTAGCTGGCTATACACCATATCCACGAATAGGAGTTCTCACAGCCGAAGAACTTCATACACTTTACACAGGTATAGTTAGACTATACCAACGCTTAACATAGCTCGTTATGCGAACAATCACAGCAAACCCAGCAACGGCTGTTCAAGCTGCACACCCACATCTGGCAATGCCAGCAATTAATCCAATAACTATTAACGTAATTATGTGTAAGGTTCCCAGCAGATGAAAGTAAATTCTGTTCTGGATTGCACAAAAAACAAATCAGCTTGAAGCAGTGCTTCCCCATACGGGACCCCAAGATAAACTGAATTCTCTACATGTGCCTGCCCTTAGGGATGGTTCCCCATGTGGAAGAGTGTGCCACTTGAGGACCAGTGTTTGCTGCAATCTATGCTATCATGCATGGTACACCATCCATAGCTGTTTTGCTTGAAGTGCTCAAGCAGATTTAAAATGAATATGGGCCAGCCTCTGTCATGGATTTGGGGATGAAATTGATAGGTAACTATGTCACAGACTCACAGTAGCCTCAATAATTCTAAGTAATATTAAAGGGGAAACATCAGATTTGACAGTATGCCAACACCTCACACAGGTTGCTCTGGCAGACCAGGAGTGCAAACTACCTAAAATTATTGCTGAGACCTATACATCAATAGGTCAAGATAATTTGAGGGTCAGATCTAATAAACCACAACTGAGGGGTAATTCTGAAAAGGAAAACTCGAAAAAGGCACCAAAGTCTTCTAAAAAATGCCGGAATAATCAGAAAAACAATGAAAAAATTAAACCACGGCGTGATTCCAGGAGTCCTCTGAAAAGCGCTATAATCTGTGCAACCCTGAAACAATTAAACAACCTTATGGGTATCAGTATACTGATACACGTCCTTTGCATTTCTTTGAGGAATCATCCCAGAAATGTTTGGAGAGAGGAGAACAATCAGACCGCAGGTCGGAGGAGTACATGACACTGAAGAAGGACTCACAATTCTATTCTGACATCACCATAAAAAGTGAAGAGAAACTTCCACAACAAAAGCCTCAATTTAAGAAGAAAAAGTGGCTAATATCACACTTAAGTATGCCACCAATATTGAGGACTCTGCTTCTGAACAAGGAGTGGGACCTGACTCAGCTAGACAGTGCGGCAGAGGTCACAATAGTTTTCTAGAATCTTCAAGAGTTTCTGGTAGCGAAAGCAGATTATGAGTTTGTTCAAGTGGAAACACTGGATCAGAGTGTTAGTTCTCCAGGCAGATTGTATAATTAGCAACTCAAAATTGAGGGTGATAAATCCCATACTATTAAAGTTCTCTTCTGGAAGAACCAAATATTTGGCTATAACACTCTTTTGGCTGAAGTTTGTATGAAAAGACCCACCAGGGGAAAGTGTGATAGTACCATCCTTCTCCGTCCTTGTTCCCAAAGCAGTTAAACATGCTGATGCCAAGGAGTGGGGCCTTGCACAGGCCCTGGCATTAAATTGCAAACATGTGGGCTGAGATGAAGATACATCTTACCATATAATACCCATAAGGTCCAGCTCGCAAGTGAAACCACAATACCCCATAAAACAAGATTCGGGAAACGACCTTAACAACGCGGTCAAAACACCGCAGTACATTTAGATCGCTGCTTTTACAACGCAAGTCGTTACCACGACTTGCACTGGAGGGCGCTCTAGACTAAGGAATAGTGTGATTTACTATTCCAACACCTTCCCTACTGTACGTAGGCTGGAGTTGGAATAGTAAATCATACTATTCCTAAATCCAGCGCCCTACACCGCAAGTCGTGGTAACGACTTGCGTTGTAAAAACAGCTATGTGATGTACCGCGATCTAAATGATCGCGTTGTTACATCATACATCCCAAGATTCTAACCCTCCAGTTAGAGAAATTCTAAAACAACTTGAATATCAGGGCAAAATCAAGCCTTGCATCTCACCGTTGAATAATCCTTTGATTTCTGTAGCAAAACTGAAACATTCATACCGCTTAGTCTTAGACTACAGACAACTAAACAGTCATACTCGCACATATGCAATGTAAAACGCACAGAGTTCAGCACTAATGAATAACATTATGTGCAAAAAAAATATAAAACAACATTAAACATTTCAAATGGCTTTTATGCCAAAACATAACACCTGAAAGCCGGTATTTGACAGCATTTATCACCCTCAGGTCACAGAAAACAATTTTGGCGATTACCACAAGGGTATAAAAACAGTCCAGGTTTGTTCTCTGCCCATGTAACAGGATTGTTATAGAATTTTGACCAGGAAGTATTGTCATTTGCTGATGACATATACATTAAGGCAGATGACTTAGAAACACAGCTGGCCAGAGTAGATAGCATTGTTGTGGGATTTTCTCAAAAAGGCTACAAATTCAATTTTCAGAAATCAATAGTTGCTTTTCTCAGTGCCCTGTTCTTGGAATATGAGCTATCTAATGAAGGCAAGACCTGAGCATCACATTTCCTATAGAAATGTGCACTCTTACAGCCAAACAACAAAATAAAAAAAGCTCCAATTACTTTTGGGCTTTCTAAATTTTTGGTAGAATATACATACCAGATTATGCACAATGGGTAAAACAGTTCTATGAACTAATCCATCCAGACTTCTCAAGCACTCATTTGACAACAGAACGTACACCGATCTTGCGTTCAGTACAGACTGACATGTTAGCATCAAAGCACTTAAATACCTGTTTTAAGACCACAAACTTGGTGATCCACCTAATTGCGGGATAACAGGCTACACATATGTCACTTTCCATGAGGGTGACGCTATACTGATTGCATATAAATCACATTTATATTTCAATGCAGAGATGCGTTTTGCACCTACAGAAAAAATACTGACAGTAGTACAGGCAACTATTGTGAAGTAAAGATCACTGGAAATGCATATTTGTCGTGACTCTCATCCCAGCCTTAAAGACTGTCACAAAAGCCATTATCCGAACGTGAAAGTCTTACATCCAAGATGGATACAGTGGGTCAATTTATTACCAGCAACAGCTGTAGAAAATGTCTTTGATTGTACATTACAAACACAAGCATACTTACAATATGAATTAGAATACCCTGTGCCCAGTGAAATCATGCCTCTAGATCAATACGACTTCAAAGTTTACACTAATGGTGCTGCCCAGCCTGCAGTTGGAACAAAACATCAATACTCCACTGCTTGTGCAAAGGTAAGGGGTAAAATGAAGGATGGAATTTTCCAGCCTCTCAAAGCATTTACGAAAGTCACTCAGTGATTGCACTGCCCAGCTGGCTGAGCTGAAATTTTGATGTGGCACTCAATTACCAAAGTCATATCCAGCAAAATATTCCTCCCTATTGAGTGCACAAAACATTCTGTTTCCTAGTATTCCTGGAATGGGGGAATAGAGTAATTCCAAATTCAGATCACAGTCCAAAATTAATCATGGCAGCACATGAGGGGTTACCTTCTTCCCATTCTGGTGTGGCAGCTACAGTTTCACTACTACAGCAATGCTACTGGTGGCCAGGTCTATATAAACAGGCTAAAGACTAGGTCCTTAGATGTGACATTTGTCAACAAATAAAGGTTTTCACCCCAGCACGCAGACACCACTCTTAATTTCAAACAAGCCTCTGGCCTGTGTGCATCTGGACTACTGCGGACCATTAAACAGTGACAGCTCCAGCAGTGAATTCGTGTTCTCGATTCCTATGGGTATGGCCACAGTGATTGGCTGACGCTTGAACTGTTATAAACATTTGCAAGTCTTCGTCGGGACATATGCGGTAGCTGCATTCTAATCAGACCAGGTCCCAGCGTTTGCCTCTAAGGCTTTCCGGGATACCATGGGTACCTTGGGTGTGGCTGTGAACTAGTCCTTCACCTATCATCCTGAGGGAAATTCGATAGTGGAAAGGAAAAACAGTGACTTAAAGCAATTTTTCACAGCTAGAGTATCAGATTCAGGTCATAGTTGGATCCACCACTGGCATGGGGTACAGAGAGCTTTAAACAATCTGTAAGGAAGATCCTTGGGTTCTAGAACACCCTATGAAGTCCTGTTTGAGGCCCATATGTGGGTTCTGGATAGGGGTGGGCGTGGACTCCACTCCCCTAGCAGAGTTTTCAGAGTTTGGCCCACTCCGTGCTCCGCTTGGAGTGCGAAGTTCAGCAAAAATCTCCGCTACGCCACGTAGCAGAGCTTACCACCCACTGGCCCCTACTTTAAAAACTGGAGGTGAAATGAAATCTGACAATCAAAAGAGGTGATGTAGTATCTCCGCCTTGCCCATGCATGGGGTTGGAGCACCCCAGCTTTAAAGAAAAGTGGCAATCACTTTGCCCTCACTGGAGCACAATGCGTGTGGTCTTACCTGTGAATTTTAGAACTAGAACGAAGATCAGAGAGGGTCTGAGGCAGATGGGGACTGGAGCTGTCCTGAGTCTCCCAACTGAGGCATCACCAACTTCTGCTTTCCCTCGCACGAGATCACCCTTACTTCTGTGAAGATGGCAGCGGTAGGCTGGAGAGTATATGGGGTCCGCCATGCCAGCTTCCTCTGCTCTACCCTTGGGAGACCAGATCAGGGAGCTGGCGGGCTATGGTGTGAAAGCCCAGTGGTGGGTGGCGTGCTGCTTGGCATGGGAGTGCCTGTGGCAGTGTGATCCCGGGGATGAGAGCACAGGTAAGAGCCTAGAGGCTGACACAACTTCCTGGGGTCCAGTGGTTTGCAGCGTGTAAGTGAGGAGCCACACTGCACAGCATAACTCGGTGCACACACTGTCCCTGTGCAACACTGTGGGTATTGGGTAACTGCCACTACTACTTAGTTTGCTTCCAAGTGGTGTCATACAACTTCAGCCAGCCATAGGAGAATGATGCACGTCCTTCACTGTTCAAGGAAGCTTGTCTGCCTGCTGTCTGCTGGGGCCGCAAGCCCCAGCTCTCATAAGCGCCACATGCTCACGGAACTCCACGGAATCTCGCAGTTTTTCAGCACCTCTGCGGAATTCCACAGAGTGAAACTCCGTGAGCTACACCCAGGCCTAGTTCTGGACCTTGACAATCCGAGTACAGTGGCAGCGGAGATGCCTTTTGATATCAATAAACGTTTGACTGTTTTACAGGATCTGAAAGACTTACGGGACAAGCTATTGAATGAGCTCGAGAAACATTCTGCCACTGGAGAAGTGAAGGTGCAACCAGCAACTTCTGACTGGATTCCAAAGATCAGTGATCTGGTCAGAGAGAAGATTGTGGACAAGAAGGAATATGGCACATCTTACAGAGCACTGGTGCCGGTCCTGGCAGGTACAGGTACTAGAACTGTACTTTTACCACCCCTTGCTGGATGTAAAAACAAACAATTTGTGTTGATTGACCTGATAAAACCCCACCATGTGGCCAGTCCTGTACAGTAGGCCACAAGGACTCCTTGGTAGTTACATGCCTCCTCTTACTACCATACAGGAAATACCTTTACAAGCATTAACCAACACAGAGACTTCTGCTCCCGGGCGGGGGATTCTGACACTGAAGTATTGCTACTTTCAATTACAAACACTGTATGCGAATTCACAGTTTTCAGCACCACAAGCCAACGAAGTTGTTAATTATGAGCCATCATTGGAGTTAACTACCGGTTCTACACCGCCTCGTGAGGTCCCTGTTTGTGCACAGACAACCTCTGACTATTTTGCCGATATTGATGACTTTTCCTTGGATTCGTCAGACCCAACATTGCATGGAATTTGTGCATTTATAATTTGGCTCAAAAAGACAAAGGGCTTGACTTAGATCTCGGCAGATGGGTTACTCCAGCACAATAGTGAAGGATATCCCATCTGCCGAAATATAAATCCCATAGGATACAATGGAATTTATATTTCGGTGGACGGGATATCCGTCACCATTGTGATGGAGTAACCCGTCAGCCGAGATCTAAATCAGGCCGATACTTTGTTCCACCTTGGATTTACATTTGGATTTCCAGTACATTGCTTTTCTTTTCATATGGATTGGTTTTGTGACAGTATTCGTCTTGCTTCTAAATGGACACTATCTCCCAGAACAGTCTGCTGTTTAACTAGTAACCAAGGTATTTAATCCTCATTCTTCATCACTTATAGTGTGAAGAGACTTGTCCCTTGTGAGCATTTCAGTGGTTCCGGTAATTGATGGAATCGTTTGAGATAAGATACCTTTTGACATTTTTGGTCCTACAGACCCATTGCAAATACTGTATGTATTCAAAATATTTCTTAATGACATTATCACTCCTGGCAGCATCTCTGATGATTGGGATATTAACACTGTAAGGTCTATGCTTTCTAAGCTAGAACATTATACTGTATTTTAAAGTGTTTTTTATATCGACCCGAAGGTATCAGAGCACTTTACATGAGCACCAGTTGCGTTACAGACTGACACATTCATTTTGTTAGGCACAGGGAGATTAAGTGATCTGCCCAGAATCACAGGATGTTGAGCGTCCCTGCCAAGACTCGAACCCGGTTCCCTAGCGTGGAGGTCGACCGCTCTAGCTGTTAGGCCACATCCTAATAATTCATCCATCATAATTCCATCATAATTGTGATGAAATGTTTTGTTACCATCACTATGTGCACCATAACTTACACAGAGCTAGTACTCCACGTGCAGTATTTAATTATACACAATGGGAACATTGCCCTACACCATCTTTGGGTAGTACTCACAGACGTTTGCATATATTTCTAGCAATAACCCCATAGACCCAGAATCTTATCATTATAAACTTCTCCTTTTTCCGAAAAAGAAAAATATGCTAACAAGAACAAAATTAATTTATCTGGCCCCCTTTCATTTCCCAGTTGTTGATACAAGGGTTTAACTTTTGGAAAGGCAATATTGATTTAAAATCTGTTTGGGGAATGAAAGACTGGCAAGTTCAAGTTAATGAGTCTTTGTTTAGAGGAGGGCTGGCCGGAATTTTTTATTCCGCTAGCGGAATTGGAGGAATTTAGTAATCCTGTGCTACTCTTGTAATGCAGAATTACTAATAAATTCTGCCGCTCTGCTACACCAACTGAATTAATCATTGAGCACAAGTAAATATGTCGTGCTAGAACAACTTTGCAATACGCGAACTACACATCCCATAAAGCTGTGAGCGGTCATATCATTGAATTACCTACAGGTTGTGGGCTTATTGCCATGCGGACATCGAATAAGGCACATGCGTGTTAGATAGATTCAGATTGGCTGTTCCAAAGTTTAGGAGATCCACCGTTTAGATGTCCTGCCTCTCTTTTGCGTTATCAGAAGCCATCGCATGGTCTTTATCGACCACCGTCTTGGGTACTTTTGCCTTCGGCTCCAGTTTGGATCAGAGTGGAAATAAGGAAACAGTGCAGGAGTTTATGGCATGTATGTTTGACCAGCTGGACACTGCTTTCATGTATGGCCAAAGCGAGACAGAGCATGTGCTAGGCGCAATGGGACTGCGAGGTAATGTACCTGGAGCTTTTGGGGTCTTCGCAGTAGACTACAAGTCTCACTCCCAATCCAGCCCCAGCTCTGCGTGCTAAGGGCACCACTGCTGACCAAGGGAGTGTCACTCATGCAGAGATGGGGAGTCACACCAAATAAAGGGTCACTGGAAAAACAAGGGTTAAATTGACACTATAGTTAGGTGAAAATGTCAGTTAAAAATGCAATTTTAAACTAAAAAAACACAGAAATTCACCAGTTGTAATATACTGAACTAACTATAACTTTCACCCTGCCATGCACTGCTTATTACCTTGCATATTTCATCACTCGTGATATGTTCAATTACATCATCAAAGACATCACTAATGACATCTCAAATGTTATCATTGATAGCATCACTGATGACATCATCCACCATACTGCTGTTCAATTTACTATATAAAACAGTACAACCTTTAAATCATATATATAAATACAAAATGGCACAGAATCATGTAAAGCATAAATTACATAAACATATGCTTTTATATAAAATAATAAGGCTGCAATCCACTGACTCTAGACATTTTTAAGGACAGTCCACTACCTCTAAGCAGCCAACCTCCATTAGGTATCTGGGCTCATCATAGAGAGCCCAATCCCGCCAGACACCCAAACTCCATTTGGTGGTAAAACTCCTACTATGTACATCCTTAGCCCTAAGCAGAGCTCTTTACTTCCACCAAGCACTCAAGTCCCATTGGATGGCCAAGCCCCAACTACACATAACCTTTGTCCTGTGCACAGCTCTTCAAAGAGAGCACACTCCCTCGAAACCTATTAGGTTGCAAAGCTCCTACTACACTCAGCCGTTGCCCTGACCACAACTTTTTACAGAGAGTCAACTGCCTACCGACTCTCAAAGCCTGTTAGGAGGTGAATGCTCTACCATGCATAGCCTTTTTCCTGTGGACACCACTTCATGGAGAGTCCACACCCTCCACACACCCAAACCACCTTAGGAGGTCAAGCATTGTGCAAAAGCTTATACCTTTCAGTGTCAGAAACTTATAGCAAACTGTCACATTAATTTGATGATGTTGTCAGTGACGTCATCAATGATGTCATTGAACATGTCAAAAGTGATGTAATATGTGAGATCATAAGCAGCGCATGGCAGGGGAGCAAGTTATACTTAGCTCAGTAAACTATAATATAATATAATATATATTATTACATAACATCTATCTGTATATATAAATATATATGTGTGTGTGTGTGAATATATATATTCTGCCACGAGAACACGTGTACTTGTGGGATCCTACTCAGGGTGAGATTTTTATATTCTATCTATCCTTAACTCTACATCTATTTTTATACAACTGGAGTGGTACACTATGACAATGAATGCTCTTCATCTTGATATATGTCAAGAAGTAGATGCTGTAAAGGTGTGTCAAGTTTCCTATTTGAGTGCCTCAGGAAAGGATGACTCACCCAACTAGCCATGGTCCCACCCTTCACTTTGAGGTACACGTTAAGTGCCAAGTGTCTTCTTAAAAGATTACCAGTTAGCAGGAAAAAGCCACAAGGGGCAAAAATCCTATGTGGCAATTTTATGTCTTGGTTGAAAATGAAGATTACATATATGTAAAAAAGCAGAGCACCAACTTTCCCTGAGATTAGGGAAAAGGAAATAGCTAAGCAGGAGATCTAAAGGGAATTCAGACTCCAACGGAAAAACAATATAAGCATGTGGGCGATGAACATGACGAAAAATAAAGGAACAAATGCATTACAATGCATCAACGTTCACAGATTAATTGTGATTCAAACAAGAACTGACATCACAGGAAAAGAATCAACTTCATCTTGAATTGGGAATCTCAGGCAGAAATCTCTCAAGTGACCACCATTTTGAAAATGCCAATTTGTAGGACTTCTTTCTTGTAACACTTGGCTTTGACTAACCACTCAGGGAAAATGTCCAAGTCAGACATCTAAGACATGTATCATCCAATGCAGAACTCCCCAGTCCTGCCACCTCTTTACTCGCCCATCACTCCTTCCAGGTCTCCGATCACCCCTTTTGATAACATCACTTGCAAAAATGCTGGGTGGTCTAAGCTATGAGGATGCCCGGTCTCGAGCTGAGTGCAGCATCTTGCAACATGCTGCCTGGCTCAGCAATGAACATAACACCTTGCTCTGAATGCTCTCCACCTCGAGGTTTCTCTTGGAGTGGATGTGACAACATAACAGTATTGTTCCTTTACCATTGTTACTGTTTTGTAATGGTTTTACCTGAAAATGTAACCAGGTGGAGCAAGAATCTCAGCAAAAAGGCAACAGCAACATCTTTTTTAGTGTGAAAAGAAATTGAGGTGTGTGTGCCTAACATTTTGGTGGCAGTTGAGGTTGGGTAAAGCCCAAATACACATTCCGATCACATAAGCATGTGGTCTCTGAGATGCTAGTATCAGATGTTGTAAACGTAGAAACAATAATCATACCCCTTCCCAGGCATAATTCATAATCAAAATATGTTAAATTATAAATTATTCTGCATTTTTAGTAGGTTGCACATTTAAGGTCGCAGACCCATTGGGGCACTTGTGACTAACCAAAGCATGTTGACTGAATGATACTTGTGAGTGGAGGGTCAATTTAACCCCATTTCCATCCCGCCATATATTTCTAATCTTGTCAGAGAAACCAGGAAAGAATTGAGTTGGTTTGCGCGTAAGAGAATTTTAGCTTGTGTGCCTCTTTGAATAACAATTCTGATCCCTAAATATAATATCCAGAGCTCCCACTCAGTGATGAAGGACATCCTGAAAAAATGGTATGTCTTAGAAGAGGTAAAAGCCCAATGATGAAGCGTGCCACAAAAATGTGTATAAGGGATTTTCTTCTAAAAAGAGAGCTCTCCTCCACATAGATGAAACAGTCCAAATTAGCTCATAATACGTCTCTCACTACACCATTTGGTGTGGCGTATGCACATTCAATCTCTTAATCGCAATAAGGATGCTTCACAGGGCTGGACTAGGAATCCAAAGCAGCCCTGGCAAATTTAGTCAGATCAGCCCCCGTAAGGTGGATAGCGAGTGCAGCGAGTGAGTCTGACCACTACAAAGGAGAGTTTTGGGGGGATTCTCCCCCCAAGAAAATGTAGGAAAAAATGGTGTATTCTACAACATATTTGTCATTATATATTAAATTATTTTAAAGCATAGTAAATAATGACCTTACTGTGCACCAGGATACAACAATCTTTGGTGGGGCTCCTCAATGATTCCCTCACTATCAATCTCTAACAGTGCCTCTCATCTCTCCATAGCCCCTTTCTCACATGTATTTTTGTATTTTATTAGTTTCACATCACCTCTCATACCAGTGTAGGGTGTCTGAGCACTTTACATCCAACACACATGCAGAAACAATGAATCATACATGTGCAAATCAGTGTATAGAAAATGCTATATAAGGCAAGGGGGACTACAAGGTGTAGGTTTCACATGCCATCCATAATGGGAGGCATTTTTTAAGAGTACTTGGTCTGGATAAACACAAACTCAGGATTCAGAACATAACACAGTGGTTAGTATTGACTTTCATAATGAGAATTTATTTCCGCCAAAAAAACCTTTTTTAGCAACATCAGGATAATGAAAGACTGGGAAAAAACATAACTTTCTAACCTGTACCATGCAGTTTGCATGCAGCTCTTTGGTGGCAGTTCATAGTTCACTTTGCTAGATTATGATTGTAACTTATGAACTGCACCGTCACAAAAGAATCTCTGAGAAAAAAGCAGTAACCCACTGAGCTATGCACATAAAATATTGTTCTTTGCTATACATGACACATTTTCTTTGCTGCAGGTATAATAAACCTCTGCGCTACCTTAGAGTAGTCAAAACTGCCACTAGACAAAACTACCATCTCTCTCCAACAGGTACATTATTCACCAGAGTTAACTTGACACTTTTATTGTTGCTCGAAAACTGCTGAATATACAAGGAACTTTGTGGTGCTTTTAAAACTGCTGCACAAAACCGCCCTCCAGTAACAAAAACGGCCCCCCCACCCTTCCAGCCTCCCCGGGATACACCTGATGCCTGGTAAGGCCAGTTCGGCCTTCATGCTTGAACCCCAGTCCTGTTCAAGTAAATTAAGTGAAACACTAGTAAATTACTTGATGCTTTTGTTGTGGTGGAAGAGCCTACCAGGCCCTTGGTCTGAAACTCTGGAATGGTCTAGCTCTCCATGCCGTTCAACCTCTTGGTATTTGCTGTTTTGTTGCGCTACAAAGGCACACCTTTTTGTAGTCTCTTCCATCTGTCTGCCTATGGATTTGCATAAATAGATACATTTATAAACTAATATAAAATGTTATGGATAGACATGTGTCACAGAACGGAATCCAGCGAACCTCCAGGCTGACGAGTCTTCCTTCCATGGGTGGTGCTCAGCTGCTCCACAGGGTTGCTCTCCGGTCGGTGAGGGCCCTCCCACATCAGGTTATCTCCAGCCTGGCCTGCGGGCTGCGAATGGGGGCGTTGGGCCACCACTGTTGTTCCCTGTCGGCCTGGGTGGCGTGACGGAGTTGCAGCGGACCGAGAACACGGAGCAGAGGGGGGAGACCTGACCGGGGGTGCGGCCTGTCCTGCAGTACCGGTGGTTGATCCCCTCAGCTGCGGAGCTCTGTAGAGTTGCGGGCTGTCTGGGGCCTTGCAGAGAGTGATGTGGAGCCGCTCGGTGGATCTCTGCTGGCCAGGGGGTATTTCCCCACACCTGCAGGCGAAGTGCTGGAGCGACGGCGCCCTGCCTGCATCTGCCGGACGCTTCCCCCGTACTGGGCAGGTGGCCAGCCACACTGTACTAGTGCCCGGAAAGAGTTTCTGAGACAGCCTGAGACAGTTGGACTGCGACAGGTTGGGGGCACCCTTTTCCCACTGGGCCACCGAATGAGAAGTCTAGAGCCAGAGGCGGATACGGGCAAACCTGGAGGGTGCAGCGCCATGCTAATGGAGCCTCGGGAGTGGTGGTGAGTCCATTGGGTAGGGGTGCTGGCTCCCCGAGAAGAGCGAAGGAGTGGGAGCTGGTGCCGCGGCTTGCCTGCTTGAGCGCTGCCTGGAGTGCCGAGAGGGCCCCTACCTTCAGCGGGTATTGCAGATAAGCCGTAGGATCTGGAGAGAGACCTTGGGGGCAGTGTTCACATCTATAATAGATTCACTATCTCTTGCCATCCTATGAGATTGAGGCCTCCCAAAGGGTGCAGTGGAGAAACGTGGCAACTTACTTGGACAGTGGCTATCCTCCACACCTCTTTACTAGTGCTGAACAAACTCGCTTCAAATTAACCGCCACGTTGTTGGGAATCTGTTTGCTCCCTTTAAGGTGGTCTGCAGCAGGATTAATGCTAGGCCACAGGATTTTTTTAAATATCTGCAGATTCAGGACTTTTTCATGAGAAAGACGGGGGGGATAGCCGGCTTTGACCGAATACCATTATTGGAAATATTGGTGAAGTACACTACCCCTTCCATCTTGCAGTTATATTGCTGTTTGCTGGAAAGGGTTCCGGACGATTTGGAGAAACAGAATGGTAAATGGCGGGATAGGCTTGATATGGCCGACTCTGGGTTTTTAGATCGCTTGAGATGGGAGGAGCAATCTTGTGCGCCTCAAATTTCCAGTCACAACACTATAAGACGCTGTTTGACCTGTGTATAACCCCAGCAAAGATCGCGAAATGGGGTGGCGTGGCTGGTACCCGATGCCCTAGATGCCAGGAACTGGAGGCGGATCTGGTACACATATTTTATTCCTGCCCCAGTTTACAAACACTTCAATTGGAAATTGTAGGATTTTAGGGGAGGTTTTAAAATTTAATATCTTCCCATCACCACAACTTATGTTATTGGGGGTGGACGAGACAGCTGCGGCCCCAGGACTACATAGGAAACACATTGTATGCAAGCGGGCTAAAAGGATTGGGAGGAGGATTTGGGGGTCTTGACGACATGGCTGGAACAATTTTATTAGGGAATATTGTTTAGATCGTTTTATACGCTGACTCTGTTCACAATTTGGAATGTATTATAATTTAGTGCTGCCACTCTATTTATTGAATGTTATTTATTTTGGCTACTTAATGGATTTTTAAGTAAGTACAATTGCTGGTATTGTAGTTATATATGTGTGGAAAAAAAATGTATGAAAAAAGATAAATTAATCATCACCGTCTTCCTACTTCCCTCGAGCCCGGAGGGCACAACTTGCTGAAGGTCATCTTTTGTGAGGCCATCCAAGGCCACAACTCAGACCTGGTGACCGGCGGCTGGGGTGGGACTTCGTCCCAGCATCCATCTCCGGCACAGGCGTGGCGGAGTCAGCCCTCCCTGCTCAACAAGGGTGGCACGGCACTCCCGGGCATTTGATGCCAGGCTGGGCCCACACTCTGAGGCCTCTTCCATCACGTCTCAGCATCTCCATCAACTGTGAAGCTGGGAAACCTCTAAGCTTTAACCTCTAAGATTTCGCCTGGAAATTGAGGACCAAGCCACAGAGAGGTACTGCTTTTTTTTAAACTTTATTTTAACTGTTAACAGGGTCTTCCCCTTTTACTCCTGGCCCTTAGTCTGTGTAGGCTTGTTACTGCTCTCACTGTTATACTTTTTTGCTCTAGTTATTAGGGCCATGGGCAAAAGAAAAGGGGGCGATACTGGCACCACTCTATCCCCTTTAGTAAAGACTACTCCAAAGCCTACCTCAATTGACCGGATGCTTGAAAAAGCCGTAAGCGCTATTAGTAATGAAATCGCCAGAACCGAACGGAGGCTTTCCATCAATTCAGATGGTCCAAGTGGGGGTCTTTCTGGTCTGTCTCTTTGCCCTTCTCTGGACATATCCACAGCTCTACCCCAAAACAGAGTAGATTCCCCTCTTGTACAAGATCCCACCACGAGCTGAGCACTGATTTCGCCAGCTGACAATTCTTTGAACCTTCCCAAAGGCCCAAACAATAAATCTTCGTCTACAACTTTAACAAAGAGAGCCAAGCGGGCCAAGACTCGCAAACAGATGACCAGCCCTCTCATATCCCCTCCTAAGACTCCATTAGTGTCCGAGCCTGTGTCTACGTCTATGCTCAAGTCAACGCCTGTCCTGGTACCTAATATAGTAGCCCTTGAGGCTCCACCTCTAACTTTGGTCCAACTTTCACAGGCTGACAAATTGCACCTTGTTGATTCCCTCAACAACCTTATAGCCAGCCAGCTAAAGATTTTTTCAGAACAACTGAGTGAATCGATCCACACCATACTGTCCCCTCTGGTCTTACGTCTGTCTAATATTGACTCAAACTTGGCCGCGCTTATCATCAATTTCTCAGGCCCTGCTAAAGGAACTCCAAATATTACTATCACCAAGAACTGTATTCCGAATAGAAATTCTGAGGGTTTCTTCAACAAGCATATTCCACCAATACAGGCTCTCCCCCTCCTTGTACGTCACCAGTTCATATTGATCACCCTCGCAATACTGATCCTCTCATCGGACAGCTAGTAGTCAAAGCAGCTACTTCCAACTTAAATCTTATTAAGAACACAAAGGTTCCGGAGGGTAGAGCGGATTCTACTTCTACTCATGCTCAGTCACAGTCAAAACTCCCAGTTATCAACCCCCCCCCCCTGCTGCGTGCCTGTATGTTGCTGTCTTAAGAGGGGTTCCCTCATTACTTTTGGATCAGCACAAATCTTATGAACAGCTCTTTAACAAACTTTAAACTGGCTGGCTCAACATAAAAGACTGTGATTTCGACATGCCAAGGACATTCTGCATGTAAGGAGATGCCCATGGATTGGCCCAAATCGACAGGACTTGCCTGGAGACTGTATTGTGATGAATTTCAGTCACCCAGCTCTGGTTTATAATTTGTTATTCAATGCTAGACCCACTAACTGGACCACTTCTTCCATCTCTTTGGCCCCGTTAGATTTTTTTAACAGATCTCCCTTCGATCACAGGCAGGAACCACCTAACCCTGTTTCAACTCCCAATGCATTCGCTATTTCATCTACCCAACATAGGGATGCTAATATACTTCGAGATAACTCAGCACAGACAGCCCCAGTTACCCAATCACTTTTTAGCATCCTGTCAGATACTCAGGTCCCACAACTAGCTTTCCCTGTTTCACGCCCCCTCTTTACATCCAATAGATTTGATATACTCTCAGACCTTGATTGACTTACAGGTCCAAAAGTAGCCTCAACTCATGCCTCCCCGCGTATCTTACCCCTGAATGGCAGTCCAACTTTAACAACAACTGCCCCTTTGTCCTTAAGGACAATGGCAACTATAACTCACACTCGCAACCGACTTTCGCACTACAGACCACTTTCCATCCTTAGTTGGAACATTGCAGGCTTTAAAGGGAAGATTAATGACCATGACTGGAGGGCTTTTGTCTCCAAGTTTGATCTAATCCTACTGCAGGAGACTTGGCTCACTAACGCACCGCATTTTGAGGGCTACGCCTGTTACTCAAGTCCTGCTATTCCATCCACCCATGGCCGCACGGCCGGAGGCATAGCTACTTGGATCAGTTTGAGCCTTCAGGTAAAGGTCTTACAGATTAAATCAAGTTCCTCTGCCTTTTTAGCATTATTAATTTAAATACCAAGGACTTATTTGGCCTTTTATTTGATAAACTTTTATAATAATGATTTCACTAACGTTAGCTGTACACATTATAATAATCTATTTAATTTTATATCCCTACTTCAATCCAAGGCTAGCAACCAAGCATCCCAAATTTACTTTTTTCTTAGCAGTGATTTTAATGCCAAGATTAGAGGGGGTTACAGGCTGCAAGACTTTGATACGAATAGGCTTTGCACTACGCAAGACGCAAGTGGCGCAGAACTTCATAAACACCTTATGGCCAACGGCCTGGTTGACTTACTTGAAATTTTAGTGGGAGCTTGTAACACGCTGGCGTCATTTAGAGGAGGGGGGAGAGCTTTTGTAATTACTTATATGTTTGTCACCCCTGATTTTTTATCGTGGCTTTCCAAATGTGAGATTTTGCCCACAGATTGGGGTGATCATAACGCTCTGAGCGCTCACAAGTTTCTACTGCTCAAGCACCATGCCTGTAGCAGTAACTTAGCTACTATCACGCCTCATTCCTCGGATGGCCTTCGATTAGTCTGGCGTATGAAAAACCCAAAAGAGTCAATAGTTACTCTGCTCATGTCACACTTAAACAAATTCCTTTACTGCCTATCAGATAGTGTAGAGGGTCCTATGGCCTCCCACTATAATAAGCTAATCCTCACAATCAGGGACTCCATGCTCAAACCAATTTGCAGCTCAAATCCAGACCCTAGATGGTTTGACGGGGTCTGTTCCCTGGCAAACAGGAATCTGAGGAAGCCTTAAATTCCTGCCCCAGGATAAAGACCAATATTTCCCTGGCTCGCACTGATTATAAAATTGCACTTACTAATAGGAGGAGGGAAGTATACAAACAAGACTGGGAACTTTTGGAGCAGGCGTCAAGAGGAAAGGATAGTAAAACCTTTGGGGACACAATAAAATTAATCCGTTCAAGGAATTCCCCGATTAACCCTCCACTGCAAAATAGTATTTCGGGCACAGACTGGGCTACCCATTTTTCTTCCATTTATCACACTGAAGATGAGCCCAATTTGTCCGCTACTCTCCTTAGTAGACTGTGGAATTCCTCCCCTTTTTTGTTAACCTTGGAGGAAGTTGAGTCGACCATTCACCATAGTAAGGGTGGGAAAGCTCCAGGTCCAGACGGGGTATGGATGGACTTGTTGAAATCTATGCCTGAGATCTGGGGTCCTCTTATTACAAGCACATTTAACTCCTCATTATCAACTATTATTCCTCCTTCATGGTCCACCGCAACAATAATTTCCATATTTAAAAAGGGTGATCGTATGTCGCCCAAGTGCTATCGACCTATTTCTCTCATCGATAGCATGATTAAAATCATCGTCAGAGCCATTTCTGACCATTTGGTCGAGTGGGCAGTTGATAAGACATACTTTCCCCTTTTCAATTTGGATTTCGGCTAAAATTAAGAACCACCAAACAATGACTGAGTCTGGCTTTGACCATTTCCAAATATACTAAGGCCAAGCGTTCCCCTATTTATTTCGCTATTATGGACCTATCCACCGCCTTTGATTCAGTGAACAGAACCAACCTCTGGTTAATGTTGCTGGACCAAGGCGTGGACCCACCTCTGGTGAATTTTCTTTATTGCCTGCATTCTGATCTTCTGATTTCTCTTGGGGAGCTTTCTTCTAAATTCCCTCTAAAGACCGGAGTGATACAGAGTTGTATTCTGGCACCTTTATTGTTTGTTTTATATATTAACGGACTAACACAAAGCTTGTCTGCTTCTCACACAGACATACCCAGAATCGCAGGTTCTCCCATTCCTGCCTTTTTATATGCTGACGACGCTGTACTGTTAGCCCTCACCCCAAAAGCGCTGAGACATCAGGTGGATTGCTTTGCTTCCTTTATGCACAACTTGAATTTAAATACCAATTACTCTAAATCGCATATTATGTCTTGTGGCCCGGGTAAATTAAGGATAAAGAAAATCAGTATCAATGGGCATGCTCTGACGACTGTAGACGATTTTCGTTAATTAGGACTAAATTTTATTTCAACAGGGTCATGGAACCCTATTATGCTCAGGCCAGTTTAAAACTAAACAAAATTGCGGGCGCAATCTGTAACCATATTAGCCCGCAAATTAGGGGGTCAGTGTTTCCTCCTTTGAAAGTCTATAATTTACAATGTATTAGTACTGCTACCTACGGCGCTGGAGTATGGGTTTTCATCTAATGCGGTTCCCTCCAGACAGAGGAAAACCATTTCTTCCGACGGCTCTTAGGTACCCCTCCATCCACCCCCAGTCTTATTACTCATCTCGAATTAAATCACGGTTTTATTGAGGACAAGATCCAACTGGCGCCTCTTTTGCGGGGGTATTATATCTGACTGTATGACGCTGGATAGGGCCCGCTCTAAACCATGGTTGAGCTATATACAGGATATTTTTGGAGCCCTCGGTATAGCTTGGTGGTTTACCGAACCCAGTCGCATCCCCAAAAAAGCTAGGACGGATTTGAAAAAAATTGTTTAAAGACCACCGTGCAAACATTAGGCTGAAACACGAATTATTCAAACCCTCGGTGTTGCACTTTTATAGTTTTTTATACACAGAGGTTTCCCCACTATACTTGTCGATTAAATTGTCAAGATGGGAGCGGTCTCTTCTTTTCCGCTTCAGAGCAGGGCCTATTTATTGGTCTTTTTTCCTTAAACATTTTTCTGATTCCGAGGGAAACTTAGTTTCCTCCTGCCCCTGCGATAATCATTCAGCGTAATCACTAAAGCACTTTATGTTTTTCTGTAATTTGCACAGCATAGCACGAAGGCACTTTTTGAGACCCTTACTAAGGAGGCTTGGCCTCCGCTGCTGTAGACCAGCCCTCCTCTATTTACAATCTCTGTGCTCTCCTGAAATTATCATGTCCGCCTGCGCCTTTTTGAAAGCATCACTAAGGGAGAGACACACTACTAAGGAGAGACCCTTACTAAGGAGGCTTGTCCTCCGCTACTGTAGACCAGCCCTCCTCTATTTACAATCTCTGTGCTCTCCTGAAATTATCATGACCGCCTGCGCCTTTTTGAAAGCATCACTAAAGGAGAAACACACTATGCTGGGCTAGTTTGCTAGAATTGCTATGAATAGTGTGGGTTTCATATCGTTTAGGCAAAGCTACTGCTTATCAATGGAGGATATTGGGAGTGCATGGCGGACCCTATATTTAGGTTTTTGTCCTCTTTCTATCTCGCCTTTACGTGCTTCAAATGCAGTTCCTGCCAACAATATCATATCGCACATTGAAACCTGATTTTTAATTTGTATCTCCTTGCTCATCCCAAGTATGGATATCCGGCACATTTCTCGATGTGTTCCTAAACTTCGTCATTCTTACGCACTGATTTTTAACTGGTTTTTACTGTAAAATGATTTTAATTTCTTGAGTGCTTACTGCCATGTGTAATATTTTCTATGTACTTTTATGGTCTACTGCTTTTAGAACGAATACAATTATATTGAATTGAATTGAGAAAGTCTTCCATTCTCATATATGCAACTTAATCTCTATGTTCTATTTAATAAATACTAGTAGACTGTAGGAGTTAGATTGTCTCTTCTTCACTGTGAATCTGTACTACAACACGTAAGAGTCTAGGGCACGGGTACTCATAGTACGGCCCACGGGCCGCCAGCGGCCCGGCAAGCCTGCCTTGGCGGCCTGCGGACCTTGCAGATATCCTACCTGTGTTTTTTTTTTTTTTTTTTAAAGTGTCAGCAAACACCTCCAGTTGCAGCAGCGCTCTATGGGGGCCGGGCACTCGGGTGCGGCTGTGTGTGTGCCCGGGAAGCTGTCTCAGCCCGGGCTGACACACACGCGGGGTGAGGTGACAGAGGGTGACAGAGAGGGGGAGACATAGGGTGACAGAGAGAGGGAGACAGACGGAGGGAGACAGAGAGAGGGAGACAGAGGGAGAGGGAGACAGAGGGAGGCAGAGGGAGAAAGAGGGAGGGAGGCAGAGGGAGAAAGAGGGAGGGAGTCAGGGGGAGACAGAGGGAGGGAGAGAGAGACAGACAGAGGGAGACAGACAGAGGGAGACAGAGGGAGACAGACAGAGGGAGACCGAGAGAGAGACAGACAGAGGGAGACAGACAGAGGGAGACAGACAGAGGGACACAGACAGAGGGACACAGACAGAGGGAGACAGACAGAGGGAGACAGAGAGAGAGGGAGGGAGACAGAGAGAGGGAGACAGAGGGAGGGAGACAGAGGGAGGGAGACAGAGGGAGGGAGACAGGCGGAGGGAGGGAGAGAGAGAGGGAGACAGAGAGAGAGGGAGACAGAGAGAGAGGGAGACAGAGGGAGGGAGGAGGGCGACAGACAGAGGGAGACAGACAGAGGGAGGAGGGCGACAGACAGAGGGAGATAGACAGAGGGAGGAGGGCGACAGACAGAGGGAGACAGACAGAGGGAGACAGACAGAGGGAGACAGAGGGAGACCGAGAGAGAAACAGACAGAGAGAGACCGACAGAGGGAGACAGACAGAGGGAGACAGACAGAGGGACACAGAGAGAGGGACACAGAGAGAGGGACACAGAGAGAGGGAGACAGACAGAGGGAGATAGAGAGAGAGGGAGGGAGACAGAGAGAGGGAGACAGAGGGAGGGAGACAGAGGGAGGGAGACACAGGGAGGGAGACAGGGAGGGAGACAGAGGGAGGGAGACAGGCGGAGGGAGGGAAAGAGAGAGGGAGACAGAGAGAGAGGGAGACAGAGAGAGAGGGAGACAGAGGGAGGGAGGAGGGCGACAGACAGAGGGAGACAGACAGAGGGAGGAGGGCGACAGACAGAGGGAGACAGACAGAGGGAGGAGGGCGACAGATAGAGGGAGGAGGGCGAAAGACAGAGGGAGACAGACAGAGGGAGGAGGGCGACAGACAGAGGGAGGGAGACAGATAGAGGGAGACAGAGGGAGGGAAACAGACAGAGGGAAACAGACAGAGGGAGACAGAGGGAGACAGAGGGAGACAGAGGGAGGGAGAGAGGGAGGGAGACAGAGGGCAGGAGAGAGGGAGGGAGACAGAGAGAGGGAGACAAACAGAGTGAGTGAGACAGAGGGAGAGAGAGGGAGAGGGAGAGGGAGGGAGAGAGAGAGAGAGAGAGAGAGAGAGAGAGGGAGAGAGAGAGAGAGAGAGGGAGGGAGAGAGAGAGAGAGAGGGAGGGAGAGATAGAGAGCGGGAGGGAGAGATAGAGAGAGGGAGGGAGAGAGAGGGAGGGAGAGAGAGCGAGAGAGAGAGAGATAGAGAGAGAGAGATGTGTGTATGCCGGGTCTGGTGGCTCAGTGGACGAAGGCGTCCGCTGCAGGGGCCTGTGTTCAACCTCATGGTCATAGTTTTTTTTTTGCTCTAGCCCTGCCTCCCTCCCCCACTGACCCCGCCCCCACCGGTGCGGCCCTTGGCCACAAACCACACTGTGGGAGACATAGGGTGACTGTTAGACCTGTCAGCCCTAGGGTGGTCTTACCCTGTTTTTTTCCCTTTCTGCGCCTCATTTTTGCCACCATATTTTTACTGGACCTAGGTCTCCGGGCGCCTTGCCACTGCTGGTCAGTGCTGAGGTGCAGGTGCTCTCTCACCAAAGATGGCTGCCACAGGCCCCTGCTACTGCAGAGGGCCTTCCACACATACACACTAGTCGCCAGAGTCAGGCTGGGACAAGGGATACAGTAGCCATCCCGTCCCCGCCTCTGGGCCCCATAGCTAGGTAGGTGGAAGGTTCCAGAACCTTCCGGGCTGTGGGAGGAGTTACACTTTGCCGCCTTTGGGAGGGTCACCTGACCTAGGGGTATAAGAGGCTTGGAGGGAAAACCTGGAGTTAGTTAGGTTGAGGCACCGCTGAACCTGGGAGAACCTGCGCTGGAGTACAGACTTTAGGGCCTAGGGGGAGACCTACACTACTGCCGCTGACAGGGTCAAGGCCCTGCTGCCGTAAGATAGATGAGGAACGCCCACCACCCACTGATCTTGCCCAGTGTGAGGGGACCCAGGGAACCATCTCCAGCGTGCCAGGAGGCACATCAACCCCTCCAAGAATCACCAACTCACAACCCCCCTGTTCATAAAGAGACTTTGCTGAATCCATGACCTGCAGAACCTAAAGTGAAAACCATTGAGAGGGGATCAGGAGGCGAAGCGCTGCGTCCTAAGCGCTAGGCCTCCACCCCCTATCTACCTATACAGACAGCTGGACTGTCCTCCAAGAACCATCCTTACACAGCCCGGTGCATAAGGCTGTCAGCGCGCCTGCGCTGCAACTCCAAGTGAGGAGAGAACTTGACCTCCCCCTCCGTCACTGACCTGGTGACCGGATCGCGCCGCGGCCGCCGCTGCTTGAAGAGGGAGCTGAGGCAGGAAGACCTCTCCCCCGTGCATAACTGTGGTGAGGGGCGCCGTCCGCGCCCTCACCGAAACCCCAGAAGTCACCGCCGGGCCCGAGACCCCTGCCGCTGCAAGCGCGGCCAAGAATAACACCGCCGCAGCCCCCGAGGGCTGCGTGAAGTGAGCTGAGGCCTACTGCGGCCTCCAGGCCCGTGGACGCTGTTGCCGAGGGGCCGGGACGCTGACCGCGTCACAGGTCGCGCCCGAAAAGGCCGCGACGGGATTGGCCCGCCGGAGTCAATCGCCGGAGAAGAAGGAGAGGGAGGCGTCGCCTGGCAACCAACGAAGGCCGCGACGCGATTGGCCCAGCCGGAGCCAAGCGAGACGACGTCAGAGGGGCTCCACTGCCAACGGGAGCCCCCGGAAGAAGAGAAGACCGCGACGCGATTGGCCCAGCCGGAGCCAATCGAGAGGACGTCCACGGGGCTCCACTGCCAACGGGAGCCCCAAGAAGAATCGCCGCCGCGCCAGGATTGGGCGCCGTCAAGAGCCCGCCTCCGCCCAGCACGTCCGGAGGTAAGGACGAACCTCCTGTGCCTTCGCGGGAAGCCGGAGCCGTCTGCAAGGACTGCCGGCTCCCGCTCAGAGTCCCCACTCTCTCCCTGACTCCACGGGGGCCGGAGGAGTGGCATACCGGCCCCCAACGACGCAGCAACACAGCGAGAGGCTCCGTAGCCTCGTGAAGTAGAAACAGCGCCGGCCGGAGGGCCGTGAGACTCACGCCGGGCCCCGCCCCCACAACAAAGGGCTGGCCCGGAGAAGAGTCCGCCGTGAGGCCCCCGCAGCCAGCCACAACACCGCAGGTGAGCCCAGGAGGCCCCTAGGGCTCTAGGTTAAGCCCCTGGGGGCCGGGGGCCACGCATGAAGAGGGATTAAGGAGGGAGGGGGCCTTTGATAACCTTTGATAATAGGCCAGGCACCTGGTGTAACCCTAGCCTAATATAACCCTCACCTCCCCGGGAGATAAAGGAGTCCCCCTTTTGGTAGCCCCCAGCTGCTGGACATGTTGAGGGGTTCCCTGTAGGATTCCCTCCCGCCTAGTGTATCATAGGCTGTATAGAGTACCTAGGCCTACTGTATATATGTTGATGTATAAACCGTGTTGCGCCTGTTCTAGGCCCTAGTTGGTAAAGAGCACCCGAATGAGCAGTGGTGCTGTGATTTTAATGCGGCCTTTTAGTGGCCAGAATTGTGAAGGGTCTTTTTAAATGAACGCGCACTAGTTACCCGAATGTATAATTTGAATAATTGAATGCCATCTTGATCAATATAAAGGAACCTGATTGTTACTTATACAAGCCTGGTGTGGTGTCCGGTTATTGCGTCGCATTTCTGAGTTAATGTGAGAGTGTGCTGCACAACTGCCTTACACATTGCCTTCGCGTGCCTTTCCCCGCTTTGCGCCATGCTACCATAACGGTCTCGGTAACCCCGTTTCCAACAGTGACAGAGAGAGGGAGACAGAGGGAGACAGAGAGAGAGGGAAATGGAGGGAGACAGAGGGAGGCAGAGGGAGAAAGAGGGAGGGAGTCAGGGGGAGACAGAGGGAGGGAGAGGGAGACAGACAGAGGGAGACAGACAGAGGGAGACAGACAGAGGGAGACCGAGAGAGAGACAGACAGAGGGAGACCGACAGAGGGAGACAGACAGAGGGACACAGACAGAGGGACACAGACAGAGGGACACAGAGAGAGGGAGACAGACAGAGAGGGAGGGAGACAGAGAGAGGAAGACAGAGGGTGGGAGACCGAGGGAGGGAGACAGAGGGAGGGAGACAGGCGGAGGGAGGGAGAGAGAGAGGGAGACAGAGAGAGGGAGACAGAGAGAGAGGGAGACAGAGGGAGGGAGGAGGGTGACAGACAGAGGGAGACAGACAGAGGGAGGAGGGGGACAGACAGAGGGAGACAGACAGAGGGAGGAGGGCGACAGACAGATGGAGACAGACAGGGAGGAGGGCAACAGACAGAGGGAGGGAGACAGATAGAGGGAGGAGGGCGACAGACAGAGGGAGACAGACAGAGGGAGGAGGGCGACAGACAGAGGGAGGGAGACAGATAGAGGGAGACAGAGGGAGGGAAACAGGCAGAGGGAAACAGACAGAGGGAGACAGACAGAGGGAGACAGAGGGAGACAGAGGGCAGGAGAGAGGGAGGGAGACAGAGAGAGGGAGACAAACAGAGAGAGGGAGACAAACAGAGTGAGTGAGACAGAGGGAGACAGAGAGAGGGAGAGGGAGAGAGGGAGGGAGAGAGAGAGAGAGGGAGAGAGAGAGAGGGAGAGAGAGAGAGAGAGAGAGAGGGAGGGAGACGGAGAGAGAGAGAGGGAGGGAGAGATAGAGAGAGGGAGGTAGAGATAGAGAGAGAGGGAGGGAGACAGAGCGAGAGAGAGAGAGAGAGAGAGAGATAGATAGAGAGAGACAGATGTGTGTATGCCGGGTCTGGTGGCTCAGTGGATGAAGGCGTCCGCTGCAGGGGCCTGTGTTCAACCTCATGGTCATAGTTTTTTTTCTCTCTAGCCCCGCCCCCCTCCCCCACTGACCCCGCCCCCACCGGTGCGGCCCTCGGCCACAAACCACACTGTAAATTTGGCCCCCGAGAGAAAGTTTGTGAGTACCCATGGTCTAGGGTGACTGAGAAGAAAAAAAAGTATTCACTGTAGAGCTCTATGAAGTCTCATGAGATATCACAACACCAGTAAATGACCAATAGCAAAATAAAAACGACTGCTCTAATGCAATATTAGTCAAATTATTCAAAGAAGACCAAGAGCATGTAAACGCCTCATGATAAAATAAAACTGACATTTAGTATTAACCTGAGAAGGAACGAAATACAGATAATAAAAACTCAAGGGCTAACATAAAAAGCTGGCATATGAATTATATATCTTGACTAATTAAAATGTTTAAATTAGAAAATGAAGCAAGCACATTTTCTCTTATTGTGAATTAAGAACAAGAGCTATAACTGATCATCCATCAACAATGGACCGTGCATACTTGACAGAAGATGATCAGCTGTACAAGTATTTATACACCTACAGTGCTACCGGCGAAGAGGAGAAGAGGTGGCTCAGTGACAGAGGTGGGAGACTATCAGTCAAGATCCATAGAAAGGCATTTAGCTGGGAGGAGTATCAGATAAAGGCGTGTGTTCCTATCCTGCCAATGTCTCCCACAGAGTTTGGAAACAAAGCTGGTGGTCAGAGATATACTGCATGGTGCAACTAATATCACTCAGGGAACAATCTTAGTACATTGAATTGGAAACTAAAACACATCAATGGGAGATTAGATTCCCCTTTATAGCATAAGAAGTTGCCATAGGAGACAAGGTGTGTTGATTCTTTGAGTATCAGTCCTTTCTCAACTAGTATGACCAGGCTGAGGTTCATATTTCTGGGTTTAAGGCAGGGGCTCGGGATCCTGAGGCAGATCCCAGCATTCAAGACTAGGGTGTCAGGCAGAGGAGGAAAATCTCAAAGCTGATATTCTCCGTCCCATCATCCATAACACTTGAGTCATGTACGTTTATGACTGACAGTCACCCTCCATCAGACTCGGGAGGATATGCGTGTCATCGGCATAAATGTATAATCCCACCTTGTAAGAGTATATCGAGGGCCTACAGATAGAAATTAGGTTGGTCTCTTGCCTAATAACATGAATTGTTGACAGTCTTAAGGCTCTACTGTCTGACCACTTTTCATCATTATTGTTTGACTAATTGGATGCTATCAAGTTTTCGTTGGTAGCTACTTTACACTTTCCATAAATAACCTGCACATCCTTTGGAAGTCTCAACGAATCCTGGTTGATTGGCACACTTCTTCCCATTTTTCACTCAAGTTGCGCCAGCTTCATTTGGATGTCAATAAAATGCTCACAAAACTTTTGAAAGCGGATTTCAATGCTTTTGCAACAGTTCGGAAAGTGTGCTACTTTGTGGGCCTGTTAAACCGAGGGTTGTCTAACCATGTCGAATGCACATTTCACCAGTTATCAATTCGGCTGTACCCTAGACACTTAAGAGGGACTAGGGGGCAGATTTACAAGCCCCTTGCGCCAACTTTACGCCGCCGTTGCGTCACTTCTGTGACGCAGTGTCCTCGTAAACAATGCGCCACGATGCGACATATTTACAACGTGATGCATCTAGGGAGATGCGTCACGTTGTAAAGCCCTGCGCTACATCATACCTGTGTCAGGTATAATGTATGCAGGGTGGGCGTTCCGTTGTAAGGAAGCCTTGTTAAAGTGACTCCTGAGTGACTTTTACAACGCCACTGCGTCAAAACCTTGCGCCTGCTTGAAGCAGGCGTAAGGAGTGACGCAGCATGGTCGGAATAGGTATTCCTGACCATTGCTGGAGTTGCGTCGTGCTCACGACACGACTCCAGGAATGTGTTGCCTTTCCGACAGAAGATGCGTCACGCATCTGTCTGTCTTTGCGCCACGGTGCGCCGCATTGGAAATGCGGCGCATCCATGGTTGCGCTAGGCTATTTTTCCGTGACGCAAATGAACTGGCGCATCTCTGCAAATATGCAGAGATGTGCCAGTTCTTGGAAATCTGCCCCCTAGTTCTTTAAAGAGCTTTGGTTGGCAAATACATCAAATCTGCCAATTGGAGCTCCTTTGATGCAAAGATTATAATCTCTTCTTGAAACTGAAATGCCAAAAGCAAAATCGAATATATGAAATATTAATGAAAAAAACAAACAATTACTTTAATACACAGCACATGTTATGTTCCCCTAATGATCCTGCTGCTAGATTTAGAGATCTATCTAATTATGCTCTCCATAGCAATCATGGGGCTTGAAGAGCTAGAACCTTTCCCCATTCCAGACCAGGTAGCCAAAGACCTAAGATTCTGACTTGACAGAAAGCTCTCTATTGACTATCAAATACACAAAGTGGCTGCTGGTTATTTTGGTTTACTCAGACGTTTGAGGCACAATTTTATGGCTACTGCCCTCGTTGTCTCGAAGGACGATTGTTCAAGCTCTAATGATCTCCGACTGGATTAGGGCAATGTAATATATCTGGGAGCTACCAAATCCTCTGTGAAAAAGCTCCAGACCATCCAGGATGCAGCAGCCTGCTTCTTATGCATTATTCTGCAGTATGAGTCTGTTTTTTTCTCATCTTTGGAAGCTTGATTGGCTCTCAATTGAAAATCGTATCTATTTCAAAGCTCTTTGCTATGTGCATAAAGCTATGATGAGGTATGGACCTACGTTCCTAAGGGGAGTCAAAATATGTGATTTCTGTAGTTTAATTAGCCAGTCAAGTGGGGTTATCCTTTGCCTTCCTAGGACCTAAGCTGTGGAAGTCTCTTTACTGTATGTTGCGACTGTGTTCCTTCTTTGAAAGGTTCAGGTAGCTGCTGAGAATCTGGCTTTTCTAGCTCCATTTGATGGCCTAACCTTCTATGACACCTGTTGCATTCGTGCTGGGAAGCGCCGTTAGGGCAGCCAAGTGCTCAACAAATCAGATTAACATAACATTTTCTATGCTTGAAGGTTTGACAAACAAATGCTACAAGTTTGCAGTATATTTACAGTCCATGATCTAAGCTAACATTTAGGTGCATCAATCCTCACTTCCCTCGAAAATTGATATACATTTACTAGCCTCATGACTGCTCTCCATTTTAACCTCCTGTCTGATCAAGAATTTAGAGCTGTCTGTCAAGATATCAATCAGATATCATTCCAGCCAAAGTATGCAAAAGTTGTATCTCTGTGTTTGCCAAGAAGGTTCAGTATATTCTCTCAAGAAAATTACAACCTTACCTGATGCTACAATTTTAGTACCTATATTAAAAAAGGCTTCACTTGACTCTGACACTTTTTCAAATTACCGTCCCATCTCTAAGGGCCTGATTCACAAAGGGCCTATGCAGAAGTGGCGGAGGTCACGCAGTCATGAGGAAGCCTCCACACTCAGGGAGGAATTTCCGCCATGAGTATTCTCATAGTGGAGATTCCCCCCAGAGACCGGAGACTCCCCCATGACTGCGGAGCCTCCACCACGAGTGTGGAGGCCCTTTGTAAATCAGGCCCCAAATTTCCATATATCTTCAATCTTCTTGAAAAAAGCTGTATGTAATAAAGATTTATTTTAAATTAAAATGTTACTTCACCCTATGCATGCAGATTTTGGCCCAGACTGCAGCAGAGTCATTGGTCATGGCAACACTGGGTGAAATGCCATGTCAGTCTGATAAGGGAAGTCTTGTAGCTTTGTTCCTTCTTAGATCTTTCTCTGAGTTCAACATCGTAGATCACCAGTATTGCAGATGTGTTCCACTCATTTAGTACGCCAAGATGTTTTTGCTTTTTTAGATCACTTTGTTTTGGACTTTTCACTGTGGATGTGTCTCCCTACTTGTGTCTCACCCATGGTCACCACATGGTAAATGAACTGCACGTGTTTACTGTCAGTGTCTGCCTTTTAAGATAGGGCCATTGCGACGCAGTGAGGATAAGAGGCACCTGGCTGGTTACACATGAACATGTGTGCACATGCATGTGACCTGCACATGTGAGATTACCATTGTGAGCAGCCCAGTAATTGCAAACAGGTAGCCTGTCACAGAGATTAGGGTTAGATGTTGACCAGGGGTTAAGCCTTATAATATTAGTGGGTATTAATAAGTAGGGTCATTAGGGTTTACTGGCTTATCTGCAATGACACTGTATTACAGCAGAGGCCTCCCCACACAAAAGAAGTAAATAACAGTGCTTTACTCAGCTCCTGAGGAGGTGGAGAAGAAAATATGAATCTGTTAATTAGCTGTCACTCTGTAGCAGGGTTGGGACTGCCCATGCCCACTGAACAAAGGAGGAATCCCAGACAAATGAACCCAACACAAGAGGGGGATACCTTTTGAGGTTTTGGTGGGAAAGTCCCTGGCAGTGATATCAGCTAGGAGTGAAGATGAGTCCCCCAGAGAAGATGTGAACAGTGACTTCTTGATGACGGCATCTTTAAATGTCCCAGCATGTTATGCAGGAGATCTGGGACTGGGGTGCAGGAGTGAAGTGGCACCTTTAGGATTGGCCAAAGCTGCCTCGCTTCTAGAGCTTTCCACCCCATTTAAAAGCTCTTGCACAACGGACAGAGTGTTATTGATTTTGGAGTTGGACATTGGACTCAGACTGTGGCAATGTCATGGACAACTGGAAGGACAAGCCCCTGATGCCCTAATGGACCAAGGACTCTTTCTGCGGTTGACTCCAGGACCAATGGGTCTCTCCAGGATGAGTGAAGCTGGTTCCCTTACACCACCTAAGGACCTTTTGGGGGGAGGACCTGGATGTCTGTGCCGTAGCAGGAGTTGAGGGGCACCAGAAATACAGGAAGAGAGGAAGGATGGTGCAGGGGGCCAGTGGAAACAACTCCATGAAAAGTACATTGCTTTTAAGCCAGGTGGCCTGCTGCAGAAGCTGCAGATGGCTAGGGCTTGCCACCAGAAGCAAAGTGAGCCCAAGATGATCAAACTTGGCTCATCGGGCCTGAGATATTGAGGTCCAAAGGACTTGACCATTCTCCAAGCAACGGAGCATGTGAGGCTTCAGAGCAGTTATGGACAGAACCCCTGGGTGGGCCAGGACCTGGGGGTCAGTGCAGGCTCCAGGATTTAACTTGGGGGGTAGTGAGTGTGCGTGGGGCCCCCTGCCTTTGGTCCTATTGCTCCTGGTGGCCCCCATATTCCCCAAGGGCCAACGCAAGAAAGAGGACTTGGGACCCCAACTCCGGGCCCCAACTCACAGAGAGACAAGGGGAGTGCTGTCTCACCCCTGCTCACCCATGGCCATGACTGGGGAGCAGGACAGCCACTGCTGCAGAAGTAAACCCTGCCTGCACAGAGCAGGCAAGGAGACGAAGACTGCCAGCTTCTGCGCCGGTGAGGACAGTGCCGACTGTGTGGGGAGCTGGCCAGGCTGCACAGGAGTAGGCTCCCTGCGCAGCTCCAATGAAATAAAGAACGGGGTGTCTGGGTGGGACAGGGCACTAACCTTCAAAAAGAAAAAACAGAAAGAGAAAAAGATGTGTGGATTTCCAAACACAGCGGGAGACCTGCTGTCAAAATGTTCACTGTTTCTTGGCTGAGAGCTCACCATTATGCCTCAGAAGAGGCTTATATTCATACGTGTATACTTTTCTGTCTTTTGTGGTGCTCCAAGATAAGCAGGAGCAACACCATGATTATGGAAGTGCAAGAACGTACAGGAATGCATCTGCCCCACCGCTTTGATAAATATTCAAAAGGGACCCTTCCTTTGCAGGGTCAAGGAAATAATGATCCCCCGACTTTTTCACTACTATATTAAAAGCACTCTAAAGTGTGGAGCTTTTGCTTTTAG
Organism: Calotriton arnoldi; assembly: GCA_963921515.1. Lineage (NCBI taxonomy): Eukaryota > Metazoa > Chordata > Amphibia > Caudata > Salamandridae > Calotriton > Calotriton arnoldi. The sequence goes on along the minus strand of CAWUFW010015872.1, from coordinate 288,037 downwards.
CTGAGAGTGTATCATCCTCTAGGGGTTGGTTATAAAAAAATGTCTCAGGCACATGTTATGTAGATTTGCAATGCTTTTTTAACAATTTATTTGATTTTTCATAAACATTAGGCATGCTTATTGGAGAAGGATTGCACTGAAACATGATTATTGATTATGATGACATAGTGGTGTTTTTAAACTAGGGTTATTTGACTTTTACTTTGATGAACCTTTGACACAGCCAATAGGATTGCCTTATATATTGGTGTGGTGACCCTTGACAGAGTCAATAGGCTTTCCTTATCTATTGCTGTGATGACCCTTTGACCAAGCCAATAGGCCTGCCTTATTCGAAGTGACATCCCCCCTGTACTGTTTTGTTTTATCTGGTATAGGTAGGGGGTACAGTGATTTTGAGTGTCATGACCCAGTAGCAGTAAAATGTGATGTCAGAATGCCACCAAAGGATTTCTACCTGCCTGGTTTATATATTTATAAATTAATGTGAAGTATTTACTAGTGTGTGTAATAAATGTAGTTTTCCTTTTTCAAAGAAAAACCACTGACTGGACAATCATTTATTGAGTGTTATTGCTGTGTGCCAGCGAATGGTGATTACTAGCCAACACCACCTCCCCTGAGTAGGCCTTGGACTGCTTTGATTCCATACCCTGAGCACAATCAGGTGCTTGGTTCCCAGTAAGGGGAAATTGTGGACCTATTACTTGCCCAAGCGTCACAGCCTGCACAACTAATAACCCAATTTCTTACAAGCAGATTCTGAAATATAGATTGGGTTATCGTCAAGTCCAAGCACTAGGTTAGGTTGGCTGTAGGGTTTCCTGGAACACACAATTCAACAGGTGGTATCATCTCCTTTCATTTCTGCCCCTTTACATCACCACTGTAGCACCCCCCATATCTCAAACTGTTACAATACAAATTAGCCTTTCTGTGGTAACACAGGACCACTTAATACAATCATTTGGATGCATTTTTTATGTATGCAGATGACATGTGGAGATATCAAAACCACTTGAAGTTAAGCCATGGAAAGAGGAAAACTAGGATCTTACTTCCTATGAATACAACCTCCCTATAGCATTATCACTTGATCTCACCATGAATGCAATGATCAACCTGGTCACATGGGTGGCATTTTGCCTGTGCAAATCTTGAACTGATTACTTCACATAACAATTCTTTTTTTAACCTTTTTTAGGTCATCATACCTTCTCAAGTTAGCATATACCCAAACTGTTGCTACCCTTCATGCTCACCTATTCAATTAAGCCAGAGACCAGTAAATTAGTTACCGGAGGGGAGGCATTCGTACTGTGACTAACATTGGAGGTATATATTCATCGGACATTCCGTTCAACATGAGCCACTTTTCAAGTGGATCCCAGATGGAAGTTGTACCTTTATCACCCATCAACTTTTTGTCGAGTTCATATCTTACTGATCCCCACCATTCAATTCATGAAGGGGGCTCTGTCTGAGACCACTTCCTGAATTTTTTATTCTTGCAAGTAGAATTAGACAAAAAAGCAGTTTATCATGGTCCGGGGGGGGCCTTGTCTCCTGCACTCCTTCTCCCCAACAACTCAAAGAACATCAGAGTTGGGCTTACCTCTACAGTCTGTCCCAAGCTGTCTGAAATCCTCTTATTCGCTATTTGCCAGAACTGTGTTAAGCCGAAAAACATGTGAACAACGTCCGCATCTTGACTCTCACATCTTTTCCACTTAGATTTCTTGGGTCTGCTCAGCTTTGCAAGCTTTTGAGGGGTCCAATGATTCTGTGGAGAGTGAACAGATGGTTCTTTCTGAGTGAGGCAGGTTTAACTGAAGCATATAAATTCAAAGAGATTTGCCATAATTTCTCCAGCTCCTCCTGAGGCAAATGTCCTTCCCACACATGGTACAGTGAACTCAAGCTTTCTTATACCACCTCAAGAAGATGTCGATACCAATTAGCCACTTCCTTCTTCCTTATTTGGCCTTCTTGATGTTACAGTTCTACCCATGGATTGCAGATGGTCCAATCCTAATTCAGGTGGACAGTTGATAGTACCTAAACCTCGACACACCAGCATTTATGAGCTCTTTCCAACTGTCTCAGGGCAAAAACGTATCCCCCTTTATTAATGCCCCCTTCCACTTATCCCACTATCTCTCAGAGGGCCGGCCAGAAGGTCAGTTAAACACTTGGTGGTTCCTGGGACATCCCCTATCAGGGCCAACTTGCTATAATATGGTATGTCCAATAGAGCCCTAAGTTTGTGCCATAACATAGCTGCAGAAATTAAACACTTAAGCTTCACTTTCTTGAAGAACTAGGGGACCCTGCACTTATAAAGAAAGCCTTCTCTTTTTGGACCCTCTAACATAGAATCATAGACCACCACCACATGTCTCGTATGGATGGGAGAGTAGCATCTTACAATTCTTCACTCATTTGTGTGGGAGAGCCAAGTGACCGCGGCAGGGAAGAGCCCAAAACATATTCTGCAGACATCAAAATTATCTTTCACAAAACTACCTGGTTGTGCAAGGGGGTCACCTGCGTTTTTGGTCTCGGGCTCAGTGGCCATCTAGGGAAACCTGGGGGATTCCAGGGAGGTGTGGCTAGCATGGTTCCCCTAACATTTTCTTACCCAGAATCCCCTGCAAACCTCACATTTAGCTAAAAATTCACTTTTCTGTGTGGAATCACCACACCGGCATAAAGTTCCTGCCATCCTGCATTTCCCTCGGTCTCCTGAGTAAAATGATACTTCACTTGTGTGGGTGGGTCAAGTGATTGTGACAGGGAAGGACCAAAAACTTGAAGAGATTGAGGGAATATCACAGCGTGTTCATAAGCACAATTGTTTTTGTATACGTTTGTAGGCTGACTCTGCTTTGGGTATCCACACAAGTAAGGTATCATTTTTAGGTTTTGATTTGAAGAACAAAACAAGATGCATCAAGCAATAAAGCCCAAATCGTGGGCCATAAGCCGTCGTAGTGCTACACAGAGCATCACGGATATAACTATGTTAGTTAGTTTTAGTTTAAATTTAAGTTTTACTTACTTTGCAAGGTAGTTGTCGAGATTTTTATATTTCTTTTTAAGGGTCTGATCAGAAAATCCTGCAGAGCTTATTCAACTTGCAGCTTTTGTCATTTTTGCAGAATTAAGTTGATAAAATGTGTGTGCGTTTTATATTCTTGATTTAAATGTTTGTGTGATATTATTGGTTATTTTTTTGTAGTTTTTTTTTTTTGGTTACTTTAGTGTTAGTTTGAATTTTTTATCAGTTATGTTCTTCTATGGAAAAAGCTAATTTAGGTTTTATTTATAATGTTTAATATCTAGTTCAATTGTTTTGAATATTATTTTATTTATATATATTTGTATTAATATTTTGACTGTTGTATAATTGTTTGCAGTTCATGTAAATAATGTTTTTGCTTTTATTGTTATGTATATAGTTATATGTTTTATTGGGGGTAAATAATAAATATTTTTGTCATATATTATAAGTTATTTTTATTCCAACATGTGTACATATTGTTTAATTTTTATTGTAATGATTATTTCACTGTCAAATGTAGTTTTATATGATTATTAATGACAATGTAAATGTTTTGGCGATTTTATTGTAGTCAATATTGTGTGATGCAATATTTTTGACATATCGTAGGTTTGTTTAAAGGTATCAATATTTTTAGCAATGATATTTGTGTTCTCGATATTTGTGGTCTTATTAGTTAAGTATGAGAAGGCAAGATTTTTGATACCAAAATTTATTTTCTTATATTTTTGTGTTTCGATATTGTGTGAATCAATATTATGTCAATGATCCGATTTCACACAACACAGGGGCCGATTCCGATCTCGGTCGGAGGCGCACCCAATACCATTCGGTCGGGAAAAAAGCCATGCGAAAGCCTGTTTCCCGACCGATCCGTACAGCGCACCGAACGAGCAAGTACGATGCGCACAACAGCAAAGAATCCGGCCGAGCCGTACTCACCCAAACCAGGTCCTGTTCTCCGACCGAGGCGAATCCGGAAACGCCGAATCGAGTCGCACGGAAGGAAAATGCAGGCCCGTCCGGCCGGACAAGTACGATGCGCTTTCCGTACGCGCCGAACCCGTCGCTACGCACGGCACGTCAAAGCATCCGGGAGAGGCGCACATAAGCTCCGATTCGCGCCACAACACGATCCACGGCTCCGAGACGAACACGGCAGTGACGAGGACGAGGCGAAGCGACGAGGACGAGGCGAAGCGACGAGGACGACGCGAAGCACCGAGAAGGACGAACGACACGAACCAACCATGAATCCCTTCGTCCCGATCATACCAATATTCTACATTTACTACCGGAACAGGCACGGACGCGTACGGCGCAGAAGGTAAGCCAGACACCAACCACAAAACACATACAACACGTACACGACACATCACACACACACACAGGGATGCAGAATATACTTACACCAGCAACAGCAGCACCATAGGGGCAGGATGCCCATCACCAATGCCACATATGCACACAGGGGCCTGAATGCGCACCACCCCCTACCCAGGGGTGGCATGATGCCTACCACCACTACCACCCTTACCCAGGGGGGCAGGATGCTTACCACTAGTACCACCCTCACCCAGGGGGGCAGGATGCCTACCACTACTACCACCCTTAGCCAGGGAGGCAGGATGCCTACCACTACTACCACCCTCAGCCAGGGGGCAGGATGCCCACCACTACTACCACCCTCACCCAGGGGGGCAGGATGCCCACCACTACTACCACCCTCACCCAGGGGGCAGGATGCCTACCACTAGTACCACCCTCACCCAGGGGGCAGGATGCTTACCACTACTACCACCCTCAGCCAGGGGGCAGGATGCCTACCACTAGTACCACCCTCACCCAGGGGGCAGGATGCCTACCACTACTACCACCCTCAGCCAGGGGGCAGGATGCCCACCACTACTACCACCCTCACCCAGGGGGCAGGATGCCCACCACTACTACCACCCTCACCCAGGGGGGCAGGATGCCCACCACTACTACCACCCTCACCCAGGGGGCAGGACGCCTACCACTACTACCACCCTTAGCCAGGGGGCAGGATGCTTACCACTACTACCACCCTCACCCAGGGGGCAGGATGCCTACCACTACTACCACCCTTAGCCAGGGGGCAGGATGCCTACCACTACTACCACCCTCACCCAGGGGGGCAGGATGCCCACCACTACTACCACCCTCACCCAGGGGGCAGGATGCCTACCACTAGTACCACCCTCACCCAGGGGGCAGGATGCCTACCACTACTACCACCCTTAGCCAGGGGGGCAGGATGCCTACCACTAGTACCACCCTCACCCAGGGGGGCAGGATGCCTACCACTACTACCACCCTCAGCCAGGGGGGCAGGATGCCCACCACTACTACCACCCTCACCCAGGGGGCAGGATGCCCACCACTACTACCACCCTCACCCAGGGGGGCAGGATGCCTACCACTAGTACCACCCTCACCCAGGGGGCAGGATGCCTACCACTACTACCACCCTTAGCCAGGGGGGCAGGATGCCTACCACTAGTACCACCCTCACCCAGGGGGCAGGATGCCCACCACTACTACCACCCTCACCCAGGGGGCAGGATGCCCACCACTACTACCACCCTCACCCAGGGGGGCAGGATGCCTACCACTAGTACCACCCTCACCCAGGGGGCAGGATGCCCACCACTACTACCACCCTCACCCAGGGGGCAGGATGCCCACCACTACTACCACCCTCACCCAGGGGGCAGGATACCTACCACTACTACCACCCTTAGCCAGGGGGCAGGATGCTTACCACTACTACCACCCTCACCCAGGGGGGCAGGATGCCTACCACTACTACCACCCTTAGCCAGGGGGCAGGATGCTTACCACTACTACCACCCTCACCCAGGGGGCAGGATGTCTACCACTACTACCACCCTTAGCCAGGGGGCAGGATGCCTACCACTAGTACCACCCTCACCCAGGGGGCAGGATGCCCACCACTACTACCACCCTCACCCAGGGGGCAGGATGCCCACCACTACTACCACCCTCACCCAGGGGGGCAGGATGCCTACCACTAGAACCACCCTCACCCAGGGGGCAGGATGCCCACCACTACTAACACCCTCACCCAAGGGGGCAGGATGCCCACCACTAATACCACCCTCACCCAGGGGGGGCAGGATGCCTACCACTACTATCACCCTTAGCCAGGGGGCAGGATGCTTACCACTACTACCACCCTCACCCAGGGGGCAGGATGCCTACCACTACTACCACCCTTAGCCAGGGGGGCAGGATGCTTACCACTACTACCACCCTCACCCAGGGGGCAGGATGCCTACCACTACTACCACCCTTAGCCAGGGGGCAGGATGCCTACCACTACTACCACCCTTAGCCAGGGGGCAGGATGCCTACCACTACTACCACCCTCAGCCAGGGGGGCAGGATGCCCACCACTACTACCACCCTCACCCAGGGGGCAGGACGCCCACCACTACTACCACCCTCACCCAGGGGGGCAGGATGCCTACCACTTGTACCACCCTCACCCAGGGGGCAGGATGCCTACCACTACTACCACCCTTAGCCAGGGGGCAGGATGCCTGCCACTACTACCACCCTCACCCAGGGGGGCAGGATGCCTACCACTACTACCACCCTTAGCCAGGGGGCAGGATGCTTACCACTACTACCACCCTCACCCAGGGGGCAGGATGCCTACCACTACTACCACCCTTAGCCAGGGGGCAGGATGCTTACCACTACTACCACCCTCACCCAGGGGGGCAGGATGCCTACCACTACTACCACCCTCACCCAGGGGGCAGGATGCCTACCACTACTACCACCCTTAGCCAGGGGGCAGGATGCTTACCACTACTACCACCCTCACCCAGGGGGGCAGGATGCCTACCACCACTACCACCCCCACCCATAGGATGGACAATGCATGACACAACCAGCACACCACAACCTAGGGAATGCAAGAAGAAGACATCCCCCAACACCATGACAAGCGTGTGTAGACTGTGTCAAATGCCTACAACACCGAACATGACTTCTAACATACAATGTGACCCCCTAGCACATGTGCCACACAAATATGTGTGTGGCACACACAACACAAGCAGGCCATGACCATTGTGGCAATGGGGTCCAAACCCCATCATCACAGTGAGCAAAAGGCAAGGGTGGGGTCCATAGCTGCAGCACATTTTGAACATTGTGGCAATGGGGTCCAAACCCCCATCATCACAGTGACCAAAAGGCAAGTGTGGGGTCCATAGCTGCAGCACATCTTGAACATTGTGGCAATGGGGTCCAAACCCCCATCATCACAGTGACCAAAAGGCAAGTGTGGGGTCCATAGCTGCAGCACATTTTGAACATTGTGGCAATGGGGTCCAAACCCCCATCATCACAGTGACCAAAAGGCAAGTGTGGGGTCCATAGCTGCAGCACATCTTGAACATTGTGGCAATGGGGTCCAAACCCCATCATCACAGTGACCAAAAGGCAAGTGCGGGGTCCATAGCTGCAGCACATTTTGAACATTGTGGCAATGGGGTCCAAACCCCCATCATCACAGTGACCAAAAGGCAAGTGTGGGGTCCATAGCTGCAGCACATCTTGAACATTGTGGCAATGGGGTCCAAACCCCCATCATCACAGTGACCAAAAGGCAAGTGTGGGGTCCATAGCTGCAGCACATTTTGAACATTGTGGCAATGGGGTCCAAACCCCCATCATCACAGTGACCAAAAGGCAAGTGTGGGGTCCATAGCTGCAGCACATCTTGAACATTGTGGCAATGGGGTCCAAACCCCCATCATCACAGTGACCAAAAGGTAAGTGTGGGGTCCATAGCTGCAGCACATTTTGAACATTGTGGCAATGGGGTCCAAACCCCCATCATCACAGTGACCAAAAGGCAAGTGTGGGGTCCATAGCTGCAGCACATCTTGAACATTGTGGCAATGGGGTCCAAACACCCATCATCACAGTGACCAAAAGTCAAGTGTGGGGTCCATAGCTGCAGCACATTTTGAACATTGTGGCAATGGGGTCCAAACCCCCATCATCACAGTGACCAAAAGGCAAGTGTTGACAAAGTAAGAGGTGCAACTGCCAAACTGCATGGATGATTCCTGGTCACAGAACAACAAACACATCAGTGGCAAAGTAATGTATGTGTCCCATTGCAACATAAATTGGGGGAGCCAAATCCTGCAGTGCAAATAAGACATAACTTTGGCCATGTGCAGACAAACAACACCCATGGGGGCTGACACCGTCAACAATCATCAATGACACAATGACAGAAGTGACCATCCGAATGCAGACCCACATATTTGCACCAATGGGCACACACATGCAGATACCCTGTGGAGACTGCAGATGTGAGGCGAACAGATACCATACCATGGCAGCAATGGGACACACAATCAACAATTAGCAACAAATAAGGGCTCCCGTCCCATCAGCCTGGTCATGGAAGTGCCAACGGAATCATCAGCACAGATCCAACACACTTGTATAGCAATGTTGCACTGACAACACAGATGAGTCCTTACCCATTGATGCCCAAACCTGCATGTTCACTGGAGATGGCCACACGGTCAGGGAAGTAGACGAATAGAACAATGGCAGGCACAACAGATGTGCAGGGGTGGAAGCCACAGATGTGAAGTTGCCAATCTAAGTAGGAAATCTCATTGCCAAATACTGAACACATGACACTCTCAGATGCTGCTATGGATGACATGGATACACCACAGGATAGGACACATAACCCCTGGACCACATGGGTTCCTGCACAGTAACACTTCATTATCATGAGACCAAATATCACCATCACTGCAGCAAGGGCATTGTTAGCATCATCAACATCATGTACATCAGAAGCAAAAGCACTAGAGAACAGAAAGTTGCTTTATTCAGCATATGTGGCATTAAAAGTAGAAGTCCGGTAGAACATAAACAAAGGCCAATGGCCAGTCCATCAACAAAGTCACAAGTGGGTGACAGTGGCAGATGCCACCCTACACATGCCTGCACAAAACCAGGGACAATCCACTAGGAGGGGCAACCGGGGGGTAGGCCAGGCACTGCAGGGACAGGATCAGGGCTCACCAGGAGGAAGCAGGGAAGGGGTGGTGGGTGCTGGAGAGCCACTGACAACTGCAGTGGAGGTGTCTGACATGGTGTGTGCCGGCACAACTGGGGGCATGGCTCAGATGTTGTGGGTGCCGGCACGACTGCAGTGGACCCTGCAGATGGAGTGGACAGGTCCGCCACTGCAGTGCCCAAGTCAGACAGGGTGGTAGTGGACTCCACTGCAGTGCCTACCACCAGGGGAGGAGAATGGGGAACAGGCAAGGTGGGCTGGACAGAGGGGGAGGACACCCTCACCACATCAGTGGCACAGACAAGCGCAGCGGGGGGTGTGGTGCCGGGAGAGCAAGTGGCAGGGGGAGAAGGCCGGAGCCTCTTGGGGATGGTATATCTGTGGGTGAGGGAACCTGGGGCAGGGTGTGGTGGGGGCACCTGTGGAGTGGGGGCCTGAGGGATGGAGGAAGGTGACCTGGTGCTTGAGCTGCAGGGCGGCGGCGGGGTTTTGCTCTTACCACTCCGGGGGGACTTGCGGGTGGGGGCCTCAGTCTGTCTGCGCCTGGGGGAGGGTGTCTGGGGGCGAGGGGCACTCTGCTCCATGTGGGGGGGCTTCCTCTTCCCCCTGGATGCTGGGGCAGCTTGATCGGAGGGGAAGAGGCCGAGGTCACTGAGGAAGAGGCGCTGGGTCTTTGGGGTTGCAGGTGAGGCAAGGGAGGGTGCTTTGGAGGGAGAGGCAACTGAGGACTGTGCAGTGCCCGTGGATGCGTGTGTGTGTACCAGGGCCCCATCCCCTGTGAGTCTGGTTTCAGTCCCCTGACTGTGCGTGCGTGTGCGTTTAGTTTGTGGCGTGTGTGTCTGTGTGCTGGATGTGTGTGTGCTGGTGTGTGCCTGTGCCGGTGTGTGTGTGCTTTGTGACGGGCAAGGTGCTGGGGAGTGTGGATGGAGCAGAGGCAGGAGGGGTGAGGGACTGTCTGAGGAGGGACACTGCTGCCGTCAGGGAGGAGTCCATGGACTTGTTGCCCCTCTGTAGGTCAGACATGCCCGATGAGATGCCCTCCATGAACGACACCAGCTGAGTCAACAGTGCGGTGTGCGCATGGAGGACACTCAGCATGGCTGTCTGCCCTACATGGAGCTGGCGAAGGAGGTACACAGACTCCTCACTGCAGGGGACAGGGGCAGGGGTGCGGTGCCTGGGCCAAAGGAGACACGCTCCCGAACATGGGAGCCTCCACGGACCTTGGGAATGGGAGCCGATGGGAGGGCGGTGGTGGTGCTGGTGGTGGCGGGGACAGCAACACTAGCTGGGGTGTGGTGGCTGCTGACACCCGCCTCCACAAGGGAGTCATCCTCCGAGTTGCTCTGGTCCTCAGCTGAGGTGGATGGTGCTGAGGATTCCTCGGTGTGGCTCCCCTCGCCCTCCGTGCCACTGGGTCCCTCCGACAACTCCTCGGCTGCTGACCCAGTCTGGCTCTCTGGCTCCTCCTGGTCCGTGGAGCTGTCCCCTTCCGTGGCCGTGGATGTATCTGCAAACAATGGGGAAACAGACAGACATCAGTCACCTGCACCAAACGCACACACCACTGTGAGCACAGCACATCACAGAGCAAGCCCTGGCATCATTAGTTGTACATTGCTAAAAGTGCCCTAACTGAACAGGAGAAGCCAATTGTCAGTCTGATGCCAAGCATGGCACTCACATCCCACATGGCCTTGCACCCATCTGTCTGGTGTCTGTTGGATTGCAACACCCCAGTGTGGACACATGCACCAAGTACACAGTAGTTGGACAGTGCAGAGGACACGGTGTGGACACATCACAGCTCTTGCCACTGAGTGAGTACAGGTTTCCGGATGAAAGGGATGCCCAGAGTCAAATAGGAAATGCATGTGATGCATACCAGCGACAGACACCATGATGCACCCATGTCCTGATAGCCAGCGCCACTATGGTGTGCATGTAGCACATGTCACTCCCCTGCAGGACCACAAATAAGTTGACACATGCCATGGCAGAGGCATGACAGTTAAGTCATACATCACTGTCTCAGTGATGTATGACTTGGCAGCCAGACAACAACACTATGCACTGGGTCACAATAGTAGGTCATGGGGAATGCAAGTCCTGGAGCTGCACAAGTGCACATGTACATCCCCCACACAACACATCATCTCAACCCTCATCTGTCCAGGTCACACCTATTGGACATATGGGAAACCTGTGACACTACCCTCTGAACCTGAGCCCCTCACAATTTGCTGTGAATGGGGAACAGCTGCCTGAACATCACATTCGCATACCCCAGTCTGCACGGGCAGCTGATCAAACACCTATGTGACACACAAGTATTGTCTCCTATGGTCACATCTCCAGGGGCATGCTGAGCCCCTACCAAGAAACACCCCAGCAGTCCTGGCAACTAATCCACAGCACACTGACACAGAGGCAGACACCGGAGGGGTCAAATCACTGTGCACAATGTGTCAGCTGATACACGGGAGTGGGAGTACAGAGTGCATTGCATGGCCTGGAGTAGGCATGACTGTCCTGCTCCACATGAATGAGGGATGTGCCCTGGACAGTGGATAGCTGGCTATGTATGTGTGACACACGTAATCTGCACACTCCTGGGGCACAAACATTGTTCCCACCCGCTGCATGGGCGTGTGCCACATACCCCAGGCACATGTGGTGGCTCAGCTCAGCAAGTGGACCGCATATCAAAGCAACACGCAGATCACATGTCCAAACCCAGGCGTTGTGTGAACAATGGACCCACCCATGATGCCCACAACAGAGTTAGGGAAACAGATGCTGTCCCCCACCTTTAGTGAAGCAAACTGCAAGGACACAGTCCCAAGTGACACAATTCCCTGACTGTAAGGGCCACACCTGGGTATCAGATGAGCAGTGGGCAGTGCACAATAGAGAGACATGGCTCCTGGACAACATGACTGCTGCACTGTGGCAGTTGAACCAGGCCAGAGGAGGGCACAAAGCATGTGATACAGAGTTCACAGTGCAGTCTTTGACTCACCCCCTCCTTGCTGCTGTCTGGCCTTCAGCTGCCCATCCAGGTCTGGAAAGACCACCGCCAGGATCTGGAGCATGTGGGGGGTCAGGGTCCGTGTTCCGCCCCTCCTGCGAGGAGGCGACAGCTTCAGCCGGACCCGTGCAATCCTCCGGGTCCAGCCCCGAAGGTCCTGCCACCTCTTCTGGCAGTTGCGGATCCGGCGCTTGTAGACCCCCACGGACCGGACAGCCCGGACGATGTCCTTCCAGATTTCCTGCTTCCGATGGGCATTAACCTGTCAGGATGACAAAGTGAAAAGGCCATTACCACACATGCAACATATCCGTGCATGACACAGTTGTATATACATGTCTCAATCACAGGGGCACATGATGTACACAGGCAGTGCAAAGCTGACCATGGACAGTTTGCCAGACGTCACTACATGGTATCATTGCATGGGAAGTAAAACCATGTTCAAATGCACTGTCACTGCACCATACCTGTCCAGTGCAAGTCACTACACACTATGGGGGTGACAACTACTCAGTGAGCCTGCTAGCCAGTGGCGTGCAGACTCTCAGCCTTGCTAGTCACACAAAATGCACATTCAGAAAGGCAGTGCACAGAACACTCACCTGCTCCCCTGGTGTCCCATACAGCTTGCTGTACTGTGGAAGTAGGCTGTCCAGCAGGGCCTGGTTCTCTTCAAGGCTGAAGGCTGGGGCTCTCTCCACAGTACGTGCCATTGCAGGGTCCAGAGGGGCAGAGACAGCAGCAGTGCAGTGGCAGATGTCGTCTTGGAGCATGTAGTGCAGGCAAGTGGGCTCTCAGGGGAACAGCCAGCAATATATATGTGCTGGAGAGGCAGATACTGTCCCTTGTGTCCAAAGTGATAGGTCCAAGTCGTTTGCATCTTCTGAATCTGGCCAATCCATGGAATAGCAGCACCAAAACACGCCCACAGCATCCTTCAAATCTTCAACTTCATGACATACATGATTTTGCAACATTGTTGTGGGTGACCAACTGATTTTCCAGCAACCGACTCGTTCAAAATTCGAAAACGCGTCCGTTGCCAGGCAAGCCCATTGTCAATGGGTGCGCACCGATCGGTCCATTGCGGTACAACGCGCACAGGGGTACAACGCGTACCCGCACACATTGAATGCAATGGGCCGGCCGGAGGCACCGATCGGTCCATTGCAGTTCAAGGCGCACAGGGGTACAACGCGTACCCGCACACATTGAAAGCAATGGGCCGGCCGGAGGCACCGATCGGTCCATTGCAGTTCAAGGCGCACAGGGGTACAACGCGTATCCGCACACATTGAAAGCAATGGGCCGGCCGGAGGCACCGATTGGTCCATTGCAGTTCAACGCGCACAGGGGTACAACGCGTACCCGCACACATTGAAAGCAATGGGCCGGCCGGAGGCACCGGTCGGTCCATTGCAGTTCAACGCGCACAGGGGTACAACGCGTACCCGCACACATTGAAAGCAATGGGCCGGCCGGAGGCACCGATCGGTCCATTGCAGTTCAAGGCGCACAGGGGTACAACGCGTATACGCACACATTGAAAGCAATGGGCCAGCCGGAGGCACCGATCGGTCCATTGCAGTTCAAGGCGCACAGGGGTACAACGCGTACCCGCACACATTGAAAGCAATGGGCCGGCCGGAGGCACCGATCGGTCCATTGCAGTTCAAGGCGCACAGGGGTACAACGCGTACCCGCACACATTGAAAGCAATGGGCCGGCCGGAGGCACCGATCGGTCCATTGCAGTTCAAGGCGCACAGGGGTACAACGCGTACCCGCACACATTGAAAGCAATGGGCCGGCCGGAGGCACCGATCGGTCCATTGCAGTTCAAGGCGCACAGGGGTACAACGCGTACCCGCACACATTGAAAGCAATGGGCCGGCCGGAGGCACCGATCGGTCCATTGCAGTTCAAGGCGCACAGGGGTACAACGCGTACCCGCACACATTGAAAGCAATGGGCCGGCCGGAGGCACCGATCGGTCCATTGCAGTTCAAGGCGCACAGGGGTACAACGCGTACCCGCACACATTGAAAGCAATGGGCCGGCCGGAGGCACCGATCGGTCCATTGCAGTTCAACGCGCACAGGGGTACAACGCGTACCCGCACACATTGAAAGCAATGGGCCGGCCGGAGGCACCGATCGGTCCATTGCAGTTCAACGCGCACAGGGGCACAACGCGTACCTGCACACATTGAAAGCAATGGGCCGGCCGGAGGCACCGATCGGTCCATTGCAGTTCAACGCGTACAGGGGTACAACGCGTACCCACACACATTGAATGCAATGGGCCGGCCGGGGGCACCGACCGGTCCATTGCTGTTCAACGCATCACTGTACATGTGACTGGCATATGTCAGCATGCCTGTCTCAGATGGACATATGCCAGCCACAGATAGCTCCCAGGGAGTGAGGGGCACACCTACATCACGACAGCCTGTCCAAACTTTATCATAAGGCATGTAAGGCTGCATTTCCTATTGTGTGTATGTTGGTGTACATGTTGTCCTGTGGGTGTCACCTGTGGGCAGCCACCCCCAGGCTGTGCACGTGTTCATGAGGACAGGATCCTGGGTGTTACGTGTACGTGACCACTGTGATGTGCAACTGTTCATATCTGTGCATGTCCCATGGTCACATTTCACAGTGGTGTATGTGTATGTCATGTCACATACCCCGTGAGTCCCATGTGGGACGGTATGTTTGAGCCAGGGTGTCCCAGTGGCACAATAGTGATGGTCCTCCACAGTCTTTGTGCATGTGGTGTTTACAATGTCTCTGATTTCATGTGCACAATGGGAGACAGTCTCCACATCCACGTTGTGTGTGCATGGACTCTGATGTTGTGCGTGTGTGTCACAGACGTCCATGTCTGTCCTGCCGTGGCAAGTGGGGCCACTACCTGTGGGGGTCATGGTTGTTTTGCTGTGTTGTATACATGATACTCCATGTAATGCCAGTGTCCATGTGGCATTACAGGGTCCCTGGGAATGTACCTGTCATTGAGCTGTGGTGCCTGGGGCACATCTGTCCTCACATGTCACTGTGGGGGGTTATTGTGACACGGCAGCAGGAGATGGGAACTGTGACACGGCCTCATGATATCCAATGGGCCAACCTGGGACTAATTGATGCCACCTGTTGGACCGTGTTGACAGATGTTGGCCATGTATGTACCATACATGTTCTTCCGGTACTGCACACTTCATGTAGTTGTGCCTCATAATGATGTATGTTGGGATCTTGAGTGTGTTCAATGCCGCATATGTGGGGTGACTGACAATCTTGCTTACTTCTCCTCTGCACTGCAGGGCTCCTGCTGTCCATCGGCCATTCCAAGACCTGGCAACGATGGTGGAACGGGACAGCATCCGACGGTACCGCTTCACCAGGCAGCTGATTGAGGATTTGGCAGTGCAGTTGTCCCCACATTTGCAGCCTGGCCGGCCGTATCCTACAGCGCTGACCCCCAAGGTGAAGGTGATGGCAGCCCTACACTTCTTTGCCACTGGTACCTTCCAACATACTGTGGCGACTGCTGGTGGGATGTCACAGACCATGTTCAGCCGTGTGCTCCGCGATGTTTTGGCGGCAATGTTGCTCTTCCTGAACCGGTACATCTATTTCCCTAGACTGCGACGACTCACTGACGTGAAGAGTGACTTTTATGCCCTGGGGAGGATGCCGCATGTAATTGGCTCCATTGATGGGACACATGTGGCTTTGGTACCACCACAGGCCCAGGAGCAGGCCTACAGGAACCGCAAGCACTACCACTCGGTCAATGCACTGGTGGTGTGTCTTGCAGACATGACCATCACACACGTGTGTGCCCGTTTCCCTGGTTCAGCACACAATGCCTTTGTGATGAGGAGTAGTCACATCCCCAGGATGATGGCACAGATGCAGAACCAGCGTGCCTGGCTTGTCGGTGTGTACTGACTTTGTGCCATTGTGTGTGATCTGATCTGTAGTATTCCGCCCACTTTTCCAAGTCAGCTAATGTGCACTTGTCTGTCCGTAGGTGACTCGGGATACCCCAACATGCCGTGGTTGCTGACACCCCTCAGGAACCCTGTGACACCAGCCCAGATGCGCTACAATGAGGCACATGGTCGGACCAGGAGAGTGATTGAGCGGACCTTTGGACTCCTGAAGAGCCGCTTCCGCTGCCTGGACAAGACCGGAGGGTCCCTCCCATATGCCCCTGCGAAAGTGTGCAAGATTATCATCGTCTGCTGCATGCTCCACAACCTGGCAGTGCGGAAGGAGTTGCCTCTCATCCAGGATGACAATGACCAACATCCGCCACCTGTGGAGGATCCTGGCCTGGACCACGATGCCAGTGATGATGATGATGATGATGGTGATGGTGATGTCCGCACACAGCTCATCACCAACTTCTTTAGCTGAATGTGAGTATCCTGAGGTGTCATGTCAATGATGTGAGTTGGCATGATGTGTGGGTGGTGCTCTGGTGCTGTTGGAGTGTGTCCATGGGCCACTTGACTGGATGTGTGTTGCGATGTGTGGTGACAGGTGGGCTGTACTCCCCAACAGTGTTGACATGCTAACTTGGTTCTGGGTGGGTATCTTGTAACATGTATTGTGCATGTGTTTTGCTGTTCGGTCCTGTACTCCATTGCTTTTGACTGTGTGTCATTTCTGTCCTTCACAGGGTACTTTCAGATTCGTTTGGTCAACTGTGTCCACCGACGACGTGATTGCACATCCAGGCTGGTAGCTGTTGTGTCCCTACAGGTGATGTGCGCCACACCCATGGACTTCCTTCCGTCTACAGTTGTTGACTGTGTGCCCGCTGCCAGGTGGGGTTACCTTGCATCTGTAGTGGTTACGGCATGTTGCAACTGTGTAATAAACCTGTGCTTCACTTTGTGATGTGCGTTGTCTGTGGTCACACATTTGACTGCCATTTGCTTACTGCACCTGTGGGCTACTTGACTACATCTGGGAATGGGTGTGGTGTCTGTGCATTGCACCGTCTTCCCTGGCAACATCAGTGTAGGCAATGAGTCAGATGGCCTAGGTGTGTATGTGTCGTGTAGCCCTGGTGGTGTGTCTCCCTCATGTGTGTCACGTTGCCTGTACTCACATGCCTGTGTTGTCCTTGCTGTTGCAGTTCGCATACACAGTGTAATTTTGCAGTTCATCATCCCCATAACAGCACCCACGTTGGAATCACGACAGAGGCAAGTATGGTGTATTAGTGTGTTTATTGTGATACATTTGTGTTAATAGTGCATAGGATGGGTTGTGCTGTACATGAATCTTGCAATCCCAAGTTCCTAGGTGAATTGAAAGTCCGGGTAGACAGGATCCCCAGTATCGGGGCCACAGTTGTCTGACACATTGGTCCAACTTGTACTCCCCATGCAATGTGTGGGAGTAGTGTTGCCGTCAACAGGGTGAACAGTCTGTGCACAAAGGCGAACATCCAGAACAGGTTCAGGCTTCCTAGGAGTTGCGCTTGGCCATCGGCCTCTCACTTTTCCCTCCTCGGACGACCCCTCTTCTTGGGGGGGGGGACCCTCAGGTGCAGGCTGCGGAGGTGCAGGGGACTCTCTGCCAGAGTCCTCCTCCCTCCCTGTGGCAGTTGCAGTTTGTTCGGCACCAGATGTTGTTGGCACACAGGGAGGTGTGGACTGGTTGCTGTTCATCTGGCGGAGGCATTGTAAAATGTCCCTGTGCACCGCCGTCATGTCATGCAGTGCATCCCAGTTGTACTCCACGCGGGACATGTGTGAGTCCACATGGGACATGTGTGACTCCACGTGGGACATGTGGGAGTCCAAGCGGGCATGATGGGCAGCCTGCTGCTGTTTAATGTCTCTGAGGAGCCCCACTACCTGGCTGAGCTCTCCGGTGCTGGACTGGTACGCATCAGCTATGCGTACCAGTTGTGGGTCATCATGCACACCAGCAACGTCTGCAAGCAGCGACCTCTGTCTCCCACCCTCCCACCACCCCTGCTGACATGTGCAGTGTGTGCAGTGGCACGCACAGATAACCCTGGTCCACCTTGGGGGTTGGTGGTGGTGGTGGTGTCCATGGCCCCAGGTTGGTCCAGGGTCACTGTGCTGGTGTTGCTCCTTATTCTGTCCATGTCGGCAGGGATGGTATTCGTGGTGACAGTCGTTGTAGGGTGCAGGGGGTGCAGCTGGTGGTCCTGCTGGTGCTGCAGCTGGTGGTCCTGCTGGTGCTGCATGTTGACTTGCACCGGATGTGCCAGGTTGTTCTTCATCGTCCGAGGAGGACAGAGGCTGTACGACGCCAGTGAGCTCGGCATCCTCTTGAGCCTGGGACTGGGACTCCTCAGCGTCTGCTGCTGTGTCCCCATCATCACCTGTTTTTGGGAGACACAAACAATGTATGTCATGTTTCTGCAGGCATCAATGGTTGACACACATGACAGTTGTGACTGTGCCTCTGGGTGCGGGCCTGTACATTGCATTGTCCTGAGTCGTCACAGTCAGGGGTTGATATTGGTGTGGCACATTGTCCTGCATTATTTGGGCATTTCTATGTATTTTCTGGGGTGTGAACATGGTCTGCATTGGTTGTGTTTGGTTGACAGCCGGACCTCCTTCCCACCCACCCAGCCAGTCAGTTATCCCACCATGGAACGTGCTTGTGTTGCAGGGAGTGTAAGTTGTCTCTCAGGATGTCAGTCAGTGGTGTCCTGCTGTTTGTTGGTGCACAGTTGCCAGCAGGGCCTTGTGCTCCCCACAGCAGTAGCCAGTGTCAGCCATCTTGTGAGTCCTTCTCCACTCCCTGTGATGTGAGCATGGTTCAGGGTGGTGTTGATGGGACAGTTGTGGAGGTGAGCTATGTCTGTGACTACGACTCCCATCATGCCATTGCCTCCACCCCACTTCCCAGCATTCCCATACTTACTTGCTTTTGTGTGGAGTTCAGTGTGTGTGGGTGTGAGAGCAATGGCAAGATGGCTGACAGTGGTGTCCTGCTGTTGGTTGGTGTGCAGTACCCAGCATGCCCTTGTGCTCCCCACGACACAGCAACAGTGTAAGACATCTTTGATGGGCCTTTCCACTCTCTGTGGGATGTGCATGCGTGAGTGTGAGCTTGCTGGGCCATGTGGTGGGGGATGTAGAGCTGTGACTACGACTCCCATCATGCTATTGCCTCCTCCCCCTTCCCAGCATGCCCATGCTTCCTTCCTTTTGACTCTGCTTCCCTGTGGGGTGGGCTGGCTGTGCTGACAGGATGGCTGGGAGTGTTGTCCTGGCAGTTGTTTGGCTAAGAGTCCCAAGAGTGTCCCTGTGCTTCACACAACATAACCCAGGGTGGTGGTTCTTTGTGGGATCTTGTGTTAGGATGGGGGCATTGCATTCTACCAGGTGGGTTCTGTGGAGTTTGTGTTGGGGGTGTGTGAGGGGAGGTGCTTGTGACTATGGTCAGTGCTGCAAGTCCCCCTTCCCACCCAGCTAGCCAGATATCCCACCATGGAACGTGCTTGCATTGCAGGGAGTGTAAGTTGTCTCTCAGGATGTCAGTCAGTGGTGTCCTGCTGTTTGTTGGTGCACAGTTGCCAGCAGGGCCTTGTGCTCCCCACAGCAGTAGCCAGTGTCAGCCATCTTGTGAGTCCTTCTCCACTCCCTGTGATGTGCGCATGGTTCATGGTGGTGTTGATGGGCCAGTTGTGGGGGTGACCAATATCAGTGACTACGACTCCCATCATGCTATTGCCTCCACCCCCTTCCCAGCATGCCCATGCTTCCTTCCTTTTGATTCTGCTTCCCTGTGGGGTGGGCTGGCTGTGCTGACAGGATGGCTGGGAGTGTTGTCCTGGCAGTTGTTTGGCTAAGAGTCCCAAGAGTGTCCCTGTGCTTCACACAACATAACCCAGGGTGGTGGTTCTTTGTGGGATCTTGTGTTAGGATGGGGGGCATTGCATTCTACCAGGTGGGTTCTGTGGAGTTTGTGTTGGGGGGTGTGTGAGAGGAGGTGCTTGTGACTATGGTCAGTGCTGCAAGTCCCCCTTCCCACCCAGCTAGCCAGATATCCCACCATGGAACGTACTTGCATTGCAGGGAGTGTAAGTTGTCTCTCAGGATGTCAGTCAGTGGTGTCCTGCTGTTTGTTGGTGCACAGTTGCCAGCAGGGCCTTGTGCTCCCCACAGCAGTAGCCAGTGTCAGCCATCTTGTGAGTCCTTCTCCACTCCCTGTGATGTGCGCATGGTTCATGGTGGTGTTGATGGGCCAGTTGTGGGGGTGACCAATATCAGTGACTACGACTCCCATCATGCTATTGCCTCCACCCCCTTCCCAGCATGCCCATGCTTCCTTCCTTTGATTCTGCTTCCCTGTGGGGTGGGCTGGCTGTGCTGACAGGATGGCTGGGAGTGTTGTCCTGGCAGTTGTTTGGCTAAGAGTCCCAAGAGTGTCCCTGTGCTTCACACAACATAACCCAGGGTGGTGGTTCTTTGTGGGATCTTGTGTTAGGATGGGGGCATTGCATTCTACCAGGTGGGTTCTGTGGAGTTTGTGTTGGGGGGTGTGTGAGGGGAGGTGCTTGTGACTATGGTCAGTGCTGCAAGTCCCCCTTCCCACCCAGCTAGCCAGATATCCCACCATGGAACGTGCTTGCATTGCAGGGAGTGTAAGTTGTCTCTCAGGATGTCAGTCAGTGGTGTCCTGCTGTTTGTTGGTGCACAGTTGCCAGCAGGGCCTTGTGCTCCCCACAGCAGTAGCCAGTGTCAGCCATCTTGTGAGTCCTTCTCCACTCCCTGTGATGTGCGCATGGTTCATGGTGGTGTTGATGGGACAGTTGTGGGGGGCAATATGTGTGACTGCGACTCCCATGATGCTATTGGCTACACTGACTTGGCCAGCATACACAGAATTCCTTCCTTTGAGTGGTCTTCACTGTGTGTTGGTGTTGTTGTGGTGGCTACATGTCTGGATGTGTTTGTTAGTTCTATTTGTGCCACTGCCTAGTTGTAGTTGTGTTTGTACATGTGTTGGCACAGTTGGATGTGACTTTTTTGATGGCATGTGTTGTGTTTATCTGACTAACATACACATTTTGGGATGATTCTGTTCTGGTTGCTGTGTAATTGCTATGAGTGCATGGTTTGACTCTCCCCTTGACAGTGATGTGTGTGTTTTGTGGCAGTATATTGTGTACATTTGTTGTGTACTCACCAGGCTCTGGGATGTCCTCTAGTCCATATACGCTCACTGGCGGAAGGATGGCCCGCACCTTCTCCTCCCAGGGCCTGAGGTATATTGGCTTGGCAGGAGGGCCACTGCCGGTGTGTTGGCTGTTGATGTAGTCTTGCTTCAGCATTTTCCGTACCCTCCTGCGCACGTCATACCACCTGTTCTGGATGTCGGTCTTTGTGCGCCGACATGGTGATTGGGCGTTCACCCTGTTGATGATCCTCTCCCACATCTTGGTTTTCTGCGACATGGGGGTCTGTTGGACCAGTGTGCCAAACAGCTGTGGCTCCACCCTGAGGATCTCGTCTACCATGACTTCCAATTCACTATCTAGGAACTTGGGATTCTTCTTGGGGGGCATGGTGATGGGTGGTGATGGTGGGTGATGTGTGTGTTGGTGTGCAGGTGAGGGTGTGTGAGTGTGTGTTTTGCTGGGTGTATGTGAGGTAGGTATTTGTTGGTGTGCTGATGGTGTGTGGCTTGTGTGAGGGATGAGCTGTGGGTGTGTGGTTGCTTTCTCTTGGGTGCTGGCAGTGGAATGGCATTTGCAAAGGCTCATGGTAGTGATTTGTGTCCTTTATATAGGTGGAGTTGTGGGTGTGTCTTTGTTCTCTGTCCCCACCCCCCCCAGTATTTATTGGCTTTGTAATTGCTTGTTTGGCCTTTTTTGTGTGTGATTTTTCCTTTGTACTGTCTGTGCATGTTGGAAACGTTCTTGTGACCGAGTCGGACCCTGCATTTGTCTCGTACGGTGTTCTCCGTTTCGTTCACGCTGTGTTTGTGCAGTTTTCTATGCTGCGTACGCGTCGGTCGCGGTGTATTGTGTTGCTTCGGCTCGGTTTTGTATGCGTGTCGGTCGTACGGCTTGTCCTCCGTCCGACTCGCTCGTGGTTTTCGCGCCTTGCATCGTACTTTGCGGTTTGGAGTTCGCATGTACGTTTCGGTCGGATTTGTTCCGGGTGCGTGTCGGTCGGTTGGATTCGCGTGTTTTTCCGGCCGGATTGCTGCTTTCCGTGCGGCTCGGTCGGTCGACTTTGTTTCGGTACGTGTCGGTCGGATTTTTCGCGCCTTGCATCGTACTTGGCGTGTCGTGCGCCACGGGTACGTGTCGGTCGGTATTTTTTCCGGATCCGAGTCGGTCGGTGCTTTTTCCCGCCCGAATCGGAATCGACCCCACAGTGTAGAAAGGCAACTTGCTGCACTGTGTTGCGTGAAAGGGAACCTGCAGAAATGCACCATATTTACAAACATAGGGGCCTATTATCAAGGGCCATATCGCTGCGTTAGCGGCACTTTCCTGCCGCTAACGTAGCGATAATCTTATCGCCCTATTACCAAGCTGTCGCTAACAGCCATTAGCGACAGCTTTCCATCGATATCGGCCGGATTTTAGATCGCCAAGCATGCCAGCGATATTTATCGCTAATGACATGCAAGGTAGGCGTTCCCTCGGAAAAACGTACACTAACACCACTTTGCTATATTAGCTGCAGGAACTTAAGACCAGAAAATAGCTGGTCTTAAAAATGGTGATAAGACTTGGGGCCACATCTATGCATGTCTTTGGTGCTGGACAGCGCTGCAAGCAATGATGCAGCGCTGCCCTGCGACAAAAATACAGTGCAGGAATGCGCACCATCAATAAGATAGTGCGCATTCCTGTGCCCCAGTCATGAAAAGTGTTGCTGCGCTGCGACAAGACAGCGTTGCAGCACTTCTCATTACGCCCTCCTTGCAACAGCATGGATGCGCTGTATTCACTGTACAGCGCTCCATGACGCAAGTAATGACAGATACGTCAGGAATCCTGACGTATCTGTCTGCGCTAAAGTCACGCATTGCTGCAGTTGTGTCACAACCATGACGCAACTCCAGCAATGCATGGGGCCAGCCTATCCCTATGGCACTGCCTCACCCTCACGCCTGCCATTAGGCAGGCAGAAGGTACTGACGCAGTGCCGTTCATGAGGGGTGCCCGAATGTCGGCGATGTTGGAGATCCATCGGTGGTGGTTGCACGCTGCGGTGTCATCGTTTGGAAGCATTGGTGGAGTGTTGGTGCGGAGGGAGTTGACGAGACGTTCTGCGGTGGCCTTGATCCAGCTGCGACGGATGGGATGGTTTGTTGTGCAAAGGTTAGTTTTGGGTTGCACTCACTGAAGTGGGAACAGTGATCTTCATGTCTCCGCTATGCTACACTTACTCTACTGTTGCAATGTGCGTAGTATTAGTATGCATTGGAATGTAATGCAATTGTTTGGGTTGCGTCGCAACTACGTATGTGCCTTTGGCACACGAGTGGTACGTCCGCTGTGCATGGGCCAGCGGCCAACATTGAGAAGTGTGGGGGGGTCTGTACAGCTGTGAGGTGGTAAACGCCATAAAGAACACTGGATGGTGCATGGATGCGTGGATGTGTGTGTGAGCGGGTGTTGTTAAAACTTTATTGAGGGAAGTCTTACCTCTAAGCAGGGTCACGTGTCTTCGTAGCTCCTGCTCTCCTGCGTCTGCTTCCAGGAAAAGGAAGTAGCCAGCCAGGCTCCCTCCCCTGAGTCAATCACAATGCTGCGATGCGGCAGTGGGATTGGCAATTGGCAACGGGACAAGTCATGCAGCCAGGGGCCGGAGGGGTGGGCATGTTCTCCATGCAGGCTGTAATGCAGCCTGCATTGCGAACAGGGAAGTGTGCATGACTGCTTTGGACAGCCTGAGTGGACCTACCAAACAGTCATTGCGCACTTGAGTGTGCATTCCAATCCGCCCATGCCCTGCTCCATGTTTGGAGCAGTCCTACCCACCCTCCCACCCCTGAGGATACATAGCATGATTACATCAGTTAGTTATCCCTTGTTTTTCCCTTTTTAAACTGTTTTTTTGGCTTCTCTGAGCCCGCACTTCCCGCTTCCCGCCACTGCTGCCCCTGCGCCCCCCCCTCCTCAGTGCCTTGAGACCCTCACGGGTGAGTAGCACGCTTACAATTCCCCTGATTGATTGATTGAGTTATCATCATGTGATGATTGTTCCTCTTCTGCACTGCTTGAGGTAGTGGGGCAACGCTCTTCCACCATAGCGGTAGTGCCGCTACTGGGGGTGCGTCATCTACGTGTGATAGGCATGAGAGACTCACCCCCCGGCCCTCCTGCACTACGCGTCACACCTTCTCCTTACCTGGACATTGACACCGTGGCGCAATCCACTGCACTCTCTCCAAATCTGTGACTCAGCCAGCAGGAGCCTCAGCCAGGTGTGATTTCACTGGGCTGGGTACAGCAGTCGCCGCCTAGTTCGCTGGTGGACCTCCCGATGCATTTGATGCAGCAGGGCTCCCTTAGGCGTGTAGTTGCAGCGCTCAGACCACACAAGTTTGGCGTAGCACAGGGGCCTCACCCTCCACAGCGTACGGCCAGTCCAACATCATCCGGCCTGTGCTGCAGGGAGTCGGCACCCACCGTTGGTAATCCCCTCCGTGCACCCCGGTGTAGTGGTGGATTGTAGTATGCGATGCGGACCTCACTACATTGGTGCACATGAGCGCCTCTACCATTAACTGCTCCATGGTGCGCAAGGCGGACTTCTCACACAGGTCAGCAACGTGTCTCCATGCGACCTGCCAGACTTCACCACCAGGTACGGGCGATCGTCGCACATCAATGTCTCCCGCCACAGCTCATCGAATCCACGGCTCCTCCACATCCCACTCCAGGCTCCAGACGCAGGTCTAGCGAGGCATCCAGGCTCCAGACGCAGGTCCAGCGAGGCATCCAGGCACCAGACGCAGGTCCAGCGAGGCATCCAAGCTCCAGACGCAGGTCCAGTGAGGCATCCAGGCTCCAGACGCAGGTCCAGCGACGCATCCAGGCTCCAGACGCAGGTCCAGCGAGGCATACAGGCTCCAGACGCAGGTCCAGCGAGGCATCCAGGCACCAGACGCAGGTCCAGCGAGGCATCCAGGCTCCAGACGCAGGTCCAGCGACGCATCCAGGCTCCAGACGCAGGTCCAGCAAGGCATCCAGGCTCTCATCCTGGTCATCCTGGATGTTGGGTGGCTTGAGGGGGTTGTTGATGTGTGCTGCACTTGGCCCTGGCTGCTCAAATCTGCATTAAACTTTTTTTGGGGGCATCTTTTCTATGGGAGGTGGACTGATGGGCTATTTTTTCTAAGTCCACACTTGCTGCCTAGCGTGTTTTTTTTTATCGCTAACGGCTTATTGCTAGATTCCGCCCACTATCGCTTGTTTTCCTATTGCCATCGCACTGAAGTTAGCGGCAGTTTTCGGCGCTGATCCCTGAAGCTATCGCCTGTTAGCGACGTGTTGGTAATACGTCGCTAACAAGGCGATAACTTTCAGGGTTAGACGGCGATAAAAGAACTGCCGCTAACTTGTGTTAGCGATAGTTATCGCCAGTCCTTGATAATATCCCCCATATTGTGCTTTTCTGCTGCCTCCTAGCGCTGGCCCATTGTGTGCTGCCTAGCATCAATGCAGGCAGTATTGTGCCATGCTGTAAGGTACCTGCGTTACAAACAGGATTGTTTTTCTGTAGAAAGGGGTACCTTCCTGCACCAAAACAATGCTTTGAGGCATTTTCCTCTTCCTCTTTGTGCTGTAGAATGCAGCATGCATAGAAAGAGGAAGTAAGGAGGAGAATGTTACTCCTTGTTAAGCCGGGGTTGGGGAGACACAGCATTTTTGCCCAATCCCAGGTTTACTGACCTTAGTAAATCTGGGATTGCATCAGAATCTATGGGTGGATGCACTGGAACGCTCATGCTCCACCCATGGAACACTTACATCAAGGAAACATAATGCAGCACAGTGCAAACAAAATTGCCCCTTGCGTGGCTTTGCAAATCTCAGTTAAGGGCTTGCATTGTCTTGCGATATTTTGGGTCATGCAAGGACAATGCAAGCCCTTTGTAAATCTGGGCCATAGTGTGCCAGTGCTGGGAGGCAGCAAAAATGTGCCATATCTTTGTAAATGTGGAGTATTTCTGCTGTCTCCCTTTCACGCAATGCAGCGCATCAAGTTGCCTTAATGCGCTGCATTGCGTGAAATCTTAGTAAATCTGGCCACAGGTTCTTAGCCCGTCACAAAAGGACATACATTGCAAAGCAAGCAAAACTAAAACAAGGTGAATCTATGTTCCATCTCAGGTGCTTGCGATCTCTTTTCCAATGTCAGAATTCAAAATTAGGAATATATGCCCAGATAGAAATAAATGAAGCGACCTGTCTCATGTAACTGTCAAAGCTGAGTTGTTCTTCTTCTCAAACGCCTATCTGATGTTAGCTGCATTGTCTTTCTCAATACTGTATTTCTTTAAGGTTGTATAATACACTCCAGTCTTTCTTGCTACATCTTCATAGAAATTACTGAGAACTCATTTCTCTCTGAGATATTAAATACTTTGCTGCCTTCCAGTTGGTGTTCCAATTTTCCTTTCTTAGTCCCGAATCACATCAGTTGAAAAGACAAGCATCTAAGAAAAATAACACAAAAATGAAAAAGCCCTAAATTTCGAGATCTATAGTGATGAAGGAAACAAACATCGCTCCACAGTAAAGCATATGAAAAAGGAGTTCAATGTCACCCTAGGGTAACTTTATGCATAATATAAAAATGACAACGTTTCCTTAATGTTGTTGTCTTGGATGTGAGCATAATTGATGACTGTCCTTCAAGTGATAAGGCTAGACATAAAATGGTGGCTGGCCCTGCTGAATTATTATGCCTCCCAATTAGAAATTTTGCTGGATGTCAAAAATCTTCATGGGTAAAAAGCCTGGAAGATGTAGCATGCAAGAACTTTACAAGGATAGATGTGTTGGCCGAGGTAGCCTTCAATATACTATCAAACATTTCAAGCAGTAAAAACCACTATGTTGAACCTGCAGAGGCTGCATCTTTTCTGGAAATATTTTCGTGTTGCCCCAAATCCTCCAGAAGTTTTCCAATGAAATCCTAACTTTATTCGCAAGTTCTGATAGCATTACTGCCTTCAAAATAAGTCCTCAAATCTTCAAGACTGACTAAGCCGACCACTTTTCCTAGTTACAGGACGGTTCCCACAGCTCTGCTTTCATGTCCACAGGAATTGTCTGGGTCCAACTTGTCCATTGGTAGTCTTCCGGAGAAGCAAGAGCTTCTTCTATTTCAGGATCTACCTTCTGCAGCGCCGAAATTCATGGTTGTTGTGTGGGAACACCCACTGCAACGCCCATGGAGCGCCTCCTTGATACAGAGCAAGGCAATGCAGTGACTTGCACTGCTTTGTCTTACTCCACATCTATGATTCCATGCAAAGCCATGCAGGGTGACTTCGCGTCACCTCATAGATATGATTGAGGGGCTTGAGTCGCTGGAGCGTCAAACAAAGTGACGCTCCGGCAGCACGAGCTTCTCATAAATAAGCCTTTAAAGTTGTAGGTATGGGCACGTGGTACATGTGTCTCGGCAGTTTCTGAAAGGATTTAATTTATGTCTACTTAGCTTACTTATGTTGTAGAGTGCCGCAGAGAATGCTACCTTCTGCCTGTTCCCCAAACTTCACTTTCATTTTGCAATCATTGCATACAACTGCTGTGATTTGGTAGTTGGAGGAACTCGAATCTCTCTCTGGAAATACAGATTCTTCTTCAATTAAATATGAGAGTAACTGATGCCTTTCTAGCCTTTGTGGTAGGTCGTTTGGCTGCACTTTTCTCACTTTTTATGTTTCTTACGAATATCCCTTTCAGGTGTAAGCTAGATGTAAAGTTAAATATCGGAAAACAATGCAAAATGTTTGTGAGTATCCACTGTTATGGCTGAGTTAGTGTCTATTCACATGTATTATTTTATTGTAACCTCTATGCTAGCACTCCTCCGTGAAGGCCCTCTAGTGGCAAGTACATTGAAAGCTCTATGGTCCTGATTACGAGTCTGGTGGTCTTCTGACATCCAGACTCACGGTGGCACAGCAGTAGCGGTCCACCGTCCGCTGCATTACGACTTCTAGGGGCAGATTTACAAGCCCCCTGCGCCACCAGTACGTCAATTTTCGTGACGTACTGGTGGCGCAGAAGCTCTCGATAGTTACAAGGAGAGGAAAAGCCACCATGCGTGACTTTTCCTCTCCTTGTAACTACACGTCCCTTCACACGCAGCACTTTGCGGTGAAGGGGCGTTCCATGGGTGTTGCTGTGGGTGTTCCCACGCAACACCCATGGAGCTAAGACACATCTCCAGAATTACGAGAAATCGTAACTCTGGAGATGCGTCTGAAAGCTACGCCACCCTAGAGGTGGCGTAGCGAGAGCGCACCGAGGAGAAATGTTTTCATTTCTCCTCGTTTTTCCTCTTTCAATGCGTGCTGCATTCTGCAGCACGCATTGAAGAGGAAAAGCCTGTACTGATTGTTTTTGTGCAGAAAGGTGCCCCTTCCTGCACAGAAACAATCTCCCCATGGCGCAGGCATCCTTGCACCATGGTGCAAGGGTGCCTGCGCCCGGCGCTTGGCAGCTGTTTGTGCGCCAGCGCAGGGAGAAGCACAGGAATGCGACATATTCTTGTAAATATGTCGCATTCCTGTGCTCTGAAAGTGCCGCAGCGTGGCGCAGCCAAAGGGCTTGCAGCGCCACGCTGCGGCACTTTCTTGTAGATCTGCCCCCTAAAGTCGATGCAGTGGCGGACCGTCGGCTGCACCAGGAAACAATCATCACTGGTGGCGGCGCAGGAGCGCCACAATGCAATATGTTGAGCAGGGACTAGCGAGTCCTGCCCAACATATTATGAGTTACTGGACCGCCAGCCTTTTCATGGCGGAGCCCTGCCATGAAAAGGCTGGCGGTGCAGGAACAAAGGGGGCCCTACAGGGCCCCCATAGCCCCCCCCCCGCCATGGGGATACATTCAGGGGGGCACAACATGTGCCCCCGTGTCTGTACCCCGACAAAGTTCCAGCACTGCATGGACGTTCATGTCCATGCCGTACTGGAACTTTTTTGCTATTCCCATTGCGGTGCCTGTTTTCCAGGCACCGGCATGGGAATAGCAAAGAACCACCGACCGTATTGAGAGTTGTGCATTTCCAGCTCGTAACACGGTCAGTGGTCCTTGAGCGGTTTTGCACGGGTTTGAAGCAGCGGTGCGGCGTGGCACCGGCACCGCTGCGCCAAACTCGTAATCAGGCCCTATGTGTGCAATGTCCTTTTTAGAGTGAGCATTACAAACATTCACGCCTCACATTTAAATCAGAGACTTACACTTTGGGATAAATGCATTCAACATTATTTTGTCAAGCGGCCTTAAGCTTGGAAAATGTCTGTGAATCGTACCATACCGATTTGGTTCTCACCCATATTTGGGCACCTTAGTAGCATTTAGGAGCATATATTGCTTGTTTGTGTGCATAAACTCACGTAAGTTTAGAATTTAGCATTGTTAACTGTATGTACTCACAACTAATATTTACCTATATGGTGTAATACTTTTTAAAGCAGATCTGCTATAAGAGGTGGATTGCAGGCTCTCCAGGGCAGGAATGTCTGCTTGAGTAAGTGAACAGACACCTCCTTTGGAGTTTGTAGGTATTTACAAACTTTTCCGTGGCCTATGCTTAACTTGGATATGATTGAAGATTTACTTCTGTAAAGGACAGCATTAAATGTATATCCATTATATCAATGGTGATTCATTACCCCAAAAATTAGTGTTGGAAGGGTGTTTCAGGAAGTGCTATCTCCGTGGGGTCCAATATTATCCACATGAGAAGAAAAGCTTTAAAGCGCAAATACGAATATTTACACTTAGGGGCATATTAGCAAGACCGGCGATAAATTATCGCCGTTTTAGCGGCAGGAAACTGCCGATAAAACGGCGATAATGGGCTTGCTAATATGCGTTATAGAATTCCAATAGAAGCCCAGGTTAGATGTGCAGGACATCTAACCTGGGCTTCTATTGGAATTCCATAACGCATATTAGCAAGCCCATTATCGCCGTTTTAGCGGCAGTTTCCTGCCGCTAAAACGGCGATAATTTTAACGTGGGTCTTGCTAATATGCCCCTTAATTTTATATTTGCAGGTTACATTTACGAAAGAAAAAAGGCTTTCACTTGTGAGTTGCTTAAAAGTCACACTCAATTCAGGAACTGCTGCTTGGAATCTGTAACTCTTGCAGTTTCAAATGACTATTCCTGGAATTATTTGTGAATTCCCTAAAATGAAGACATTTTCTTCATAATTAGGCATTCGAGTATGTTTCTAACTTTTTTTAACTATACAGACTTTGTTCCTCTGTTTCAGCTGGTACAATTTTGGAGGGTTTACAATGTCGCGAACAAATGGTAACTCGATATTATTTTGAAAACTTCTTTGACTGATAATATGTAGAATGACAGCACCCGTATGTGTGAAAATGTGCACAGTATTATTTGTATGGGAGTTTTATATAAAGAGTAGCAGAACACTCAGAAACTGCGATTATGACACAGTAGTGTAGGATGCTGCATGCCTACATGCAAACAATCCTTATGCTTACAGAGCGTCTACATATGTTAACTGATAGGCGCCAAAGGAATAACAGAAGTGTACATCTTGTAATTACAAACAGGAACTGCATGAATGTTAGACTAGCTTGCAGGAATTAATTATCTGCAAATAATGCAGAAAGCTATTGGACAACGTTCAACTTTGTACAGATTAGCTTATTGCTTATCGGAGGAACTGACTTAGATAAATATAAGAACAAATTTCAGATGACTAGAATAATTTTAGGAAAGCATATGTTCAAAATGGAATTCATCACTAATGAAGTCAATGTTCCTTTGTAGTCGGATTTGTAACCATCTGCACCCTTGAACGAAGGAACAATCAAAGGAGATTTTGTTCTTATGTCTGCTTAACTTCAAACACTAATACATTAATCACCAGGAGCAAGGATGTGACCACACTTATGTCTTCAAGAACTTGATCAAAATTGCAAGCTCTTGACCCAGTTCACAAAGAATGTGCTCCTAGAGAGAGGTGTACGTTTAGGACGTTTAGTTGGTCCCAAAAGTTGCCAACTGTAAATCTGGAAGGTGCGGCAGTTGCAGCTTTTCAGGTATACTTTTGGGAAAGTCATGTGACTGTTGTGTTTGTAAGCATGTCCCCAACGTACGCACTGTGAATTCCACAACAGGGAAAGACAGCACTGCGGTGCAATTGCACGTTTGCTTTTTCCTTCTCCACAGGGAAAACAAATAGTTGTGAGACAACCTCTGCCATGATGCCCCCTAATGTTTGAGGTGCCCAGTTTCCCATCCCACCCTGGAATAAGGATTTCCTTCAACCCTTTAGTGATGTACGTAACCAAACGTTTCCAGGTGGGTAGAGTAAAATGGATGAGGTGTTCAACCACAATAGCGCAGTCAAAATATCGACCTACGATAACTCATGACAATAATATTGAATCCAGAATATTGTCTCAGTAGAGATTATAATAACATATCTAGACTTACCTTGACGGTATTTTGGTTTTCGACACTATGGGCATTTTATACCTGCAGGCCAATATTAATAGTGCGATATTGTGGCATGCAACCTTTTTCAATGCTCACAAACCAGTGTTTACTATAAGCTATAAAGGTAAACCACACCTTGATCCATCCACGACCACTCCCCAAACCATGCGTGGGATTTACTTCTGCATAATATTATGCAATTGTGGGGGAATAGTATGCAGGTATAGATGAATCTACACATGCAAGGCCAGTTTTTATCATTGCCTTGCTGGTGTAGATGCAAGCTTTTTTGATTGTAAATGGACGTGCCTGACCAACAATGGCTTTGTAAATTGGTACCCAGGCAGATTTATTTGTATTTCAAGAAGGCCAACGCAAAACGTAGTGTGGGGAACAATTGTGCATGTTTAAAACAAATCCATGAAAGTGAAAATACGAATGCGAATTTGATTTCGTATAATTTACTGCAATCAAATCCATATTGCCTTATAGGCGTCATATTGTATGTTTCTAAATGGCAAGGCCGCTGCCAATTAATTTCGCTCAATGTTATTTTTAATCGTTATAAAAATCTGAAACATTGAAAGCCCTTAATCTGAGGAAACTCCTTGACAGTTAGTTTGACATACTCATCACAACAAGCCCATGTGGTGTAAATTTCATTAGGAGAGATAATGAGCACAGTATTTCAGTATCCTGCCTAGCAGCCTATCAGGCATCTGTAAATGTAATAGACTACGATCACTAGACACTCTTCCAGATTGTCCGTCTATGAGCGAATTTGTTTATTTTCATACTGTTTTGACTTTTGTTATTCTTTCAGTATGTCTTGCTGCAATTGTGAACTGTTGGACAAGTCAAATTGCATAACCGATAAAAAACAGCTTGATTTCGTGCCTCCTAATATGAGTATAGCCCTGTTTAAACTTACTTTTGTAGCATATCTCTTTCTCTACTTACCAGTTCATATGAAACGTTCGCCAAAATATTTGTGGTCACTCTGTAGACCCGAATCAGTTTACATTCGAAAATGATGCACAGATAGGACTTTGTCTGCTACTATGCTGTACGTTTCTTTAAGTAAGGCATTCACCAAAGAAGCATATTTTTTCATGCATATCTCCGCCAAACGCAAGTAGGCGTACCCATTCGCCTACACTGCATGTGTACCCAAATGGGAGGAAAGAGGTAGCAGGTTACACCTGACCACAATCACGTCCACCAGGCACCAACACATTTAGAAGCACATAAATACCTCCCATGCCCAGGGCTCTTCAGGAGAAGAAGGTGCTGGGGACAGGCTTTTTCTTATGCATTGTTATAAAAAAACGAATGCCTTATGCTTGTATGAGGACAAAAAAAGATGCCCAATGCATATTGAAATGGCCTATTTGTGTAGGTTATGGTTTTGAGTAGGTTTTTTAAGCTTCTAAGATTTTAGCCCAAATGGCCACTCAGTTTTGTTGTCCCGTTGCTGACTGTGAACACAGTTATTCTGGCGAGAGTTCCATTGTCATAACAAACTCACTGGTACATTATTTTGCTTTTCCATTTGTGGTTCACTCCTCTACATAGAGGTATGCAATTCTACCACTTTACCCAGTGGTTTGTGGCAGTTCTCCAGAGTATGATGTTCACCCATTGTTGACTCTTATCTGCATGAAGGCTAAAATTTGGTATTTTTCGATTGGCAGGTGTACAGTTCAGTGATTGTTCTTTAGAGCCAGAACCATTTGTGCACCTTTCTAGAGTTTCACAGATTGTCACTGTTTTTCAGAAAAACAAAGGAGTTTCGCAAGGTCCTAAGCAACGGCCAGCATCTTACTGGCCAGCATACAACATGCACAGTGACTCACTTTTAATGAAATGTGTGGGATGATACTATACGTGAGTGCTTTGAGATGGTGGTGACCAAGATTGACTGTATTTCGAAATGAGACACGGCAACTTGATGGCTGTCATCAAGGGCATTTCTACCTACATTCAGTAGAACCAGAAGTCAGGATGGCATTGTGTTACCTTTGTTTTATTTGGAAGGTTATCCCATCCTTGTGTTACCTGTTCCACCTAGATTCAGTGGACTCAGAAGCCAGGATGGCATTGTGTTGCCTTTTACTTGTAAGGTTATCACATACTTGTGTCACCTCTTCTACCTAGATTAAGTGGACTCAGGAGCCAGGACGGCATTGTGCTACTCTTTTTACTTGAAAGTTATCACATACTTGTATCACCTCTTCTACCTAGATTCAGAAGCCAGGATGGCATTGTGTTACCTATTTCACTTGAAAGGAAAATTATCATTTCCTCGTGTCACCTTTCCTACCTAGCCTCAGTGGACCCAGAAGCCGGGATGGCATTGTGTTACTTGTGTTTTATTTGGAAGGGTATCACATCCTTGTCTCACCTCTCCCACCTAGACTCAGTGGGCCCAGTAGGCAGGATGGCATTGTTTTGCTTTATTTTACTTGAAAGGTTATCACATCCTTGTGTTACCTCTCCCACCTAGACTCAGTGGACCCAGAAGCCAGGATGGCATAGTGTTACTTTGTTTTATTTGAAAGGTTATCGCATCCTTGTGTCACCTCTAACCTAGACTCATTGGACCCAGAAGCCAGGATGGCATTGTGTTTTTTCTTTTACTTGAAGGGTTATCACATCCTTTTGTTACATCTCCCACCTAGACTCAGTGGACCCAGAAGGCAGGATGGCATTGTGTTACTTTGTTTTATTTGAAAGGTTATCACATCCTTGTTTTACTCTCCCACCTAGACTCAGTGGACCCAGAAGGCAGGATGGCATTGTGTTACTTTGTTTTATTTGAAAGGTTATCACAGCCTTGTTTTACTCTCCCACCTAGACTCAGTGGACCCAGAAGGCAGGATGGCATTGTGTTACTTTGTTTTATTTGAAAGGTTATCACATCCTTGTGTTAACTCTCCCACCTAGACTCAGTGGACCCAGAAGGCAGGATGGCATTGTGTTACTTTGTTTTATTTGAAAGGTTGTCACATCCTTGTGTTAACACTCCCACCTAGACTCAGTGGACCCAGAAGGCAGGATGGCATTGTGTTACTTTGTTTTATTTGAAAGGTTATCACAGCCTTGCGTCACCTCTTCCATCTAGATTTGCTATCATTTGGTTATGCATTTCAAGACCAAGAGACTGATGGGTAATTGTGGAGTTCGAGAAGTTCCAAAAACAATCAATCATTAAAACGATTTCCTCGGCGGTTCCTTTGCACACCTTGCAACCCGGAGCAGAAAAAGAATAAGCATTCACCCACTACAGGCTCTCTGTCTCCCCAGTCCTCCATTTTACAAACTAGTAAACTGCTGTTCCGTCCCAGTGTTTCCTCTCCTCTGATAAAGCTATAAAGAGCGCCCTTGCATCCTATGATCCTTAGCTTGCCCAGGTGCGAATTCAGAAGCTCTCCTCCAAGTTTCTCTTCCCAGTTTCATTTCTGCCAGAAACATGAAGAAACAAATGCTGCACCCGATCTCAAATGTACCCGTGATAGATATAAAACATTTACGTACCACTGACAATCACATCATACCACTTGCACTGCCCGTCATACCAAAATGTATTCTTCTTTTTCTGTGCACAGGGCTTTGGTTTTGACAGAATATCCCCATTTCTGTCGGTCATTTGTATTTGTGTTCTTAGCATCGCCTGGGAGTGTGAGTCATGGCTTAATCTTTTCTCAGCTCCCTCCACTAACACAACTGTGCCATCCATCCCCCCACTGCTATCTCTCCAGCTGAGTGTCCTCTCTAGTTCGTTAAAAATAACCAGATCACAATGCTGAATCTTTTGGAATGAATAATTAAACTGCAAAAAGACATAAAACAGGAACAGCAACGTTTAATTTTTATTCACATTCTCTATCACTGACAAGATGTATTAACACCATGTCCAAAATATATTAGTCACAACGTAAGTATATATTTAGACATTTACTTATTATTTAAACAAAAAAAACTGTCTCTCGACCAGACCATCTGTCTTATGCACAGCCTAAAAAACAGAAACTGTGAGAAAAACTGGAATGGAACATCATTTCATCTAACAGCTAGTCCAAATCATGCAATGGCTGTGGCACTATGTTGGTTTGTATGCAGTTTTAGAAGAGGTTTCTTGGTGACTAGTTGCCTGGGTTACAGCGTGAGACTGAACCCCATGGACCAAATTTCAAATGAGGCGCTCACCATCAGCTTGAGCTCAGTACCCAACCACAGTGGGTGAGCCCAGTCCAGAATGGGGCCTGATCCCCCATACGAAAAGATCCTAGGCCTGAACCTCCAAAAAGGTGTTCAGCCAAAAAACCCTTAGTTTTACACTTACGTTTGGAATTAAAGCTGTCACTCTAATGGGTTTTAATGTAAACAGTTACAGGTAGTGCAGTAGTCCTTAATGTACAATTATGAACGTAAAAATGCTTACCAAAAGTAAATGTAACTTTATTTATTGGGCACGTAAACACTTACTAGGGCATTTTCCTTTGCCACACGGAATGCTCACTTCGTCCTTGTAGCAGATTTACTACATAGTAATATTGCAGAATCATGATGGTGTAATATTATGTGTGAGTCAAAGGATTTACAAGATTAAGGTTATGAACTGAATTTTCATTTGTATGCGAAGCTATTTGCGCATTTGACTTAGCTGAGCACGTTGTTTGTGAATTTGCCCCTTGTGTACAGCGTACCTATGGCTAACTCTATGAGCTGGACCAGTGTGAGTGGTACACACTGGACTAGTCCAAGTACTCGCAAAGTGAAGTGTAGTGACCTCGCGCAATAAACACACTCCACGCTGTACTTGAAGCGTAAAAGGCCATTTATTAGGACAAGGTTGTAAAACGCACTAATTAACCAAAACATCAATTAACCATAACAATCCCCAACATCAACCTTTCATTCACTCCATCCATTTCCCATTGCTCCAAATCTCTCTTCCCATTTCACTCCGTGACTCCCTCCATCTCTCCATCCACTTCTTCACTTATCTTTGAACATCCTCTCCTGTATCTCCTGCCATCGCACTCATGCATCCCGCACCCCCATCATTCACCCTTCCCCCAACCCCGAGGGGTGGGTGTGCCCGTCAGTGACTCCCCCACCCCTCCAAAGTACTGCCAACCAGGGAACCCCCTTTGGGCGGTTACCTGCCCCCCCTTCAGTCCTGTGCACCTTTCGCCATCACTCCCTGTCCTCCCTGCGACACCAGATGGACTAATTCCACAACTTGCTTATCACGTCACGCATCTCCATCATATAATAAGCATTCCCGAGTTGCGAAAGGTGCACCCCATCATCCCTGAAAAGTAAAGGTTCTTCCAACCGTAGCCCCACATGAGCAATTACTTTGATGTCCTTTGAAGTGCAAAAAACTCTCATTGCCCTGTTTAGTTTTCTGCGGGCTTTTTCCACCGCCGCATGTTTCACTGCCCCTTTCCATATTCTCCGTTGTACAAATTTGGTCCACACAAAGCATGTCCCCGCCAGATTCCGTTTCATGACCTCCAGATCCCTCTGCATCTGCTGTAGGATTGCCAAACCCGACAAACGTATCAAGTCATTTTCGCCCACATGCCGGACCAACATATCAGGACATCCTCTTTGCGATATCATTTTCGTCAGCTAGGGCAGAAGAGCCCCCCAACGCATCCCGCCTTTACCCCACTAATGCACCTCATGATGACTGCTCTTCAGACCCAGGTTACGGCTGTATACCTGTCGATCTGCATATCTGGCTGCCCAATGTACGAACAAGTGTCCAACGATCCAGGTGACCGTCTTGACCCCTGGGCCACCCACACAACCTATGACAAGAAAAATATGTTAATGTACCACATATTGCTCCCTCTGCCTTCTTCACAGCCCCTCCCTTTCCCCAAACAAACCAAAGCCTATTTTCACACATCTCTCGCAGCACCTGGACCGCCACCTCCCAATTTGCCGGATTCTGTCCCATGACCAGCCCAGGTGTGCTGCAGCCGTAGCTGCCCCAATTCGGAAAGAGTGCGTGCCGTATCTAGCAGGGTCCCTACCCAAGCGCCTTAATGCCATGCGCAACACTGCCAACAACTGAAATGCAGTCAACCTCTCCTTGGACGCATGACAAAATATTTCACCCGACGACCTTCTTGACCTGTTCAAGAAAATTCGCCATTCTCGCACCGGGCACGCTCCCTTGCATCCACTCTCATTCAACCACACCCATTTACCTCTCCCTACTTGATCCGTTTTAGAATGTCCCAGCCAAATCCCCAATCGATCTCCGTCCAGTCTTGTTTACTCGTATGTTTTCCCCCCGCCCCCTTGTGCCTAACAACTCAGAAACCTGAAACGCCCCAAAAAACATCCACACCATACATAAACGAAAAACTGAAACCTCATAACCATCATAACAACAACAGGGCAACACTCCCAGCAAACTCTGCAATAATTCAAACGTAATTGCCTGCCGTGGCGCCCCCCCTGTCCCTTCACCCCTCTCTCGTCCCCAACCCTTTAGCATCCTGCTGAGAATCTCATCCTTTGCAGGCTCAAACCCCATGTACAATTTACTGTAAAAGGAGATCCCTGCCAATTTCCCCCTATCGTCGTCGGCGACAAACCCTTATCAATGCATCTTAGAACAAAACGTATCACTCCCTGTTCAGTGTCTTGACGGGACATGTTCCATGCATCCACGGTCCAGCCCATAAAGGATCCAAATTCAACCCAAGCCAGCCTGTAGCTGCGCCTCGTAGATTCCGCTATAGACTTCTCAACCAGGCCAATCACTCTCACTCCCCCCAGGCCCAGATCCCGTCCGGCAGCTCTGTCTTGCATGCATCCGCTCCAGGTGCCAGTCGTCAGAATTGCCGCCACTGCGAACGAGACAAAGCATCCGCAATGTCATTACTTGCCCCTGGAACATCCTTTGCCCAAAATACTACATTCAGTTGCAGGCATTTCAGCATGAAACTACGCAGCAGCCGCAAGACCCTCAAATCCTTAGCTTTCTGTTTGTTGACTAGCTCAACTACCGTCATGTTGTCTACATGGAACAGCACCGACCTATTCTGAAATTCTGGGCCCCACACAGTTAAAGCCACCAGCAACGGAAAAAACTCTATTAAAGCTATGCTCCTCCCTTGTTTCACCCAATGGCCCGGCCATTCTTCAGCGCACCATCGACCATCCCAAAAGACGCGAAAACCAGAAGCCCCTGCTGCATCAGAAAAAATTTGAACTTGCCAGATTGTCCTGTCTTCCACAAAGTCCAGGGACACCCCATTAAAGTCAGTCAAAAATGTCTGCCATACTCTCAAATCTGCTCTGACACTCATCATCGAAGTCCTGACTCTTTGGTGTGGTAACACCACCCCAGACATGGCCATGTCGAGGCATCAGAAAAGCGTTCTCCCAGCTCTCACCACCCTGCAAGCAAAATTCAAGAAACCCATGAGTTGTTGTACCATCCTCAAATCAATCTTCTTTTCGCCAATCACCCATAACAGGAAAGCATGGATTTCCATCACCTTCCCCGTGGGCAACCTGGCCAACCAACGGACCGAGTCCAGCTCGATGCCAAGGAACGTCAATCTACAGCTGGACCCAGCTGTTTTCTCTGGCGCTAGGGGAACCCCAAAACACTGCGCCATGGCCTGAAACTGTTGCAACGCTTTCCCACAATCTCCTGAATTTCCTCTGCCGATGAATAAGAAATCATCCAGGTAATGAGACACTTCCCGATGACCACTTATCTTCATGAATGCCCACTGCAGGAATGTGCTGAACATCTCAAGCAAAGCGCAAGAGATTGCACAGCCCATTGGTAAGACCTTGTCTACGAAAATGGCCCCTTCAAACTGTATCCCCAGCAACGAGAAATCTGCAGGATGTATAGGCAGTAAACGAAAAGCTGATTTCACATCACATTTAGCCATTTCCGCCCCCTGCCCACACAACCGTACTAAGCGGATCGCGTCATCTACTGAGGCATACATCACCCTCGAGTCCTCCTCCGCAATGAAATCGTTGACGGACTTCCCTTCTGGCCAGGATAAGTGGTGTATCATCCTATACTCACCATCTCTTTCTGAGGGACCACCCCTAGAGGTGAAATAATCAAGTCTTCTACCGGCCAGTCGACAAACAGGCCTGCTATCCTGCCTTCCTCAACTTCTTTTCTCAGTTTTGCTGCTACCACGTCAGGCAACTCTCTGGCCGATTTCAAATTTTCTGCGCCACCTTCTTTCTCTAGAGCCCTGATATCCCACCCGGAAACCTTCGGTAAACCCCCATTGAATCTTTAGTGCAGCTTCTCTATCTGGGTACTTTGAGAGCCACGGGCCCATGGCCTCTATCCTAACTGGGGTAGGAGCCCTTTGGCCCAGACTGTCCTCTGCCCTTAGTGGCCTGCCACTGCTCAGACGGTGTGGCCAAGGTGAAACACTGTGTGAGCGCGTGCCTTCCCCCACATTTAGAGCATTAATGCTTAAATTTGCAGGGGTATCTTGAACAGAACCCCTTGTTGAAGTTCCAACAGGCTCCTGTGGTGCCTCCCCCCTGCTTAGGTGATGGACCTGTATTTCCCGTACTAATGTTACTTCCTCCCGCCCCAGCCTGGGTGGGACGCGCCGGAAAAGACCGATACGTCACCGGCAGGCCACTGGCTGTGTGTGTAGATGCGGACAACTGCGTGGATGCCATCCACTGCATCCACAACTCCTGGTCTACTTCGCCCCATGGTTTGTCCGGGTTAATGCTGATCCTAGCCCTAAACTCCTCATCATAACTTAACCACGCAAACCCCCCGAAATGCATCTGGGCCTTCTTGATGATATCCATGTATTTTAACAAAGCTATGGCCCTGTCGAGGTGCTTCTCGCAATAAATACTCGCGTATATTAGAAATGCTGAGGTCCAATTCTCCATGGTCACTGGAACCCTGGGACTCCTTGTGAGTTCCCACTCTTCTTCTTTGGAGCCCTCCTTTGCTTGGATCTCTCTATGTAAGAGCTTGAAGACATCCACATATTCGTGCCTCCAAATCCCGCCTCTCATTTTGTCCAATAAGTGGGACCCTAACGGCATGGTCAGACCCATATAAGGTAGTTTTTTGTGATATTTGTCCTCCCCTTTGTCCTCTTTCCCCTCTACCCCTTCAAGTTTGTCAGTCTGGACACTCGTTACCACCAACCTCTTTGCCCCAGCGTTTTTTCCCCCTGTTGCTGGCGTCGCTGGTTTGCCTGGCAGCACCCTCATGTCCCTTACCGATCCTTCTCCCACACCCACCGACCGGCAGGCTTTCTTCCGCCCCCCCTTTTGGACCACCGTCCCAAACAGCCCACCAATCGCCCTCACCTGTCAGGTTTGCTTGTGGTTCTCCATCTTTTCCTTTGGCACTGCTCTTCTTCGGATTGCCCAACCTCGACTTGCCTTTGGCCGCACTTGCCTCCTGCAAAACACCAATGTGTCTGGTTGCCTTTCCCCCACCACCCGCAGGTCTCACCATCACATCCCCCTCATCACGCAGTTCCCTTCCTCCAGTTCATCACTCTCTTCACCATAATCCAATGGCAACTCAGGCTCACACTCCGCAGGCGTCCACGACACTTCTTGCACCGCCCTCTTCACACCTTTCCCTTTCTTCGCAGGTGCACCACCGCATTCCTCTGCACACGCCGCCGATGTCCGCTCCCTCGTTGGAGGGAAGGCTACCGCAGACCCCCCTGCTGCTTCCAGCCGGCGTCTCGGGACGCGTTTGCACCCCGTCGGCCCCCCCGCCGTCTTGCCAGCCACCGCCAGCTTGGAACCCCCCCCA
Organism: Calotriton arnoldi; assembly: GCA_963921515.1. NCBI lineage: Eukaryota > Metazoa > Chordata > Amphibia > Caudata > Salamandridae > Calotriton > Calotriton arnoldi. The sequence continues at coordinate 246,304 of CAWUFW010015872.1, read as the reverse complement.
GGCTGCTCCAACCTGAGGGGGCCCCAGCACCATCAGGTCTCTCCGCCGTCATGGCTGTCCCTGCCCCCGTCTGGGGGTGACTACTGTCCTCCACCCACACCCACTTGCCCCTAGACTCTGCCGCCCCTGCCTCCAGGTTGGCCCAAGCCTCCTCATCCGACGTGGGCATGGGGGGCCCCACAGCCCAGGTGTCGCAGCCCTTCCCCTTCCTAGCTGCACAGAGCTCCTCCCACCTGACCTCAGACTCCTGTATAATCCTAGGCTGCTCCCTGATCTTGTCCTCCAGGGACATGCCCTCCCATCGGGGCAGGATGGGTGGGGGGGCTTTGGCCCCCACCCCCTATCCCACCTGTCCTGTCACCCTCGTGTGTCACATCCCCGGTCCCCCCCCCTGGGCCTTCTGTGTCGTCGCCTGGGGGGCCCCAGTTCCCCCACTCTGCTGTGAATTCTTTAATGTGGGCCTCCACGTGAGATCAATGGGAGCGTCCTCCCATTGACCCACTTCATATCCCTGGTCTGCTCTATGCCCGGATAAATTGAGAGCCTGCATGCCTCCAGTCCCCCTCACTCCCCCCCCACCCTCCGTGCTCACTAAATCCCAACAGCCGGTCCCAGCGCAATGCCAGGCCGACTCAGCAGGGGCCCGCCCCCTCCCACCACTCCCTGCAGGTTCAAGGTTGGCTCGTCCATGCACGCCACCACCGCAGCGGCAACACCGGCGGACACCGACCTCGGGGTGCGGGACATCCCGACCCACGCCTGGTCGAGCACGCCGGGCCTCAGCAGATCTTCCCGGCCTGCGTGTCCGAACACGCGTAGCGCTGCCCGGACGGCCTCCGCATCAGACACAGACATCCGGACCCCCGGTGAGACTCACTACTGAACGGGAGCTCAATTACTCAAAAAACCCTGGCAAACTGCCCGACCAATCGGCCGATTGGTGGAAATACCCCGTGCACCTAAACTTCCCAACTACGCTCAAAAAAATTCTCTAACCCTCCCCAATGGTGCTGGATACAGGAAGAGGAAGAGGCTTCCTCCCCTGCACCCTTATACCCCTCCCCAAACCCCACACCCTTATTCCACCCCTTGACGCCTACAGCTTGCCCTTCCTGCGCGAACACCCCGGGGGAAGACTGGTCTGCGACCCTACTTCCCCCGGGGGCCATTATTGGGGCTATCTTCATTCTCACTTTTCCTTTGGATTCGCACTTAAAAAACGCTTGTAAAATGAAAATGTGAAAAACATATATTGCACAAACTACTGTTACACGTACTATTTCAATCTGCTACTAAGGGGCCGATTCCGATTCGGGCCGGAAATCTCTCCGACCGAGCCGGACCCGGAGAGATTTCCGACCGAATCGGACCCGTGCAGCCCGACCGAACGAGTACGATGCGCACGTATGCCATCGGACTCGAATCGAGTCGGACTCCCATTGAAGTCAATGGGAGCCTGTCGTACAACGCGTACGCAGGCTCCCATTGACTCAATGGGTGCGAGGCGGACAAGGGCGCCCCCTACAGCGTGTACGCGGCGAAGCGACTTGCGCCATACACGCACAGGTAGGGGGGACCCATGGGTCCCCCCTGTGTGCGACTCGCACGGGTACGCGTACAGGGGGGTCCGACACGGACCCCCAAAGTACGGCTCCGACTGCTCTTTGGAGCCAGAGTGCGCGGCTCGGTCGGACGTCTCCATTGCGCGGTGCGAGTCGAGTCCGAGCGAGTCGGTCGGTGCGGTTCGACCCGGGAACGAGTCGGTCGGAGCGGTCGGGACGCCCGGACGAGTCGGTCGGCGATTTTGCATCGTACTCGCTCGCCCGGACTCGCGTACGAATCGGTCGGGCAATAGGGCTCCGAATCGGATCCGGTTAAGCCGAATCCGATTCGGAGCCCTACCGGCCGAGATCGGAATCGGCCCCTAAGTGCGTAGTAATAGTAATTTGTGTATTAAATAGCGTTTTGAACCACAATTTTGGAACTTCTGAGCACTGTAAATACCTTGAAAAGATAAAAGAATGTGTGGTGGCTGACGAACTCATGGTCTGCGAACTGCAGGAACTCAGAGGAGAGCCCTCAACTTGCTTGCTTGACATCGTACCCAGTGATGTGCAGTTAGGAAAAAGCAAAATTACCCTGCCTTAGATTAGGCCACTGGATTTATACGATTTTGCAAAGTAGCTTTTCCCACATAATTATGAATTTGCTGTATTTGCCAAATAACACATCATCTGCTGCATAATCTGCATTTTTAACACAAAAATGTTGGTTTCTAGCTGAAACGATTCAAAGGTCACTAAAAACGCAGCAACACATGTTGCCTCAAAGTGGGAGTTCCTTAGCAAAAGTTGACCGGTCACCTTATTTTGTTGCTTATTGGGGTATTTGGATGCTAAACTGTTACTAATGAGTTGCGACGTTGGCAGAGATAGTGTTACCCTGTGTAAAAATTACAAAATAATGAATAAAAACAATCACAGACTGCGCCCCAGTACGCAGCGTAATTTGCCTTTTCTTGCTGCAAAATGTAGTCAACAGTACTCAATAACGTGGTCCTCCCCTGCTGCATGATTCCAGGGACCTGGCCTTAGATTTGAGGGGTTTAGCCGAGAATCTTCACGTTTCTGTAATTTGTATTTGCTAAAACAAAAACGAGCATATGATCCTTCTGACCCTGCTCCAGAACAAGCCATCTTCAAAATAGAGCAAAACGAAAATCTCTTCAGAAGACTAATACTGTTATGTCATGAATTTAATTGTGTTTATTTTTATGACTATGTGTAACAGCACCTTCCCCACTTCTTTAGCCTTATTGCCTACTCTGCATATAATTGTTTATATAAGTCATTAATGTATTCCTTGTTAATGTCACATGAACATCTGTGCTATGTTTGAATTAAGAAACAGACAGTTGTGTGCTGTTTATGGAGGCGAAAAAAACGACCTAACACCATTTTTTGCAAGAAACCGAGAAATTACATGCATTTTAAAACACCATATTGAAAGACAGGAAACTAAATTTATGTCACCTTCAATTAAATAATATTGTTTTGAAGAGGAGAAAGAGAATGTGTTGCTTTATAATAAAAATCCAAGTCTGTTTTTGCAAAGAAAACAGACTGTAAAGATGCAATGTAACCATGCCTTCCCTAAAGGGACAGCGAATTAGCTTGCATTGGTGCAGCAGGTGCAGTGGCCTTGGAACCTAGAGGCCTGTGGAGCCCATTGCACCCTGATTATTGTTGTATTTCACACTTTAAACAGGGACCAGGGGCCCCATTTCCTTCCTTGCTCCAGGGCCCATGACACACTGGCTAGCTTCTGTAAAGGGGCACAGAAACATATGACGTGAAGTTGAACTACAACATATTACCTGCTATGTGTATCAAGACATTGACAAATGCAATGGCTTAAACCACTCCAATGCACTCACTGCAAGTGGAGAAATCGGCAAAAATGTACGTTTCCTAATTGAGACTCTCGGACGCCAACACCGCCAACCTCCTGGTCACTGACCCCGCACACATTGTAGTACACTACCATGACCCAATCTTCCCAGCCAGCGACAGAGTCAAATACAGCCATGTCACAGAACTCACCTGGACTGACCATGCCATCATTCACTTCATCATCGTAAGAGCCCCACGCACCACCACCAGACCACCCCGGTCCTCCCTCTGTAGCTGAAGCAAAGTGACCCAGACCCAATGGACAGACACCCTCAACATCACTCATCCTGAACCCACTACCAACCTCGTACAGGCCATCCAGAACTTCAACACCTGGATCACCAACTGTGCCAACAGAGTCTCCCCCATCAAGCCAGCCAAGACTCACAGACCCACCAAACAACCTAGCTTGTTCACACCAGAACTCAGGACAATGAAACACAGCTGCAAATGACTGGAAAGAAGATGGCACATCAGCAGAGACCCCATAGACAGAGCCACCTGCAAGTCAGCCCTCAACAAATACCACCAAAATGTCAAAGACACAAAGAAAGATACCCCGGCAAACCGCATCGAAACAAGAGCCACCCACAGCAGTGAACTCTTCAGTGTCATCAGAGAGTTCTCCTGCCTGGCAGCCACCGAGAACATGATCTCCCCTTCACAGGAACTCTATTTCCATGACAAGATATCCACCATCTACATGAACTTTGATCCCCAGCCCACCGACCTCGCCAACCTCAACAGCCTCCTCACACCAACGGCTGCCACATCTTCTCACCACGTGGGAACAGCCCACCACACAAAAAAACACTGCCAATCCTGTGCTCCATCCACTTAGGAGCACCCACGGACCCCTGCCTCCACTGCCTCTTCAACCTCTGAAGCAAGGAAATCAGCTGCCAACTCACCACAAATCTCAATGCATCCATCAACACAGCCACATTCCCCAATGTATGGGAATACACTGAAGTCAGACCCCTCTAAAAGAAACCCTCCGCTGACCCCAGCGAAGTCAAGAACTACCGACCCATCACACTGCTCCCATTCCCCACCAAAGTTCTTGAGAAAGCCATTAACCGCCAGCTCACCGAACACCTGGAGAGAAACAACCTGCTCGTCATCTCACAATCCCGTTTCCATGCCTACAACAGCACTGATACCACCCTGCTCACTGCCACTGACGACATCTGGACCCTCCTTGACAGGCGAGAATCGGCAGCCCTGATCCTTCTCAACTTCTCTGCAGCATTCAACACTGTATCCCAGCACACACTCATCAAAAGAGACTCCACCACATCGGGATCAAGGGAAACGCCCTCAAATGTATCACATCCTTTCTATCTGGATGAATTCAGAAATTCTGACTACCACCATTCTCCTTGGAACCAAAGAGCACCATCTCCGGCGTCCCTGAACTTTGATCCTTCGGCCCCATCATCTTCAACACGTTCATGATGCCCCTGGCCGACATCGTCAGATCCCACAACTTCACCATCATATCCAATGCTGACGACACCCAGCTCATCCTCTTGCTCTCAGTTGACCCCTCCACCATTAGGACCAATTTCCACAACTGCATGACGAACATTGCAGACTGGATAAAGAACAACTGACTGAAGTTCAACACTGGCATGACCAAAGTGCTTATCTTTGGGAACAATGCCTCACCGTGAAACAGCACCTGGTGGCCCTCCGAACTTGGACCCACTCCCACACCAACACACCACGCCTGCAACCTTGTCTTCATCCTGAACAGCAAACTCTCCATGAAACAACAGGTCAACAATGTCTCCTTCCCCTGCTTCTACACCTTTTGCATGCTCAAAAGAATCTTCAAATGGCTCCTCATCGACACAATGAAAACCGACACGCAAGCCTTAATCACCAGCCGGCTGGACTACAGCAGCACACTGTATGCTGGAACCACCACCTTATTCATGAAGAGACTCCAGACGATACAGAAACAAGACTCATCCTTAACTTACCAAAATGGACCTAAATCACCCCCACCTCAGGAAACTCCACTGGCTCCCCATCCAGAAAGATGCCAATTCAAGATGCTGACACACGCCTACAAAGCTCTCCACAATGAAGGACCAGCATACATCGACCACTGTTGAATTTGCACCAACTCTCCAGAGCTCTCCCCTCTGCCTCCCTCGCCCTCGCACTGATACCTCATATCCCCCGTTACTACAGTTGAGGCAGTACATTCTTCTACCTCGCTGCCAAATCCTGGAACGGCCTCCCCCTCCACCTCCGATCATCACCCTCTTTCGTGGACTTCAGGAAGAAACTCCAGACCTGGCTTTTTGACTGAGCCCAGCAACCCAGTACCTGGACATCCTTGTGGGTGATTATCCACGCTCTACAAATATGCATGGATTGATTGATTGGGAAACATTCACAGTACAATGCTAAGTTTATTCTAGGCTAGTATAGATCCACAAAACACCAATAAGCTTGTCGGTATAACCTCTGTATTTGTGGTGTGCAGTTAAATTATCTTTTGGCATGGTACACTGTTCCAAGTTACCAAAATGAGTTAAAGCCAGCCTCACTCTCTTTATCCTCGTTCTCAAAACTAGGGGTGGGCAATGAACTCCGCTCAGCCACCGGAGGTCCCTGAGTTTTTGTCACTCCGCGCTTTGCTTGTAGAGCAAAGTTCGGCTGAAAAAACGCCGACAACCACCAGCGGAGCAAAATTCACTGGCACGTCCTCAAAGCAGCACCATCTGGCTAGAATCTAGGGGCATTGCAGGCCAGATCACTCGTCTGAGAGGAAGAAGGTGGGCAAAGCATAACGAGGGACGTGCCCTTAGCCTCTGACTTCACCCGGCATGATCTTTCCACCTCTGTGTGTACTGGAGTAAAAAATGGAGAGCGGAGTCGGAATAGAAACCTGGCAGAATTAGAGCCGGGGGTGGCGGAAGTTTAGAAAAAGTCCCAGGAGGCCGATGGCTGAGAGAGAAAGACTGTCACAGTGTATTTGACTATTGGTATGGCATGTTGGAGAGAGGCCGGCGGCAGAGCCAGAAAAAAGGGCAGCTGCTGGGAGCATACACAGGTGGTGATTGAAGATGCTGTGCCCAAGCCAGGTTAGCCAACTCTACTGCTGCTTGCTGTGCTCCCTTCTCGCCAGCTTGATCGCCCCCCTCTGTCCCCTTGGAGCAGCTCAAATGTGCTTCCGCCCCTCTCACGGGGTGTTGTGTAAATCACTCACTTCCCACCTTCCCAGTGGGGTGTGACTTGTAGGCCATTGCTCTCAGACCATCTATTCTGTGAGAAGAGAGGACGCCATCCTATCGTGCTGCCCGCCACACTGAGCTCCAATGTGAACAACAAAATAAGGGAGCCCAGGCACAGTCTCACAAAGGTTTTACTGGCCATGCTGAGTCAGAGATGGACCGCCAAATACCATGATCTTCTTACAGAAACTATGGATGAAATAGAGCATACATGTCCCCGGCCTCGAATGGTAACCGTAAGTAGAGACCTGTTTGTTTCAGGGGTGTGAAATTGATAGTAAGAACAGCAGCTATTCCGTGTTTGTGAATGGCTCATCTTTGTAAACAATTTACATTTGCTTATCAGCTACAGGGCTGTGCGCATGCTGTCTGCAGCAGATAAGTTGTCATGGTGTGTGACAAGAGGCTGCACATGTGCATTAGATAGCAGGTGAAGGTTTGGCAAAGGTTTACTGTGAAAGCTGTCAGTGTTTCTTGACATCTTGTTTGACTGATAGCCAATTCTGCCTGCTCACAGAACTCAGCCGAATCTCGCAGAGTTTTCCTGTAACTCCGTGGAATTCCACAGAGTCAAACTCTGCCAGCTCCGTCCAGGCCTACTGAAAACACGTTTTAGGGTGCAGCATACCTGAGCAAAAGAAACCTGAACAAGAACTGAAACAACGAGCTAGCTTCTGCAAGCAAAGCGTGCATACGTTGACACAAACACACACATGCATAAGCAGGTACTGTAGAACACATGAACAACCACCCATGGACATACGAAGCAACACACACACACACACACACACACTGACTTATCTGTGCATATATGCACGTGGATGTTTGGGCAGACATACCCACATGAATAAGCAGGTGACACACATAGCTGTCCCACATACAACATTTTGGTGTCGGTGTAAGCACAGCACATGTATAAGCACAGTCAGGCACACTTAAACCCTGATTACAAGTTGAGGCGTCATTTATCGCACATGACAAATCACGATACCACGGGGTACTCTATTTATTCTGAGCGATAAATAACACCTATCATGAGTTTGTGGGGAACAACATGCGGATTTTGGTGTTTAATGCGCAGAAATCCACATGGCACAGTAAATACCATCCAATTACCCCTGTTAAATTTTGGCAGGTTTAACATGTGGAAGTTTAACAACAGCTGAGGTATTTAACGGTTCCCTGATTAAATATCGATGTAAAAAATATAGTTTACAAAAATATCGTGGTAAAAATATTGAATACAAAAATATTGACTCCCTATACTTAAACAGGTAAGTACAATAATATCGATACAAAAATATTGAAGTAAAAAATATAGATGTAAAAAATATCGACTTAAAAAGATATATAACTTAAATAAAATATATTAAATAATATTAATATTTTTAACAAAATAAATTACATTTAATATATATTTTAACTAAATATAACAAATAAACTTAATTAAATAAAATATAAACACACAAAAATGTGTACAAATACATATATTTACTTAAAAACATTTTATTAACTGTTATCTAAACTTTTAAATGATATAAAAATAAAATATATACATATATCAATAATTTAAAATAAAATAAAACATTCTATAATTAATTAACACATTAAACTATTAAAAGAAATATTAAAAATACATTTTGCAACACAATAAATACAACAGTACGGAAAATGTTAGATAGCGGAGGGGTAAAAATTACTATTCCCACTCCAGTGAGTGCAAAAGCAGGGAAAGTGCTGGATAGCGGAGGGGTAAAAATTACTATTCCCACTCCAGTGAGTGCAAAAGCAGGGAAAGTATTGGATAGCGGAGGGGTAAAAATTACTATTCCCACTCCAGTGAGTGAAAAAGCAGGGAAAGTGTTGGATAGCGGAGGGGTAAAATTTACTATTCCCACTCCAGTGAGTGCAAAAGCAGGGAAAGTGTTGGATAGCGGAGGGGTAAAAATTACTATCCCACTCCAGTGAGTGCAAAAGCAGGGAAAGTGTTGGATAGCGGAGGGGTAAAATTTACTATTCTCACTCCAGTGAGTGCAAAAGCAGGGAAAGTGCTGGATACAACACCAATAGAAAAATAAACATCAACATTTTTATTAAATTTTATTTTCATTATTAACATAATTAATATTGAAATTTAAATATATTATTATTTAAAAAAAGAATAAACATTCATTAATTACACATTGTTTAACACTATAATATCCACAACACACATCTAAAATTAATTACACAATTACAATTAATAATTACTAATTAATTAATTCAAATTAATTAACAAATTAATTAATACAAATTAATTAACAAATTAATTAACAAATAATTAATAAATCATCAATAAAAAATAAATTACTTCCCACCATTTATACCTATAAAAACCAAAACACACACCTAAAATTAATTAAACAATTAACATAATTAATTATTTATTAATTAATTTAAAATAATTTACAACTAAATATCAAACAGTTATTAATAAATTAATTTACACATTTATAACTCTATAACATCACAATTATACAATTATGAATAAATATAAATTATTAAATACATTTCATATAATTAAATTACTTCCCACTCTATTCCCCTATAAACCCACAACCCGCTACGGAACTAAAAACGCAAAATTCAATTTAAAAAAATTATTAACTACTATAAATAATAAATAAAATCTATATAATTAAATTACTTCCCACCCTATTCCCCTATAAACCCACAACCCGCTACGGAACTAAAACGCAAAATTCCAGTTAAAAAAAATATTAACTGCTAAAATTTTAACACATATAATAAAAATACAAACAATTCTCATACAAAATACTAAAATACATAACATTAATAATGAATCGATATTTTTAACAACTATATTTTTGTAAACGATATTTAACACTTCGATATTTCTGCAATCGATATTAATTACCTAACAATCGATATTCTTTACCACGATATTTTTTACATCGATATTTCTTACCCACGATATTTTTCCCTCGATATTTCTGTAGGTCGATATTTATACATCAATATTCTTGCTCTGTACCGTATTTAACGCAGCTGATAATTATCGGATGTGTTAAATACAGCCAAACTTGTAATTCTGACCCTTGTGTAAACAGGGGTTTACACACGGGATGGAATTTACTGGCCCACTCATAATCAGGGCCATAATCATGCATATGATATGTACGTGACATATGCAAAAGAAAGAATGATATGGGATGTGGGTGCATGGATTTATGATTGCATTGATGGGTAGGTTAAACTGATGGGTACAGTGTGCAGATAGATGAATTGATATGTGGATGGATTATTAGATGTAGGCCGATTGGTGGATGACTGCATGTCTGTGGGTTATTTGGATAAAGGCATCTGGGAGGGAGAATAGATTGATGAAGGCATGATTGTAGCAGGATGGTTAGATACAGTTGGACCGGTCTCTGGGATGGAACTAAAAGTACTTAGTGGGGCAAGACAGCAGGCTGTGGCTGAGGAAAGCTCCACGTCGTCAGTAATCTGCTGGATGAGGTCTTAGTGGATCCATTGACTTTTGATGGGAAAGTTCAGAGAGGGAGGAATTTGAATTTCATGCCCAGAGAACATCCCTTGCCAGCCGGATACATTTCATGCCCTCTCTCAGTGGAGATTTTGCCATCGAACGTAATCACTTTTTTGGCTTTTGGATTCTTCCAGCAGTGCAAAACTGCAGGCTGTAGTCAAAGAGAGCTCCACAAGGTTGGAAACGTTCTCTGCAAAGTCCTGCTAGATCGGATTTGCTGCTGAGGGGCAGAACGTAGTGGGAGAATCCAGAATCTTTGGCAAAGAGATGGTGCACCTTTGTTTGATTGGCTTGGCAAGTTGGTTCTCAGATCAAAAAGATTTACGTCCCAAATTTCAAGAGACTTTGGAAGGAGTACACTTTGATACCTGCCGGGAGTCCAGGACCTTAAGGACAACACTTTGGGGACAAGACTCACTCTAGAAGAAGCCAGCAGCAGGGTCTAAGACAGGTCCAGTTGGAACTGGTCAGATGGACAGTTGCACAAAAGGCCTCAGGAAGCTTGTTGTGTCCCTAAAGCTCAAACAGGAGGTCAGCCAACTTATCTTTAGAGTCACGTCTGGGGTACTGGGTTCAAGGCAGACCATTCCAGTCTTCCTTCACGTTCTTCAGACAGGAAGGCAGTCCTTCCTCCGATTCTTCACAGGCCCAGGAGTGTTCTGAGGAGCATACTGAAGTTGCCACATTTATGCCAAATGCCAACCTGTGAGTGACAGGGACTCCTGTCAACTCCCTAACCAATGGGGTAAAGGTTCCCAGGGGTGAGGGGTCACCACTGGTACACTTCCTGTGTGTTTTATTGTAAGCTATCCCACAGTGCCCCCTTTTCCTAAAAGCAACATGGCAGAACCCTTCTTCCCCTGGTCAGAACTACCTGTGCACTCCCAGAGGTGTGGATATAGAAATAGGCAAAACCTTCCTTGTGGTCTCTACCAACCAGTTCTGGGGCAGCTTCTCCCTCCCACTGAGTTTGGAGCCAAGCTGACTAGGAAGACACATGGAGGCAGGGCTAGGTGTGAGCTACATCTGCCAGTGACAGGGTATGCACCCTTTGAGGCTCAGGAAGGTGCAGTGCACAGCCCCCAAGGCCATCCTTCTCAAGGAGAAAAGCACTCCTCACACAAACCTTTTGTACACTGTCTGGGAGCAATCCACATCTAACCCCAATGGAGCCATTCAACAGTCACGTGACACTGGACACTGCAGAAAGCCACATGTGGATTAGGCAGGAAAATGATTACATTTTAAAAGTGCCATTTTCAAAACAGTAATATAATATCCAACTTTACCATTAATGGGGATTTTAAATTACTATAATAATGAGTCCTTGAATCATCTGTCTAGCTGCTCCCAAACTAAACTTAAAAATAAAACATTATAACTTGTTATAATGTAACCCAGTGTTTTCCTATGGGAAAGGCAACCTTGCTACAGTTAAACATGACTTTGGGCATTTTTCACTTCCAGGACCTGTAAAACAGAAAATATACATGTCCTACTTTTTAAATACCATGCACCCTGCACTATGGGCACTTATGGGCTATCTTTGGGGTGACCTATAAGTATTAAAAATGAAGGTTTAAGTCTGGTGAAAAATTGCTTTTGCCATGTCAAAATGCCAGTTTAAAACTGCATACTCAGACTGCAGGGGCAGGGACTAGAGACTTTGGGCTGATTCTGATGCGGTCAGGAAAGCATTCCCACCTAGGGCCTGATTCTGATGCGGTTAGGAAGGCCTCCTAACGGCATTTGCTCCTTCCAAATTGGATCGGGAACGTGTCTTCCCGACCGAGGGCCCAATTATGATGCGGTTAGGAACATATGCTCCCATTGAAGTCAATGGGAGTCCAACCAAATCGTATCTGGAAGCATACAGATCCATCGTACTCCGCCGGTCGGACTCTCCCGATCTGAGTGGATCGGAAACCATTTCCCAACCGATTCGGTCGGGAAGCTTTTCCAACTCGCATCAGAATCGGGCCCATAGTTTATAGCTCTACTTTAATGGATGCTACAATGAGTTCCGCAGCCTCCCAGTAGCATATAATTGACAGATTCTGGGTACATGTTGTACCATGTACGAGGGACTTGGAAGTAAATTAAAGGTGTCCATTAGGGATATGTCAATTTGACCATGCTTACAAGGAGAGCACAAGCATTTTACCTCTGGTTAACAGGAGTGAAGTACGCAGTTCTATGTCCCAAAAAAATGGGATCAGTAAAAGAAAGCAAAAATCTAAGAGGGTAGCACACACAATATGGCAATTTCCAATGCTTACCCTTTTTGTCTGTTGTCACACTTTTCATTTTCATTTCAGGAAGCAGGGATGCACTACAAAAACATAACATGGATTGTAAGAAATATCAGGTTTTTGTGAAAACCAAGATTGAACAACAGCAATGAACGTCAGATGTATGCCTCTACCAACTGAACACGAGTGGCAAGTATACATCACACATACAAGCACAGAGCAATATACGTACATATTCAAAAGCATCAACTAACGGATAGATGAACAGACGCTTAAAGCCCTGGGTGGATAGTCTGTTCAGAACAGATGTCTGCATGGGTTTGAGTACATGGATGACTAGAGGTGAGTAAATTGATGAGTGATTTAATGGAAACCTTTGTGTAGGTGCTTGGCAGAAAGCATTAAAGTATAGGTGTGAGTTGCTAAATTTATGTTTGAATGCATGTAGGAAATAGAGGGCCAGATGTCTGACCCTTCCAATTTGCGAGTCGCAAATTGGAATTTACAACAGTGTCGCAGACACTGTTTGCGATTCCTGATGGGGTCGCAAATTGCCTGCCTCATTAATATTCATGAGGCAGGTGCAATTTGCAACTCCATTGGGAATGGCTAGAACTCCCAGGGATGGTGGCCTGCTGGTGTCAGCAGTCCACCATGGCTGAGACTGCTTTTCAAATGAAGCAGTTTTTTTAAAAAATGCAGCCCATTTTCCTTAAAGAAAAACGGGATGCATTTAAAAAAGAAAAATGAAATGTTACTGTTTCATTTTTTAAGAGTAGACAGTGGTCCCTGGGACCACTGCATGCTCTTAAAAAATATTTTCAATGCCATTCACAAAGGGAGGGGGTCCCCTGTGGACCCCTTCCCATATGCGAGTAGCTTACCACCCATTTGAAATGGGTGGTAACTGCAAGTGTTTTGCGGCCACAATTGCGGCTGCAAAACAATCTAACATTGAAGTGCGAGTCGCTATTAGTAAGGGATGCCCTTGGCACGCCCCTTCATAATAGCTAGCCACAAACCCTATTTTGCAAGTCGGTAATAGGTTACCGACTCGTAAAATAGGGTTTGTAAATAGGGAAGACCTATTTTGCGGTCGCAAACTGGCCGATTTCCTGGTTGCAACCGCAAAAAACTGTCGTACATCTGGCCCAGAATGATTTACTCATGAGTGAATTCCAGGGTGTGGAAGTATAAATACATGATTCTAAGGTTGTATTGAGTGGATCAGTGTACAAGCATGTTTGATTTAAGTATGGCTAACTCATGGCAGCAATAATTTGTGAATGGGTGGGTGGATGGAATACTGAATATGGTGTATGGATGTAAGTAGGTGGGTAGAGAGACTGATGAAAGCACGTAAGGGTACATACCAGGATGAATGCATGAGTGCTGGACAGAAGGATAAAAACATGAATTGGTGACTATTGATAAATTCATGCATGGTTATGTATAGATGGATGACAGCATGTTATGAATGGATAAATAGCTGAGTACATGTGTGTAGATGTATGACTCAGTTTAGATATACCGATAGATGAATGCATGGGTGAAATGATTAAAGGATATACAACTTCCCATTGTCTCCTACCCTTCACCTTTTACTTTCTCTTCATATTCCACACACCTTCCTCATTCTTGACCTCCAACATTGGCATTACAGTGGCCAAACATGTTTCAGACCCTTCAGCATTATCTCTCACTCTTTCAAAAATCCTACACTTACCACCTTAAACCTGCCCATCCTAATCCTAAACCCTCACCTATTTCCTTCCTTATAAAAAAGAAATTCCACCTCCCTCTGTGTATCCGTACCAGTCCACTTTGTCTCACACTTTTTGACTTGCCTCTCCACAGTTTGCACCTAACCCATCTTTCGTCCCATCCTAACCCTGTTAAATGCCTCTGTGCTCTGCTGAACCCTACTGGTCACCCCTTTTCCATCCCACTATCACATACATAAACTCCTCTCAAAACAACACATACTTTCATTATAAAGTTGTGGCTTGCTTATAACACAGCCTCATTCTTTCATTGCATTATTTTCTCTAGGATATAAGAGCATTCACAAGAATTTGCCTAACAAGGCGAACACTGACTATGTTCTACAAAAACCTCAAAATCAATATTTTCTTTTCTTTCTTTTCTGCTACTGAGTGCAAATCTTGACTACTAAGATGTAGCATCTTGGCTCAGTATTCTCACAGTTCCTATTTTTCAATAGCATTTCCTATCTCCCTTCCATTGCAGGATCTTTCAGAGACCTCTTCCCAGCTATGGTTCTTAACCACTCCTTTCTTACGATCCTTTGTAATGATAATATCTGTTTTTATCTCTCTCATCATGCTACTGATAGAGCGCAAATTGCTCTGTCGTTTGCAGGGGTGCATTATAATCATGGGTAGTCCGCACCCCCATATAATCTTTTATCATGTTAACATTTGTGTTATTAGGATGTGTACTGTAATAACATGTAAGGTGAAGTGACAGACATATTTCATATAACGTGGAGAAATCTGCATTTTAATTTCGGATGATTAGACTTAAACCTTGATGCAAAGAAATTCTACATGTGACTAATAACGTTATAATTTGTATGTTATGTAACGCATTGATTTAAATGTGCTCAATACCAATGATCATGTATACGTGTGTGTTAGACTTGGAATCTTTTGGCGTGTTTCTCCTGTCTTTTTGCTTTTAGACCTCCCAGTTTTGACTCTGTTTTTGCTGGTTTAGTGTCTCTGCGCACTTTCTCACTGCTGTTCAGTGTTACAGTGCAAGTGCTCCTGCTGTAAATTGGTGTTATGGATTGGTGATTCCATGATTGGTCATTTGATTTATTAGTCAGTACCTAGTACAGTGCACTGTGTGTGCCCAGGGCCGGTAAATCAAATGCTGCTAGTGGGCTTGCAGCACTGGTTGTGCCACCCACACAAACAGCCCTTCAAAGGTAACTCAGACCTGACACTGCAGGGGCTGCGCGCAGTTTGTAACTGCCATGTCGACTTGGCAAGTGCACCCACTTGCCAGGCCCTACCCTTCCCTTTTCTTACATATTAGTCACCCCTAAGGTAGGCCCAAGGTAACCCTGTGGGCAGGGTGCAGTGCATGTGAAAGGTAGGACATGCCCTGATGTGTGTGACATGTCCTGATAGTGAAATACTGCCAATTTCGTTTTTCACTATTGAAAGGCTATCTGGCCCATAGGAAAGCATGGGAGTTAATTTATTTATTTATTTGAAAAGTTTTATATAGCGCTGGCTAGACCCGGAGGTATCAGAGCGCTTTACATGAGGAAGAACATTGTTTCAGAACATAGTTACACAGTTACATCAGTTGCTGGAGCATAGTTAAATGAGTTACATGAGTTACAAAAGCATAGCATAGGCATAAGGATAAACAAAGCAGGCAGGGGGAGAGAAATTCAGGGGAGAGAGGAAAGGAATAGGGGAGGTAGACAAAGAATGAAGGAGGGAAGAGGTGGGGGAGGGGGTCGGAGACACAGCGTGGAGACGAGGAAGTAACAGTGTCTGACGTCCGACTGGGTAGGTGACTGCTCCCAGCGGTAAAGGAATCCTTCCCAGTCCTCCGTTATGTGTGATTCCCATGTCGCGGTAGACTCTCTCAGCTGGGTCTTTGAGACTCCAGGGCATAAATGCTGGATCCCTCCCCAACAAGGGGAGAGGAGTGCTTTGGCCACGGGCACACTCTGAAGAATGAAGGAGGGAAGAGGTGGGGGAGGGGGTAGGAAACGCAGCAGAAACACAGTGTCCGAGGTTCGGCTGGATAGGAGACAGCTCTCAGCGGTAAGGGGATCTTTCCCAGTCCTCTGCTATGTGTGACTCTCTTGTCGCTGTGGACTCTCACAGAGGGGTCTCTGAGACTCCAGGGCAATACATTTATAACATCTTATAAATATAACTTCCCATTGGGACCAGATAGGAAAATAAAGTTTAGCATGCCTGAATTCAGAATCTAAAGATGCATCTTTTAGTAAAGGCGATTTTTACTTTTTGTGTTTGAAAATACCACTTTTAGAAAGTAGGTATTTTCTTGCTTAGCCATCCTGTCTGCCTCTGCTAGGATGTGGATTGACTGTCTGGCTTTGGAGTGACAGGGGCTGGGGATGTGCAGTGGCTCCAGAGAGTCTGATGGGTCAGAGCTGGGCTAAATAGACCTGGGCTGCATTTAGAGTAGTGGGAGGAGATTTCCTTGCACCTGAATGGGTCTGGTCTGCCTTCCACAATGCTGTCTCCACCCCCTGCCAGGAAGCTGGGCCAGAGAGGACCGAACTGGTTTGGACTAAGCACAGACACTCTCTGCCTGAGAGGACAAAGGAATTTGGGGTATAAATATTGGGGCCCAGACCCCAGAACTTTAGAACTCTTTTGGAACAAAGAAGACTGCCAAGAATAAGAGCTGGAGAAGCTGTGACGAGGGACTACCACTTTGCTGTGTGCTTTGCTGTGTTGGCCTGCAGTGGCTGCTTCTGCCTTGGGCAGTGAAAGGGCTGGACTGAAATTTCTGCAACTTCTTTTTGTGAGTTTCTCCAAGGGCTTGAGGTAGAGCTTGCCCCATGTTCAAGAAGTCTCAGGAACAGCAAAGACTTCAAGTTCTTCTGCCATCAGCACTGGGAACTGTGTGTTTTGTGCTGCAACAGAAGAAAAAGCATTTCAATGGCGTCTATGACGCCGCTGCCGACTCCGTGTCCTGAAGGCACCGCAGAGGGCACCGCCGCACCGCAACCCTGGTCTTACCAACAACGCAACCTGATGTCGCCACCGAGCTGCTGCTTGCACCGCGACCTGTGGGCACCGCACTCCGCACCGCTTCACGCCGTCGCCCTGGTATCCCTGGCGATGCTGCTCCATGCCGACATCGACGCCGCTGCTTGCACCGTGGTTCGAGGGCACCGCTCATAAGTTACACGATGCACCGTCGTCATCCCACACCGCAGTCTTGGCCTACCGATGCCGGCACCATCGACTCCAGTTCGTCAGCCGATGACAGCGCTTCAGCAACGACTTTGCCGCTGCTTGCACCGTGACCTGCCAGCACTGCGTCAAGCACCGCATCACTTCACACCATCAGCCCTGGTCTCACCAACACCGCTGGACGACCATCACTGAGCCGCTGCCTGCACCGCGACCTGAGGGCACCACACGCCGCACCGCTGCACTTCGCACCGCAGCCCTGACGTCCGCCGATGCTGGCGCTCCCGACTTCAACCGCGGGGAGTTCGATCTGCAACACGTGTGACTTCCAGGGCCTAACGACTCCTGCACGGACCTCTGGAACTGACGCCTGCAGACACTGGCTCTTCGGGGCTCATCAAGAGGCCGCCGACGCCCTACATTTCTAAAGGTACTGTTTTGCGGGTCTTCTCGACACCGCAGCTTGCCGGCGACGCCGCGGTCAGCCAGAACTGTTTGGATTTGTTGTTCACGACACCCTGATAGCCCGAGACGGAGCTATCGACTTCAAGGAACTATATTTCAAGTCTATTTTGATGACTGAAGATTTCTAAGTACTGTATTGTGTATTTTTATCATTTTTTGTCTTGTTTTAAGTATATAAAACTATTGGATATTTCTAAACTGGTGTGGTGTCCTTTTTTAGTGCTTTCACTGTGTTACTGTTGGTTATGTGCAAATGCTTTACACACTGCCTCTAAGATAAGCCTGACTGCTCGTGCCAAGCTACCAAAGGGGTGAGCAGGGGTTATTTTAGGAGCGTAACTCCCTTATCCTGACCAGAAGGAAGGCTCCCTACTTGGACAAAGGTGCAAACCCTCGCCAACTAGAGACCCCCATTTCTAACAGTGTGCTTAATGAAATTACATGCTGTTTCTTATGTTGGCCGAATTCTGTAGGCCTGATGTGTATTTCTCCCTGATGCTCTCGAGACAGATTTCATAGTAGAATTCTTGTGCATGCAGAACTTGTTCTTTCTCACGTTTTCTGTTGCAGGTGGAGAAACACATCTTTGTTAGTTAGAATAATATCTTTGTTTTAGGAGTTAGGCTTAGGGAGGAGAAGATACATTGAACGACGATGCTGATAATGTGGGACTGTGTTCTTTCTCACTGGAGAGAAACCTGGGAATCAAGGTCATTGTGCTAAGGCCTGGAAGCATCGCTGCTGAATGGAAAGTTACCAATGAGGAGGTGTCTTGTGTGGATGGGGTGATGTCGCAAAGCCTGATGGGATGGTCTGAATCGATTCTTCTATTGGGGTTAGGGACAGAGACCGGGGATTTCTGCCTTGCCTTGAGAGAGAGAGCATCTTAGAATGAGCTCTGTAGCTTTATGCTACCTGACCCATTCAAAGTGAATGGTCTTCTTATGAAGCCTTCACGTGCTGACACCTTTTTAGAACTTGCCTGGGAAATGCTAAGTAGGGATGTCACTTTAGCGATAGTGTGGGGACAGACTAATGTTCTTACTTATGAACTTCCGATGACAGAGACTCTTGACGTCGGAGCAGTTATATTCTGCGCCCTGATTCTAGAACCGGTTATTTTGTGTATGCTGCATCGTCTTAACTTCAACCATGGATTTGGCTTTGTATTAGTTCTAAACCCTCGTCTTGAGGTGTCTGTATGTCGAGTAATTCTTGGCTTTGTAATAAACTAAAGTTTGAATCGGGAGTCTGTTATTCTTCGGAGTCATGGTTCATTGGAACTGTAATGTATAATGTCCTGCAATACCATGTGTTAAGAACAACCCACTTAGTAGGACATACTGTCAATGTCATCTTCTACTCTGCTGTGAGGAATTTCATTAATATCCTTGTGCCACCACCCAGGCATCTACCTTGGTAGAATCTGAGGAATTGGACAGCTAAATCTTTGATGCTCTTGACTCATTCGTGCTCAGTTTCAGGTCGTTTTATCCTTGACTTCCAATTCTGCAAATGATGCACCTAGGACCTTGTCACACTCAAATCCAAGAACTTTGGGGCATATTTACAAGGGCTTAATGCCACAGAAACGTCACTTAACGTGGCTTAAAGCCACCTTGTAAATAAGGCCCGTATTCATGCTAGCGTGAAAGGGGCGGACAATGGGTGTTGCGGTGGGCGTCCCACCGCAACACCCATTGATTTTGACGTTGCCCCCTATTTACAAGGGTGGCGTAAATAGGGGGCAGCGCCAAAATTAATACCAGGGGGAATGTGGTCTTAACATGGCGAAAAGAGGAGAAATGCTTATATTTCTCCCCGTTTTTGCTGTTTCTATGTGTGCTGCATTGTGAATGATTGTTCATGTGTGGGAAGATATCCCTTCCTGCACATGAACAATCATTTACAAAATGACAGTTAGCAACTTCTATGTGTGCTCCACAATGCAGCGCACATAGTTGTTACAAATCACTGAGGGAAGAATTGTTTATGTGCAGGAAGGTGTCCCCTCCTGCACAAAAACAATCATTCCCTCAACGCAGGCACCCTTGCACTACGGTGCAAGGATGCGTGCGTTGGTGCTAGGCAGCTGAGTTTAGCGCCAGCGCTAGGGAAAAGGCAGGGAAGCACCGTATCATTGTAAATACAGTGCATCCCTGCATTTTCAGAATGTCAGAGCTTGGCGTTAGCAATTTTTGCTTAATGCCACGCTTCGTCATTCCCTTGTAAATATGCCCCTTCATCCTTGAATGTGAAAGAGAGAGCACACTGTACCCAGTTAGTGAGCGGGTTATTGAATGAGAGGATGTAGCCTAACGGCTAGGGCGGTCGATCTCTAATCTGGGGAACCAGGTTTGAGTCTCGGCAATGACGCTCAACATCCTGTGATTCTCGGCAAATCACTTAATCTCACGCTAGCCTGAAGCACTTTCCACTTACCGCTGCCGTGAGGGGAACGGCCATCCTGCGCACTTGCCTGTCTGCTTGCTGTGAGGGGAACGGCCATCCTGCGCACTTGCCTGTCTGCTTGCCGTGAGGGGAACGACCATCCTGCGCACTTGCCAGTCTGCTTGCCGTGAGGGGAACGGCCATCCTGCGCACTTGCCTGTCTGCTTGCCGTGAGGGGAACGGCACCGATCAAACCACCGCCGGCCAGAGAACCACAACTCCCAGAACCCCCTGAGCCTCGCACACACAGTGATGCTCCACCCGCGCCAGGAGGCGCGTTAAGAGGCGCACAGCACTCCCGCGCTGCGGGACGCCAGCCTGAAGCACTTTCCACTTACCGCTGCCGTGAGGGGAACGGCCATCCTGCGCACTTGCCTGTCTGCTTGCCGTGAGGGGAACGGCCATCCTGCGCACTTGCCTGTCTGCTTGCCGTGAGGGGAATGGCACCGATCAAACCACCGCCGGCCAGAGAACCACAACTCCCAGAACCCTCTGAGCCTCGCGCACACAGTGATGCTCCACCTGCGCCAGGAGGCGCGTTAAGAGCCCGAAGGAGGCCGGGCTGGGCCAATCCCTTCGGCTGTTATTATTCGGATTTTCTGTTTGTCCTCATATTCATATTGGAAGGAATGAAAGAATGAGAGGCCGGAGAAAATAGCCAAAACTAAGGTAACAAACTGGATTTCTAAGTTCACAGTCATATGCAGTGATAGATAAAGACCCTGATAACAGGGTACTCGAGGGTTTTGGAACACCTATCTGTATTTGTCTATATCGTGTGTAATGGGTAAAAGGAAAACTCTCGCATCACAAGGGGGGGCCGCGGCAGGCTGTATGAATGGCAAAATAGATTCTTTTTTAACAAAAGCCGCCCACGCAATCTCACAAGAAATTGCACTGACAGAAAGAAGGCTTTCACTTGATGTAGTGAAGTGTGCCCAGATTCACACTAGGGATGGCGATGGGACTCAAATAGACCCCGCAGATAACAATGATGTAGTAGACATTGCAGACATTGCAGACGGGCTGGGGCCATCGCACGATACTATGATGGGTGTGCCTTTATGTCCAACAATCACTTCAAAGGAACTTTGTACAATACCGGAATCTGTGGCCACCACAATTGAGGAGAATGAAGTGGCTCGAGACCTACCTCCACCCAAGAGAAAGCGAGTTGCCTGTAACAAGACTACAAAGAGGCCATCATGCGTACAAACCCGGACACAAATTCTTTCACAACAGGGTGATGAGTTGGAACAATTATTGGAGACTTTATTCACAAAACTTGAGACAATGACAAAGGCCCTCCTAGTTCCAGTAATTCATAAGATTGAATTGGTTGAGAAACTAGTGCATGATATGTTTGTTAACCATGTTAAAAATACGGTCCCATCTGTCTTAAAACCCATAGGGGGAGGGGCAGCAAATGCGACCCAGAATCTGATCCCATCTCGTCAGGACCCGGCCTTGATCGCTTTAGGGCCCAGGGTGTAGACAGGGGAATTAGAAAACCAAATTTGAATGAGGGAAAGCGGTATGTAGCTCAGAACCCCGTGACAGAGCAGATGTGTACGCCCCAAAGAAATGAGAGGGCCCCTTTGCCCTCATGTACTCGAGAACAGGATCACATAGTAAAGGTTTTGACCCAGTGCAAAATCGATTTGCCTCCCGCATCTGCACCATTAGTGGCAGTTTTATTGGATGTTCCCCCCCCCTTGCTGAAAAATCCAGGGAATCCACCCAGGATCTTATACACAAAGTTACCCACTGGTGTAGCAAAAACGTATTAAATGGCCCAAGTATAGCGGGCGATGTTATAATGGCCAGAAGGTTGGGCTGGATAGGTCAGCAAACAAAGAAATCCGGGGGAGGAGACTGCATAGTTGTAAATTTCCGGAATCCGGACAAGACTAAGATGCTAACGGATGGGGCATATAAAAACAGCTTCAATTCCTTAATAACAGTAGCCTCCTTACAACATTTTTACCCTCCTACCCAGCGTCCTTACCCTAGATCATTGAAATGGCAATCACCTCGGAACCCATGCAGGTCTATTAGAGAAAATCCTATAGATAATACATTACTAACGAGCAATCGCTTCCAACACCTAGCCAGTCCACATCTTTTGGATGAGAATGACTGACTAGGGCTAGAAAGCAATACAAGGCAGGATGCTTCCCTAACAAATGCAACCTTAAATGCTTCTATGTTACCAACCTTGGCCTATGGTGATAAAATTAACAATTGTACGATAATTGTTCCACCTACTACATATAGCCCAGAGACACGTAAGATGGTTCTCTCGTGGAACATAGCTGGAATTAGGTCTAAAAGGGGGAATACTCACTGGGAGAAGTTTTTATCTATGTATCATATTATCGCCCTGCAGGAAACATGGGAACCAAACGATTGTTTTTATTTAGATGGGTTTGTTTCGTATTGTAAACATGCAACCCCATCGAATATGGGGAGAGCTAGAGGAGGTTTGCTCATAATGTTATCATTGAAGCTTTCCTGTAGGACAAAATTGGTTAAATGCAAATCGCAAAATGTGTTGGCAGTGGAATTGTGTTTTAAGAACCGTAGTTCGGTGTTAGTGGTAAACTTTTATAATTCCTTTCATAGAGAGCATGAGGTAGAACACCTACAAGATTTAAGGGAGTTTCTGGAATTTTATGAAGAGTCTAGACAAATGAATTTTGATGTTTGGATCCTGAGAGATTTTAATGTTCATCAATGTTATTTAAATTGTCTCGTAAATCATGGCCAAGAGGAGTCTATGTTCCCGTCTATCCATTTTGAACACACACCCTCGGGTGGCTTACTTTAAGGTATCCTTTCGGACCAAAATTTATGTTGCCTGGAGCAAAATATCAGTATGACATCGGTACCCACTTATATAGGAAATGGAAGGCGAAGTATCATTGATTATATTTTAGTATCTGTTCCATTATCTTTATTTACCGAGGACCTAATTGTCATGTGGGAAGGCCTCAGTGATCATAATCCTCTTACTGTTGCCATATCATTTTTTGGTACTACAATTGAAGAACCCACCACCTGTTTAAAAAATAAAGATATTTCCACTAAAGACCATGCACGTAGGTTGAAGTGGGATACCATAATTCCAGATCAGTTTTTAAGTAATTTATATATAACTTGTGCCCCTGAAATTGACGTATGTTCAGATCATATTATGCAGGGTAGTCGCATCCTACAAGCCTTTGAAACGTTGACAAAACAAATACAATCTGATCTCACGGTGGTGGGTGGGAAGAATCGCCCGAAGGTTCTAAGGTGGTTTGATGGGGCCTGTTCCACGGCCCATATGGAACTTGTACAGGCCCTAAAAGCGGTTCCCAGATCTGAACCGAACATCAGGGAAAAAAGATAGGCTTACAAGATAGCAACCCAGAGTAGAAAGAAACAGCTAAAGGAACAGGCATGGGACGCTCTACAACAAGTGAGTGTCCTGAAAGACAGCTCTAAATTCTGGACAGTAGTCAATAGTCCTTTTCTCTCTGAAACCCCAAACTCTAATATTGATTGCTTAATCCCGGCGGAAAAATGGGTTTTACACTTTGGTCATATTTTTAGTGACGCAAATCTAGAAGAACCTAAAAATCATAGAGAAGCCGGGCAAAAAAGGATGTCGCTTCACTGTAGTGTAGAAGAAGTCGAAAAAGCAATCATATCTACATCTGGAGGAAAGGCCCCGGGCCCCGACGGGGTCCCGGCAGACCTTTACAAAGCTGACCCCAAGGTTTGGGCTAATATCCTGACCAATGTTTTTAATGCTGCATGTTCATATGGGTACCCAGCATCCTGGGGAAAGGCAGTGATCGTCCCCATTTTTAAAAAGGGCACTAGGGACGAACCCACTTGTTATAGGCCAATTTCGCTGCTAGACGCAGCAGCAAAAATATTGGGCAAGGTTGTCCTTAACCGTTTGACAGCTTGGTTGGATCAACGCAACGTAATTTCGGATCTACAGTACGGTTTTAGACCAAGAAAGGGGACTCTGGACCAGGGTCTAAATTTACATCTGTGATAAACAAGTATACAGTTGCTAAAAAAGGCCTAATATATGGATTTGACACAAGCCTTCGATTGCGTTAACAGATCGAAATTATGGGTAATTTTAAAAGGTATGGGATTAGAACCAGAACTTGTGTCTTTCTTATATACTATCCACGAGAATAATACGGCGGCAGTGAGATATAATAGTGCAGGCGGTCTGACAACATCTTGGGATGTGAAAAGAGGGGTGCGCCAGGGTTGTATCCTGGCCCCCCCTCTTATTCACACTATACATAAATAAGTTAGGAGATTTTTACAAGCTAGCTGCAAAGACATCCCGAGATTTGGTGAGGTAATGGTCCCGGCACTTTTATATGCGGACAACACTGTTTTATTAGCTAGAACCGCAGTGGGACTTCAATCACTTTTAGATAGTTTTATAACTTTTATGGACTCTTTAGACCTTTCTACAAATTTTAAGAAATCGCACACTATGTCGATTGGCCCTGGAAAACCCCAAAAGAAACGTAAATTTTATTATAAAGGGGTGGAATTAACGAGAGTCCCGACCTTCCCTTATCTGGGGTTCTTTTTGATGATAGGGGAACGTGGTGCCCACAATTGATACAAAAAAAGAATACTCTTATTAGAGCGACGAGGGCTACATTAAACTTCGCCAAGAGAGTAGGGACCAAACCAATTCCTGCTCTGATGAAGATATATAAAGAGAAATATATCCCCATGGCAACTTATGGCAGTGATATCTGGGGGTATAAGGAAGTTAGGGACATGCAGCGTGAGGAAGATACATTTTTACGTAAGATCCTGGCTGTTCCGCATTCCACCCCTGCTTACATTTTACATGAAGAGCTGGGAGTGGGATATATATCCGATCAAATTGAGGTAGCTCCTCTGCTTCGCTGGCTAAGAGTTTGGGCTAATCCCACTACTAATCTGAATCAGAAAATAATTACTGACTGCTCGGCATTGGATAAAGGTTACAGCATTTTGTGGCTAAAATATATAAAGGACATGGTAAAATGGTTAGGAAGACCTGAGTTATTCCTTACCCCAAATCCCCTAGGTGAAACCGAAATTAGAAAGGTCAAATATCAATTTCTGTACAAACGCCAGGGACTTAGAGAAGAGAAGGAGCTGGCAAAACCAACAGTGAGAAGTTATATAATGTTATCTTCGGATAACCAAATTCAGCCGTATCTCCACATTGTCAGCAATCCCTTCCATCAATATGTTTTAATAAGATTTCGTTTGCATATGATCCCCTGGCTTTTGGCGGTTCCCCAAGGATTTTCAAAGCCAGGATCCTTAAAACCTTGTCCTTGTGACAATTTCTCTGACCAAGACACCCTTCATTTTATCTTTTTTTGTGATTATTATGCGCCTTTACGAAAAAGGTTTATATTGCCACTAATCAGAGATTGTCACTTTACCCAAGTTAGGCCCGCTTTACTGTACCTCCAAATGTTATCCTTGCCTATGGTTTGTTTTGGGGTTGCGAGCTTCTTAACAGGAGCCATTAGACATAGAAAAAAACTGGTCTTTTAATTCCTTAATTTTTATAGGACTTTTATATTCAGGATTTCTGTCCTTTTTAGCTGTTATTAAGGCCTACTGTATGGAAATTGTCTGTTTTTTTGCACATTGCATTTTGCACTTTATATGATGTATTTGCTTTAAATGTATTTTAGATTGACAGTACAGAGACCGTCTCTTTTTAAATTGTAAGTTCTATATCCCAGGGTTTTTTTTTTTTTTATCTTTTCATTGTTTCTATTTGTACATCGCATTTTGCACTTTATATGATGTATTTGCACTAAATGCACATTGCACTTTATCAGGGTTCTGATGTATTTGCATCATAAGTATTCCAGAAACTTGGCCGTCTTGATTGCTATTACGGATGTTGTGTTCTTTTTATTTTAATTACAAGACTCTCTTTTAAGGAAAAGGCAAATGAAATGTAAATGTATTTTTGTCTTGTATGTGCACTTTTATGGCATTAAGGTGCCGAATAAAGTTTTTGACTGACTGACTGACACTTAATCTCCCTGTGCCTACAAAAAAATAAATGTGTCCTTGTGTAACGCAACTGGTGCTCATGTAAAGCGCTCTGATACTTTTGGGTCACGTTTGAGCTATATAAAACTGATAGAAAAAAAAAACATCTTTACACCCACCAGTCCATCTAAAAAGAATTACTATTCTGTTTTATCCTTGCCAATAGTCCTCCCAAAGAACCCTCAGGACGGATTCTTCCGGAGTCCACCTAACTCTAGGGCTTTATGGACGCTGTCTCCGTCCCTGAACTTTTTACCAACAAATCATTGGTTTTAACTGTGTCAGTCTAATTAGTTCAATGGAAGTGTTAGAGCAAAAATACTGATTATATTGATGAAGATAAATAACCAAAAACAACAATGAAATTCAAATCTGCACCTTGCACATGCCTAGAAACAACAATAGTGAACATGAGTTAAGTTGAACCACCCAGCACCGTAAAAGTGTTCTTGGTTAGTTAGGGAATGGTAGAATTAAAAAGTTGTGATTTTGAAGATGCTTTTATTATTAATTACCTTATTTCTGAGAAAGATGTTATGAAAATGAAACATGAAAATTTTGCATTTGTTGCAGAGTGACTTGACAGCTTTATGTTGGTGCAAATCTTTTATGTTACATGTTAGGTGTCTACAATTCTCAGTATAGATGTCTAATATCATATAGATTCTAGATTGATAAAAATGATTTTAGTTTAATGAATTTAAAAATATTTTACATGTTGCTACCTTCAATATTGTAGCAGTAGGCCATAATCACAGTTGCATGTTTGTGTATTAATCACTGACAAACATTACAGAATGTTTAGATATGATATAATTGAGTGATTTCATAATGCTTTTTACCTTAATGTAGGAGTTTTATACTAATGAAAAATGTAAGCTTTCAAAAGATGTATGTTAACTTTCTGAACATGCCACATTCCTTAAAGAACAAACCAGACACTTTTTCCTGATTCTCCTTTGTGTGGATTTGGTGAAAACCTGACCTATGGACTGTATCCATGGACAGAAACAGTGTTGAAGATTTTTGTTGGCAAACCTGTGAGGATGCAATGCAAAGTTGGTTCTCATGAATCACATGGGAAAATATTCTGGAGTATCAATTAGTACCTGGTAAACGCAAGACTGGTCATATGATAATCACACCATAGTGGACTATAAAGACTACTGGATCCAGGAAGAGGGGACTCTCTTTTCCTCTTGGAGATCAGTTTGGTCATTCTTTACCTTGATCGGATTCTCCATCATCCTTTTGGTTTCCTGATGACTCGTTTGGCGATGCTCTTGAGAACTATGTCTGTTGCTACTGTTCTACTACTTTCCTTGACTCTAGCCTGCATGCCGTACTATTTTGTCCTTGCCATTTACTTATGCTAATGAACTTATCTGCTGGAGTATTTAGAGCTTTCTGGTGAGAATCCAGACTTGAACTTTCCGATTAATGCTCCATTCCCCTTTGCCTATGCCTGTGGACATCCCCTAGGGGACTTTAACTTGATTTCTGAGTCCCTACTAAATAAATAATTTTTGAACCATCTCTTGCTTTGAAACCATCCTTTATGAATTCTTTGATTTAACTAGACTAAATGTTTGGTTTCTTACTGTGTGCTTTAGTATGCATGACAGAATTTCTAATGATGCTACTTGTATTGATTTTGAATCTCTAATTCAATAACCAATTTATTCAAAGGTTTTTTGTGAGACTTTTATTTTGACATGAATGTTCTTTCTTTTGAAACTGTATGGGAATTTGGCTACTAATTAATGGTCCTCATTGGGTGGCCAACAGTGGGACATCCGAGATTTTTCACCCCTCACTACAACGAGAAAGATCCATCAGAGAACCAATGCCTCCGTGTTAAAGTATAGCAAGTAGATTGAAATTAGTACTCACATGGGCCCAGTACTAGACAACCAACTGTTAAATTGCTTCTACTGCCACAGAAGCAAAACGTGACTACAACACCCAGAATGCATTAGGCTACCATACAAAAGTCCAGCACCGGAAACATAATCCATAATGACTTGAACACAAATAGTCATTCTAACTGATTTCCTCAAATAACTCTGGCAAAGCTCTAGTAGAACATTTGGAGAAAAAAGGCTAGGATTGTGAGACTTGCAGAATAAATGATTGCCCTCAACAAAAAGCAGTATTTTATCTCTTTCACTTCATCACCTTCTCCCTTTGCAGTCCTTTACTATTAGTTCAATCTTTTTTTCATTTCTCCGAGGTGGTTGCATCTTGTAGCTAACACAGATCCCCAACTTCCCTAATCTCCATCAATTCTTCAAGGAACTTCTACACTATCTCTCAGCTCCCATCTCCAGTATAGCAATAAAAAGGAAATTGTCCCAACCCTGGTACAATGAGAACTTGAGATTGTCCAGACAGGAATGTCGTAGACAGGAACAAAGATGGAGAAGAAATTATTCGGCAGAGGAGAAAATCGCATATAAAGTTAAACTCGCTCAACATAAAAAAGACATTATAAAAGCCAAGACAGATTATTTTACCAAACACATAAAAAATGCATGTGATACTAATAAAACCCTATTTTCGGTTATCTATAAGCTGGTCAAACCTAACAAGGTCAATCATATGGAATCAAATCAGGATTTCTGTAACTTACTAGCAAACTCCTTTCAAAAGAAGGTGACTAACATCTATGATAAATTTGCTAGTATCAACATTCAGAGCAAGCATACACTTAGGGGCGATTCCGATTCCGGCCGGAAATCTCTCCGACCGAGCCGGACCCGGAGAGAATTCCGACCGAATCGGACCCTAGCAGTCCGACCGAACGAGTACGATGCGCACGCATGCTATCGGACTCGAGTCGGTCGGACTCCCATTGAAGTCAATGGGAGCCGGTCGTACAACGCGTACGCGGGCTCCCATTGACTCAATGGGTGCGAGGCGGACAAGGGCGCCCCCTACAGCGTGTATGCGTCCATGCGCATTGCGGCGTACATGCACAGGTAGGGGGGACCCATGGGTCCCCCCTGTGTGCGACTCGCGCGCCTACGCGTACAGGGGGGTCCGACGCAGACCCCCAAAGTCCGGCTCCGACAGCTTTTTCGAGCCGGACGGCGCAAGTCGGTCGGACTGCTCGCGGCGCGCATCGTACTTACCCGGCCGGGAAACATCTCCATAGCGCGGTGCGAGTCGTGTCCATGCGAGTCGGTCGGAGCGTGTTGAAGCCGCGTTCGAGTCGGTCAGCGATTTCGCGGGTGCTTGCATCGTACTCGCTCGGCCGGACCCGCGTACGATTCGGTCGGGAAACAGGGCTCCGAATCGGACCGTCTGCAGGAAGCGGGCATAAAAGGTACCGCACTTAAACTCTTAAAATCATTCCTAACCAATCGGCAATTAAATGTAGCAATGGGGTCAGCAACCTCCAAACAGTTCTCTCTACCTTGTGGAGTTCCTCAGGGCTCCGCCCTGAGCCCCACGCTTTTTAATCTATATGTTGCGCCGTTAGCCTTGATAATAAAAGAAGCAGGATTCGCCCTAGCTTCCAATGCTGATGACACACAGATTGTGGTGTCTTTAACAAATGGAGGAAAGTACCCGGGCGAGGCTTTTAAGAGCTGTATGAAGAATGTGAGTGACTGGATGGACGGCAACTGTTTGAAGTTGAATGCGTCTAAGACGGAGGTTATCATTTTTGGTAATAAACCCTCCCTCTGGACACCTGACTGGTGGCCCCCAGTACTTGATGTGCTGCCTGTACCCTCCACTAAAACTAAGGATTTGGGCATCATCATTGATAAAGAACTCAAATTCAAGGACCAAGTCAGTAAAGTCACATCTATTTCCTTTTGTGCAATAAGACTAATCAACAAAATTAAGAAATATATACCAGAAGAACTTCTAAAAACAGTGACTCTGGCTTTGGTCCTCTCTCGTCTAGATTATTGTAATAGTCTCTATCTTACTATTAATTCAGGCCTAATTAACAGGCTGCAGATAGTACAAAACGCAACAGCACGTCTTATTTTAAAAATTCCCAAAAATGTATTGGCGAGAGAAGCCATAAAAAAATTACATTGGCTTCCAGTCAGGCAGAGATGTAAATTTAAAGTCCTTTGCCTGGCTTTTAAATCACTACATAACCAAGGACCAACACAATTCAGGAACAAACTAAAATGGTATGTCCCCAATAGAACCTTACGGTCAGGAACGGCCAGGAACATGGCAACCACCCCCTTCAAGAAGGCCACTTGGGGAGGTAGGAGCCTTTTTAGATCAGCAGCAATGCTGTGGAATACATTACCTATTACCCTAAAAACAGCACCCTCCTTGATGAGCTTCAGGAAAGGTCTGAAAACGTGGCTTTTCACACAGACCACCTGAAGGAACTTACCTGATCACTACCTGTACTAATGTTCTTTTGTTCTCAGTCTGTCCATAGCGCCAAGACGCCTTCGGGCATTAGCTGCGCTTTACAAATTTAATTTCAATTCAATTCAATTCAATTCAGCTGAACGAATCCTCCTGAGCTTGCCTTTGCAAAATGGAATTAATCCCATTCACCTCCTGCATCAATCTTGAAGACACTTTCATTTTTTCACAAGAACCTGAAGACTGTGCACTATACCAGTTCCATATAACAATAACAATACATAGGGGACCACTACTAATGGCTCCTCCTTGGGTAACCTATTTGAAATAGTGGCTTTTCAAAAACTAAAGACAAACTTTGAAACTCTACAATCTGCTGGCTGACACAGAGGTTGGTGGCTGGTACTTATTAACTGTTGCTGCCTGGGATGATTTGAAGGTTTAAGTGGATGTGGACAAAGTTGCTGCTTGCAGGCTGCTTAACTGTTTAACATTGCATATCATCACACTATCTGGTTGCTCAGCTGGGTTTAGTCTCAGCTGCAGGAGCATGGACATCCAAAGGCAAAAGGAGATCTTTAGTATGACTATAGTTGGACATTGGAGTTTAAGACCAGATATTGTACATGCTGATTGTACATTATGAATTGAGGGTGGATTTTTCTTCTGAGCTGGTGATAGTTGATATAGAACTGTGAATCATATTCTAGTTACAACATATTGTATGCTAAAGAGAGCAACCTTCATTGGGCCTGATACATAAAGGTAAACATACACTTTTGTGTACGTTTATGTTTTTTGGGTATTTTTAAACTACTACGATTAGTTAGTTTACGACTGCCGAGACTCTGCAGTCAGAGTGCAAGCCTCCGCACATAAAAAGATAGGCGTGTTCTATCTTTTTATATGCAAACTTCTCCGACCTGATTGCGGAGTCTCCATAGACGTAAACTTACTATTAACTTGTAGTTTGTGAATACCCCAAAAAATGTAAACTTACATAAAAGTGTAGGTTTACCTTTGTGAATCAGCCCCAGCATTTATAAATAGCTTCCTGTCATTGTAGGAAATACGCCTCTCTGTGTGGTCAGTCCATATTTTTTGCTGGACCCATTTTTTTGCTGGTGTTAGATCTTTGTGCACTTTAAAATTGTTAACCAGGGTCCTCCCCCTTTCAACATGGTCGAATTGGCATATTCCTAATTGGTATATTTAACTAACTTATAAGCCCCTGGTATAAGGTACAACATGTGTCCAAGGCCTGTAAGTTAAATGTCACTAGTGGATTGTAGCACCTATTGTGCCAATCACTACAGTGACAGTGTAGAACATGGCTTCAGGCCTACCATTAAAAGCCTCACTGTGGCAGTTTAAACACTGTAATTCAACCAGTCAAAATAAACCTTTTGATAGGTCACAACCTCCTTTTTAAACACTAATGTCACCCCTACCTATATAGGCTTGGTGGCCCACAAGGCAGGATGCATGGTATTTAAAAATAGGACATGTAAAAATGTAATATTAACATATCCTTACATTGACTAGCATTCAAAAGCTGTTTTTCACTGTAAGATGCCTAGCTATGCTATAGAGAAAGCCAGAGTACAGATTAGAATCCTAACAATGAATCTCGGGATTGGGACAAGCAAGAAAAATAATTAAACAACTATTTTAAACAGTTATTAAAAATCCATTTCAATGTCCAAGTTGAAATTTTAGTAAATATTAAGAAAAAGCAGCTTTTAGAAAGTTACCTTTTTCCCTGCCTAAAGTTCCTTGGGGCTAAATGTACATTTGTTCTTCAGCTTCTCCCAGTCACTGATTAGCATATGAATAGATGTGAAATGCCTCTCAGGAGCAAACATAGGTTAACCTGAATGAGCAGAGATGTCTTCTCTGAACCACCAAGAATATGCAAGAAGAATATGGAGGCTGTGAGGATCCTTTTTGTCATTACAGTGTCAAAACTTGCTTCAGTGTTGATGCCTGCTTGACAGGTCTCCTGGGTTTACGTAGACCACTTTGGGGCTTACTTGAAAGGCAGTGAACAAGATGTCAAGATTATTTTTATGTATCTATTCTCTTGCTGCTCAAGGGCCTGGCTATGTTCCACGAGACCTCTGTATCTGGGTTTTACATATAACACTGGGGAGCACTTGAAAAGATAGGAGCAGAATTGCAGCACAATTCTTCTGTATATACTGCCTGGTTGCTGATGAATCCTGATTTCTTCTACCAAACTTCTGTCTCTGGGTTTATTGTCTGTACAGTGGCTACCCCAAACTGGATTTTAGTGTTTGATGTGGGAGCACACTAGGATTACCATAGTATCCTTCCCACAGACACACACCCAGCCCTCAGAGCCCAAGTGTAGTGTGGCTGAACACTTTTGACATTTTGGAAATTCCTAAAGTGGGTATGGTTGGCCCAAGGAAGCTTTACCCCATTGATTAGTGTGTACCTAGGAGTCATTACCACCAGCTAGCTTGTGCCAGGCATAAATGTTGCACCTCCAGCACCCACCTAGGAACCCTCCTGGTCTTGAGGAAGAACAGAAGAGGACTGGACTTGCCGTCTGTGACCTGCGAGGAGCACTGAAGGACAGGTCCTGCTTCCTCTTGTACCCAGGACAATGACGTGGGCTTCAATGGTCATAAGGCTGAGCTTCCATTTAAGCTAAAGAGATAACATGAGCTAAAAGAGGCCTTCCTTGCAATTGCCCGGTTGACCAGCTGCAACTGTTCCTGGACTGGACCCTGCTGTTGGCTTCCTCCTGAAATCATCTGAGTCTCTAAATGCCTCCTCTGAGGTCCTGGGGGTGGGGGGACTTTAGAAGTGCACTTCTATGGTGCATTGGTACTTAAAACACTAAGTCAGAAAGTACATTCTTCAACTGGGACAAACCTGATTGGTTGACTGTCATTGACACTTGGTGCTTCTTGGCACTATTTCTACTTACAACTTTTTAAAAAGTCATAGCTCCATTTTACCTTATTGGATTTTTGTCATTTTCTGACGTCATTGGAGGTTTCCCTTTCTTCCCCGACGCGCTGGAAGCCAATTGCTTCCAGCGCGTCGGGGAACAAAGAGGTAAGTTTTTCCTCTGGGGAGGGGGGATTTTAGCAAAAGAGGCATCGGGGGAAAGGAAAGGGTTTTCCTTGCCCCTGATGCTTTGTGCATTCCTGCTGCACGATTGTGCGATCGTGCAGCAGGAATGCCCACTAGAGCCAGGGATTATTATTTTTTTTTCAAATCAGCAATTTATTTACTGTTTGGGGGAGCGGCGCCTTAGGCAAGGGTCGCTCCCCTTATTGGGGCATAATTTATTGGCTTTGTCTGACCCCCTGGGGGGGCAGATTAATATATATTTTGGCACACTGGACCACGAGTCCATTTGTTGTGGGGAGTGGCCCCTTGGGCAAGGGTCACTTCCTTTGGGGGTATGTTTATGGCTGTCTCCTTTTTTTTGTTATCTAGGGCCCACTAGGCCACCAGGGTTTTTTTTTTTTGGAGAGTGACCCCTTGGGCAAGGGTCGCTCTCCCTTGGGGGCTGTCTCTCCCCATATTTGGCCCACTAGACCACCAGGGATTTGTTTGTGGGGAGTGGCCCCTTGGGCAAGGGTCACTCCCCTTATGGGGGCAATGTTTTTTGGCTTTGTCGGCCCCTCTGGGGGGCAGATTTCGCCATTTCTTTTTTAATGTGGCCCACTGGACCACCAGGGAATACTTTGTGGGGAGTGGCCCCTTGGGCAAGGGTCACTCCCCTTCGGGGGCTATGTTTTTGGCTGTCTGCCCCCATGGGGGGGGGCAGATCTTGCCTTTTTTTTATCTAGTGCCCACTAGGCCACCAGGGAATTGTTTTTGGGAGAGTGACCCCTTGGGCAAGGGTCGCTCTCCTTTGGGGGCTGGGTCGCTCTCCTTTGGGGGCTGTGTCTCCCTATGTTTGGCCCACTAGACCACCAGGGATTTGTGGGGAGTGGCCCCTTGGGCAAGGGTCGCTCCCCTTATGGGGGCAATGTTTTTTGGCTTTGTCTGCCCCCCCGGGGGGGCAGATTTTGCCATTTGTTTTTAATGTGGCCCACTGGACCACCAGGGAATACTTTGTGGGGAGTGGCCCCTCGGGCAAGGGTCACTCCCCTTCGGGGGCTATGTTTTTGGCTGTCTGCCCCCATTGGTGGGGGGGGCAGATCTCGCCTTTTTTTTATCTAGGGCCCACTAGGCCACCAGTGTTTTTTGGGGGGGGAGAGTGACCCCTTGGGCAAGGGTCGCTCCCCTTTATGGAAGGATGATTGTGGCCATTTCTGTCCTCTTTGGGTGGCAGATCAGCAGTATGTTTTTTAGGCCCATCCGCCCCCAAGAAGCTACTAGACAACAGGGGTTTTTAAATTTTTGAATTGGGGAGTGGCCTCAAGGGCAAGAGTTGCTCCCCTTTTACAGGGGTGAATATTTTATTTATACTCTTAGGCTCACCTACCCCTTAGCTTAGCTGGTGGATTGTGTGTGGACTGGTGCATTATTTGAATATGTGATTGTAATGGTTTATTTTCTCCTTTTTATTCTAGTGTAAAGCTTTTGATTCCTGTTTGCGGTTTCGGCAGTGGTTGTTCTGCAGTTTTGCGTAATTGCATTTATTTGGTAAGAAAAACATTTTTGTTGTGTTTACTCCAAATGAGTATTATTGTCATGCATGAATGAATTTTTTGTAAGTGGTGTCATAATGGCAGCATATGTGTTAGTGTTCAGAGCATGAAATTCTTTGCGATGTGTTTTGCATTGTCTTATGTGTAATTTTTTTTTTCTTTTTCTTTTTTGGTGGGATATTGTTGATCCTTACTGTGTCTGTGCAGAGTAGGTGGTGGTGAGTCTAGCTGCTTCTGTCAAGTGAGTGGTATAGTGTTGGAGTATATAGGTCTTTGTGATAAAGCTACATTTTGTTTATTTCTTTTTTTACAAAGGGTTTGTTGTTGTTGAGTTGTTTGACAAGTAACCTTTATTAGTAAGCATTATGGCTAGGTGTAGAATGACTGCTCAGCAGGTGGTTGGTATGCTTCTTGAATCTTCCTCTGAGCAGGATTATGAGACTGACAGTGCGTCTGAGGCAGAGGAGGGAGGGGAAGATTCAGGCAGTGAGTTTTCTCTCCACATGGAATCATCGGATGATGAAGGTACTCTCAGTGCGGATGAAGCTTCTCTCGGTGTGGATGAAGCTACTCTCAGTGCGGATGAAGTGCCTGTTTTAGAGGAGGATACTGCTGTGCCGATGGTGCAAGAGGCATCTGGATTGCAGCCTGAGGCTGCTAGGCTTTCTTCTGGAAGTGCTGGACTGCCTGCTTGTTTTAGAACGTACCACACGCAAAAGAATTATTGGGAGCATCCATGAGTGGTAAAGTGAACTGCCTGGTCTGTATTGTTTAAAAGTTTTTGTTCTGTTTCAAGGTTGGCATTAGTGCAATGTATTTAGTTTCAGATTTTGTGTTAGTAGATTTGTATCTATTTGCAATTTGTTTGTGTTTTCTTTTTTGTATAACAAAATCCTAAATGTGATGGTGGTGTGTGTAGGCTGGCGCTTGGCTGGCGGTGTGTGTGGACTGGCGCTTGGCTGGCGGTGTGTGTGGACTGGTGCTTGGCTGGCGGTGTGCGTGGACTGGTGCTTGGCTGGCGGTGTGCGTGGACTGGCGCTTGGCTGGCGGTGTGCGTGGTCTGGTGCTTGGCTGGTGGTGTGCGTGGTCTGGTGCTTGGCTGGTGGTGTGTGTGGATTGGCGCTTGGCTGGCGGTGTGCGTGGATTGGCGCTTGGCTGGCGGTGTGCGTGGATTGGCGCTTGGCTGGTGGTGTGCGTAGACTGGCGCTTGGCTGGCGGTGTGCGTGGACTGGCGCTTGGCTGGCGGTGTGCATGGACTGGTGCTTGGCTGGCGGTGTGCGTGGACTGGCGCTCGGCTGGCGGTGTGTGAGTAGTGACTTGTTGCTGGTCACTACACACACTGCTAGCCGAGCGCCTTTCCAGGCAATCCATCAGCTTGTGTGGTTGCTGTGTCAGGAATGTGGGCATGTGAAAGTGATGGGCCCTTGAATGGCGCTGTCTGCTGGTGTGAGTGTTGTAATGTGATGGGCCCGCGGCTGGCGGTGTGAATGGTTTTGTATGTGTCACACGTATGAAAGGTGTATGAATGGCCTGTAAAGAGGTTGGTGCCTTGTCGTGGCTTTACAGCTCACGAGCTGTGAGTCAATGGTTCAGTTTCTCTTCCTTTCAATTATTAACAGTGCATTTCATTTTTGTGACATCACTTGTTAATACAATTGTATATACTGAACCATCACTCACCCTCGTGCCAAATCCAACCAGAATGTGTGTGTGCTTGAGGATTAGATGGCTGTGCAGTAATATTTGTCTTTTTTGTCTTTCTCAAGCAGGGTGTACCTTGCCCCTTTTTGTGAATGTTGTAATGTGTTGGTTTCGTACCTGGTGGTGTGAATGGTCTTGTGTGTATCACTTATGAAAGGTGTGTGAATGGCCTGTAAAGCGGTTGGGGCCTTGATGTGGCTTTACAGCTCACGAGCTGCGAGTCACTGGTTCAGTTTTTTGTCCTTTCAATTATTGACAGTGCATTTCATTTTTGTGAAATCTCTTGTTAATAAAATTGTATATACTGAACCATCACTCGCCCTCGTGCCAAATCCAACCAGTATGTGTGTGTGCTTGAGGAATAGATGGCTGTGCAGTAATCTTTGTCTTTTTAGTCTCTCTGCCAAGGTGTACATTCCATCTAAGAATAACCTACCAACTGTAGATATTGTCGTAAACTAAACACCCATGGGAGTACATGGTGATGTCTCTCTTGTGGATCCCAACAAGTTATCTTACCCACAATGTCCTGCAAACCTCAAAATGTCTGTCACATTTTCCTTGCAATATTGTGGCAAAATTTTCACGCTGCAGAAATAAACAACAAATTATCTCAAAACGACCTGGTTTTGCAAGGGGGTCACCTGGGTTTTTGGCCCCGTGCTCGGCGGCCATCTAGGGAAACCTACCAAACCTGCACATTTCTGAAAACTAGACACCCCGGGGATTCCAGGGAGGTATGGCTTGCATGGATCCCCCAACGTTTCCTTACCCAGAATCCCCTGCAAACCTCAAATTTAGCTGAAAAAAATCACTTTTTCCACACATTTTTGAGTGCGAAAGTAGTGTCATGACCGGGCTGAAACAAATTTCCTACCACCCAGCGTTCCCCCAGGTCTCCTGATAAAAATGGTGCCTTACTCGGGTGGGAGGCCCAGGTACCCGCGACAGGCAAGGGCCCAAAACGTATTGAGGCGACATCAAAATTGCCTATCACAAAACGACCTGGTTTTGCAAGGGGGGTCCCATGACGTTTTGGCCCGGTGCTGGGCGGCCACCTAGGGAAACCTACCAAACCCACACATTTAAAAAAAGTAGACACCCGGGGGGATTCCAGGGAGGTATGGCTTGCGTGGATCCCCCAACGTTTTCTCACCCAGAATCCCCTGCAAACCTAAAATTTTGCTGAAAAAATCACTTTTTTCACACATTTTTGTGTGGGAAAGTTGTGGCATCACCGGGCTGACACAAATTTCCTACCACCCAGCGTTCCCCCAGGTCTCACGATAAAAATGGAGCCTCACTCGGGTGGGAGGCCCAAGTACCCGCGACAGGCAAGGGCCCAAAACGTATTGAGGCGACATCAAAATTGCCTATCACAAAACAACCTGGTTTTGCAAGGGGGGTCCCATGATTTTTCGGCCCGGTGCTCGGCGGCCACCTAGGGAAACCTACCAAACCCACACATTTCTGAAATGTAGACACCCGGGGGATTCCAGGGAGGTATGGCTTGCATGGATCCCCCAACGTTTTCTTACCCAGAATCCCCTGCAAACCTGAAATTTTGCTGGAAAAATCACTTTTTTCACACATTTTCTTTGACATACTTTGGGTATACGACGTCAGAATACAGCGCACGCGCCCTTTCCAGAGAGGCATATCATAGCCTTTCATATCACTTCAAACAAGACTACTGAACGAATGCTATTCTGAGATATCTACATAATACGAGTGGCAGTGGCGTAGGTAGGCCTCAGGCTGCCCGTGGCGGCCCCAGCGTTTGCCGCCCTTGCAGGGGGGGGGAAGGAGGGGTGCGGCCGATTCTTGCGGCCGCGGCCGATTCTTGCGACGGCCGCAGGTTGGCAGGTTAGAGCGGGGGGAGGGGGGTCAGCTGCCGCCCAAAAACTCGTGCCGCCTGGGGCGGTCCGCCCCCACCGCCCCCCCTAGCTACGCCAGTGACGAGTGGGAGACTAGCACATTGTGCTTCGCGTCACTGGGGGTAGGCAAAATACCGAACGAATCCCTCCTTTACATATTGCTCCATTTGAAGTTACTTCATACGACTGACCAGAGACTCACACGATTTCCTAACCAAGGGTTTCTCAAATGTTTTCAACGCCATCAACAATAGGATACTAGTATTTTGAAAAAATCGGAATTTTTTTGAATCTACAATCATCTATATTTAAAGCCTTGAAGAAGTTACTTTGTAACGAAACACGTGTCAGCTGTTTTTCCATCACTGCTAACAAAGAGGCCGTATGACCTTGACTTCCGTGGACTTTTAAAGAACATATGTCTGTGTCTTGGATCAACCCTGATTATTGGTTGTGTACATCTGTATGAAATGTCATCACTTGATATTAAATGATATTGTGCAGTAGACTGATTGTATGGATTGGTTTCCTGTGAGTAATCACATCATTTGCTGAACTATAATTGTGTCATATTATTTGACAACTGTGAGATATTCTAAGAGTGCCGAGGTACAGTGGTTTTTTAAGTTCTGCACGGGAGCTCTTAGGAACTCCTGTGGGGTGACATCTGTGGTAGTGGAGTGTCTTTATTCGGTTACCTTGAGGGGCACTAGTACTATTAGTATTTATTGAAAAATCGAAACAATTTACTGTCCATGATTGATGTGCAATCCTGTTGAACCATCACTACCTTTTCTTGTGTATTGTACTTTTCAGAAATGTGTGAGTTTGGTAGGTTTCCCTAGGTGCCGGCAGAGCTAGGGTTCAAAAACTACAGCTAGGCACTTTGCAAAAAAAGGGTCATTTTTCACTGTGAAAATGTGGTGTGTCCACGTTGTGTTTTGCGCTGTTTCCTGTCGCGGGCACGAGGCCTACCCACACAAGTGAGGTACCATTTTTTTTGGAAGACTTTGGGGAACGCAGGGTGGGTGGCATTTTGTGGATCCACGCAGATTCCAGAACTTTCCACCACAGAAAATTGAGGGAAATGTGGTTTTTTTTGACAAATTTTTAGGTTTGCAAGGGATTCTGGGTAACAGAACCTGGCGAGAGCTAGTCAAGTCACCCCATCCTGGATTCCCCTGGGTGTCTAGTGTTAAAAAATGTATAGGTTTTCTAGGTTTCCCTAGGTGCCGGCAGAGCTAGGGTTAAAAAACTACAGCTAGGCACTTTGCAAAAACAGGGTCATTTTTCACTGTGAAAATGTGGTGTGTCAACGTTGCGTTTTGCGCTGTTTCCTGTCGCGGGCACTAGGCCTACCCACACAAGTGAGGTACCATTTTTTTCAGAAGACTTTGGGGAACACGGGGTGCATGGCATTTTGTGGATCCACGCAGATTCCAGAACTTTCCACCACAGAAAAGTGAGGAAAATGTGGTTTTTTTGACAATTATTTTAGGTTTGCAAGCGATTCTGGGTAACAGAACCTGGTGAGAGCCAGTCAAGTCACCCCATCCTGGATTTCCCTGGGTGTCTAGTTTTCAGAAATGTATAGGTTTGCTAGGTTTCCCTACGTGCCGGCAGAGCTAGGGTTAAAAAACCTACAGCTAGTCACTTTGCAAAAAAAGGGTCATTTTTCACTGTGAAAATGTGGTGTGTCCACGTTGCGTTTTGCGCTGTTTCCTGTCGTGGGCACTAGACCTACCCTCACAAGTGAGGTACCATTTTTTTCGGAAGACTTTGGGGAATGTGGCGGGTGGAATTTTGTGGATCCACACAGATTCCAGAGCTTTCCACCACAGAAAAGTGAGGAAAATGTGCTTTTTTTGACAATTTTTAAGGTTTGCAAGGGATTCTGGGTAACAGAACCTGGTGAGAGCCAGTCAAGTCACCCCATCCTGGATTCCCCTGGGTGTCTAGTTTTCAGAAATGTATAGGTGTGCTAGGTTTCCCTAGGTGCCGGCAGAGCTAAGGTTCAAAAACTACAGCTAGGGCACTTTGCAAAAAAAGGGTCATTTTTCACTGTGAAAATGTGGTGTGTCCACGTTGCGTTTTGTGCTGTTTCCTGTCGCGGGCACTAGCTCTACCCACACAAGTGAGGTACCATTTTTTTCGGAAGACTTTGGGGAACGCGGGGTGGGTGGAATTTTGTGGATCCACGCAGATTCCAGAACTTTCCACCACAGAAAAGTGAGGAAAATGTGTTTTTTTGGACAATTTTTTAGGTTTGCAAGGGATTCTGGGTAACAGAATCTGGTGAGAGCCAGTCAAGTCACCCCATCCTGGATTTCCCTGGGTGTCTAGTTTTCAGAAATGTATAGGTATGCTAGGTTTCCCTATGTGCCGGCAGAGCTAGGGTTAAAAAACCTACAGCTAGGCACTTTGCAAAAAAAGGGTCATTTTTCACTGTGAAAATGTGGTGTGTCCACGTTGTGTTTTGCGCTGTTTCCTGTCGCGGGCACTATGCCTACCCTCACAAGTGAGGTACCATTTTTTTCGGAAGACTTTGGGGAATGTGGCGTGGGTGGAATTTTGTGGATTCACACAGATTCCAGAGCTTTCCACCACAGAAAAGTGAGGAAAATGTGCTTTTTTTGACAATTTTTTAGATTTGCAAGGGATTCTGGGTAACAGAACCTGGTGAGAGCCAGTCAAGTCACCCCATACTGGATTCCCCTGGGTGTCTAGTTTTCAGAAATGTATAGGTTTGCTAGGTTTACCTAGGTGCCGGCAGAGCTAAGGTTCAAAAACTACAGCTAGGGCACTTTGCAAAAAAAGGGTCATTTTTCACTGTGAAAATGTGGTGTGTCCACGTTGCGTTTTGCGCTGTTTCCTGTCGCGGGCACTAGGCCTACCCTCACAAGTGTGGTACCATTGTTTTTGGAAGACTTTGGGAAACGCGGGGTGGGTGGAATTTTGTGGATCCACACAGATTCCAGAGCTTTCCACCACAGAAAAGTGAGGAAAATTTGCTTTTTTTGATTGACAATTTTTTAGGTTTGCAAGGGATTCTGGGTAACAGAACCTGGTGAGAGCCAGTCAAGTCACCCCATCTTAGATTTCCATGGGTGTCTAGTTTTAAAAAATGTATAGGTTTGCTAGGTTTCCCTAGGTACGGGCAGAGCTAGGGTTCAAAAACTACAGCTAGGCACTTTGCAAAAAAAGGGTAATTTTTCATTGTGAAAATGTGGTGTGTCCACGTTGCGTTTTGAGCCATTTCCAGTTGTGGCACAAGGCCTACCCACACAAGTGAGGTACCATTTTTATCGGGAGACTTAGGGTAGCACAGACTGTTATTACCTATTGACTTTCGATGCATTTCTGCCTTCCAAATGAAAGACAATGTATAAAAAATAAGTCATTTTGAAAAATGACCTATAATTCACATGCTAGTATGGGTACTCCCAATTTCGGAAATGTGCAAATATCTACTGTTTCTAAACTCGACATTTTGTTCCCATTTCAGAAATACATAGGTGTCTTTCATACCGATTTTTCCATGTATACATTTTCCCAAAATAATTGCTATATACCCGGTACATAATAAAAAACCATTGCAAGACGCTGCTCAGTTATTGGCTCTGGGTTCGTCGGGTTCTTGGTGAACCTACAGGTCCTATATATCCCCACAACCAGAAAGTTCCACCAGATATAACGGTATATTGCTTTCAAACAGCTGTCATAATTAGAAGAAGTT
Organism: Calotriton arnoldi; assembly: GCA_963921515.1. Taxonomy (NCBI): domain Eukaryota; kingdom Metazoa; phylum Chordata; class Amphibia; order Caudata; family Salamandridae; genus Calotriton; species Calotriton arnoldi. The sequence goes on along the minus strand of CAWUFW010015872.1, from coordinate 203,546 downwards.
ACAGGTGAAAACGTTGACACAAATGGCTGTTTTTTTCAACTAATTTTCAATTTTTCTTTTATTTAACTGTTAGTTTCTATAAAGAAAACTTAAAGGATCTACACTAATGACCCCTTGCTGAATTCAGAATTTTGTCTACTTTTTAAAAATGTATATCTTTCCAGGATCCATTATTACTTTCATACCCATTTCTACCATTACCTGGAAGGAGGTTGAAAGCACAAAAAATAGCAAAAATAGGCTATGTCCCAGAAAAATGCCAAAACTGTGTACATTTTTTTAGTTTTCTGACAAAAGTCTGCTTGTCCCTGAAAGCTTGGAAGATGGTGATTTCAGCCCCACAACCCCTTTTTTGATACCATTTTCAGGGAAAAAACCAGACGCTTTCATCTGTAGCCCTTTTTTCGCATTTGTCACAAAAAAAACAAAATTTAGCTGTATTTTGGCTAATTTCTGGGACCCCTCCAGGGGAATCCACAAACCCTGGGTACCTTTAGAATCCCCATGATGTTGGAAGAAAAGGACGCAAATTTGGCGTGGATACCTTTTGTGGACAAAAAGTTACAGGGGCCTAAGCGCAAACTACCCCAAATAGCCAAAAAAAAGGCTTAGCACAGGGGGGGGGAAAGGCCTAGCAGCGAAGGGGTTAATGTGCACAATGGCAATCAAAAGGAGTAATGAGGATGTCCAAAGGAGAAGCAAGACCATATACAACGTAATTCTTATCAATTCAAAATGTTTATACGCATAAATCATCACAGTTATATCCCAAAAAAAAGTGCATAGTGTACCCAAGTGAACATGGAACCTACAAAACAGTGCATAACATTTTGTGACATAGAGAAATTGTTTCCATAATAACAAAAGTCGAACATCGAATGAATACATAATAAGCACAGCCTTCTAATATGATAGTAGAGACTGGTAAATGGTTCGCTTTTGGGTATTGTCGATGGCGTTTCGACCCCGTTTCCAGTAGGGGGTCTCTTCAGGACCTAGCAATGCAGGGACATCTGTAGAATGATGACAAAGTGGGGTGAGTCAGGGTGGGGCCAGAGCCAGCTGAGGCTTCAATTATATGCTAATGTGTGATATAATAAGTACCTGAGAGAGGAATATGCTGTCCAAGTGACAGAAGTGCAAACCCAGGAAGTGAAGATATAGGAAGGGTACTCATGTGGGACCCAGCCGGGAACTAACAAAAATGACAAAGAGGTGGCAATGAGACCTCATATAAAACTACTACACTAGACAAATGATCAATAATGATGAAGGACAATGGTAAAAAGAGACTTACCTCAGTGAGGGGAAGGACAGTCTTGGTATATGCTGTATTCAGTTACCAGCATTCATTATCATAAAAACGGCGATCCGTGTGGTGAATATTTAGGCACAGGTTCCCACGACAATGCGTGCAATATAAGACGTGATTCTACAAAAATAAGGAAAAGCCGCTCAGACAAGAGTGTCGATACAAACATAATGGACTGAGGGGCTCGACGTGCTACATCACTCTTACCGTTGTTGCAGCAGTGATGGCTGCAGGATGTAATCACAGACGCGTGCAGCCGCTACGCGTTGGAACAGGAGAACCTCCCAAGTCCGTCTCCTCTTGTCGAATGGCAAGGGGACGGCACTCACTGCGGTAGAGTTAAATGGATGTGCTTTCCCGCCGAAACGGGACCGGAGGACGGCAGACAGTAGTCGCGATTGACGCCGGTCGCATCCTATCCGCTGGTCTGTGATCGCAGGGTAGCCTACGTCGATCACGGAGAGAAATATTCATGGCAGGCCGTTACCATTAAAATGAATGTACGGGCATGATACTGACAGGGGAATGCTTGTTAATGAGGGAGGGGTGGGTTTTAATACGTAAAGAAGAAAATAAAAATTGGAAATAAAATGAAAACTTAGGATGTTTTCTATCTCAATTGCCGGTCAAGAGGGATCATTAAACCGGTGTCGAGTATTGACTGAGCAGTGTCTCAGAGTCTCTATCTAGGAGCTGGTGGAGCAATCGACAGTGTTAGAGTATGTAGTCATCAGAGGGGTTATCCTGCCTGAAGGTTATGGATGGTCAGGCTGGATATCCACATGATTGATGTGGAAAAGAGGTAGGCAAGGATTATAATTTGGTCTCGACTAGTGTTGGTCCTCCAAATGTGATCACTTGAGTATCCAGTGGTCACATATACATGGTGGAGTACTGAGAACTAATGGTATAAGATATACAAGGTATCAGTACATGTACATGATTGGGCATCGTAATAACAGTTGTAAAACAAAAGGATGGTCACGATTACAAATCATTTATAGCCAATGTGAAAGACACATATATGTGATAATCCAGACAGGTGAAGTTGTTACAGAATGAGACATGTAACTAAACACAATTACTTATGAGCCAGGTTCCAACAAGTGGAATAGTGGATTAGTTCAAAAGAGTGGCCACAAAGCCACGCCATTCTTCCGCTGGGTTCAGTCTTCCAATGATAGAATTAGTCCTTTCTATCCATTGACATTCCAGTCTCTGCAAGATCTGTGATAGGTCCCCTCCTCTTTCTGGGACGGTTGCCTTATCAATAACCTGCCATTTCATTTCATCCGCGGTGTGGTTCTTTTCCATATAATGAGACACCAGAGGGGCACTTTGTACCGAACATCTTATTCTGCTTCTATGTTGCCCAATGCGTGCTTTAATAGGTTGTGACGTTTGCCCAATGTATGGTAGATTACATGGGCACCATATACAATAAACAACATTTCTTGTGTTACAATTTGAAAAGAAGTTTAGGACTTGTCTTACATTGGCATGTTCAAAGGTATTTGTGTCTAATGTAAATGTACAAGCAACCCAATTACCACGTTTAAAGTGACCTTTAATCTCAGGGAGGCCCCAGATTGATTCAAGTGTTAGTGTCAAAGAAAAGTTGGGAATTCAGTGACAACAATAGCCTGCCATTCCAAGGCAAGCTCTAATGTCTTCTTGTGTTTTGGCACAGGGATATTTCATGATAGCAGATTGTCATGAAGTACAGATTCCAGTGGTGTCAGTTCGACCTTTGCTGGTAAGAGGGAAACCACGCTGCAGGCAGGCTGTTGAAAAAAGCTCAGTTTATGCACTAACTGAGAAGCTGTCTTTAATTTTTCCACAATTTTGGCGTGACTTGCCAGTAGGCCTGGGCCATAAACTCACAGAGTTTTGCCTACTCCATGCTCTGCTTGGAGCATGGAGTTCGGCCAAAACTCTGCCTACGACGTGTGGCAGAGTTTACAGGCACTCAGTGGCGCTTACCGCCATCCAACGGGCACTCTCCATCCTGTGGTGTGAGCCTCCCCATACGAGATGGAAACGCTGTCACTCCATCCAATGAAACTAGGCATTTCATGCTGATTGATATACAGCTTGTCGAATTGGCAATGGAATTCGCCGATTGATTGCCCTCACGTCCAATCATTGGTCGGTGAGTGGGCATGCTGTCTGCAGGGGTTAACCTGCCCCCTGCTGGAATCTAAAGGTAGTTCGATCGTCAGCGAGAGCAGATGCCAGGGAGCCTTATGGCAACAGCCACGGCTGGCCTGATACCATAAGTTACACATGTGTGCAGCAAACAAAAATAGTCGCTCTCAGAATACATTTCAAAGCCAAGAATTACCTGCTTTATTGAGTGGAAAAGTATTGTGTTGTGAAACCACCCAAGAAAATAGAACTTTAGTTTACTATCCCTCCTCACCTTATTACACCAGTGGTACAGCAGGACAATAGTAAAAGTGGAAGAAGCAACCACCTAAGGAAGCTCAAACAATTACACGACAGTGGGTGCCAGTGCTGTCAATCAGCTACAGCTCTCTCTTTAGAGGAAAGGACGTATCCTAAAGGCATAAAGGAGAAGCAGTTCACATTAAAGGGAATTACCAATCTAAAAGGCACAAAGGAGCAAGTAAAAGGCATTATACATGGAAACCAATGCCATAATAACACCTCCAATTTTTTTTTGTACATCAAGGATCACCTCCCATATTATGGGAGGATTGCATGAGTGAGTGAGTGACATATTTATAAAGCGCACGATTGCAGAGGCGTCTTGGCGCTAAGAGTGGCTTGTTGCAGTTGCCCAGGCAAAACCGAAATTTATTGCGGGGGGAAAGCCAGGTCTTAACCATTTTCCTAAAGAGAGGCCTGTTGGACTGTAGCCTGATAGAAGTTGGTAGCTTGTTCCAAAATTTGGCTGCTCGATGAGAGAGGCTTTTGCCTCCCCATCTGGCTTTTTGAATTTTGGGAACCTGTACAAGCCCTGTGTTGGCTGATCTAAGTATCCGCCGTGGGGAGTACCAGGAGAATAGTTTCTGAATATCCGTGGCTCCTCCACCATACAGCGCCTTATGTACAAGACAGAGAGCTTTGAATTCTACTCGCTGTTGGATTGGGAGCCAATGAAGCTGCCTGATGCTAGCGGAAATGGAGTGATATTCGGGAATATCAAGTAATACTCGCGCTGCAGCATTCTGCAAGGACTGTAGTTTGGCGGTCTGGCATTTGTCAATTCCCAAGAATTGCCATAGTCAATTTTTGAGAGGACAAGGGCTCCTATTACTGTTTTTCTGAGGCTTACTGGAATGAAAGGCAAGATTTTTCGCAAAATTTTCAGTATAAAGAAACAGGAGGAGGTTAGGTGATTAATCTGTTTTGCAAAACTTAGTTCGTTGTCAAATATTATTCCAAGATTTCTTGCCTTAGTAGATGGGACAGGACAGTTTCCTGTCTCAGATGGCCACCATAATTGGCGCCATACGGATGGACCCTGTCCAAACTCCATGACCTCAGTTTTCTCAGTATTAAGCTTGAGAAAATTTAAATTCATCCAGGCCATAATGGAATTTAAACAGTTGTGAAAGCTGACAGCTGTGGCGTCCACCCTCTGCGCGACAGATACAACTATCTGGGTATCGTCTGCGTATGAGATCAGCGTAAGATCGTGATCTTTGATTAGTTTAGCCAGGGGGGTGACATAGATATTAAACAAGGTTGGTGACAAAGCTGAGCCCTGTGGTACTCCACATGGGAGACAGAAGTTTTCTGATTTGAGAATATCCCAGTATATCATCTGCTCCCTGGATGCCATGAAAGGAGACAGTAGGGTTAGTGCCGTCTCTTTGACACCTATTGCCTTCAGCCGCCGCATCAGTACCGTATTGTTAACGGTATCAAATGCTGCTGATAGGTCGAGCAGGATAAGGATGGCTCTTCCCCCCCCCCCATCCAGCTGTCTACGGATCTCCTCTGTGGCCATAATCAGGGCCGACTCTGTGCAATGACGAGATCTAATTGGATAGACATTTTTGAAAACTATATGGACAAAATTTTAGCGCAGAAAGAAAAAAAGCATTGCTCTTGAGTGTGTTGGGAAAGGAGGGACTGCGTATTTTTACATTTTTGCCAGTTGTACTAGACGCAGAGGATCACCCCATACATATGTATAAAAAAGCGAAGTTACGTTTGGAGTCTAGGTTTGCAAAAGAGACTAACATAGCAATGACAAGATACAAGTTCTATACTCACCCTCAGAAACCAGAGGAATCTATTGATGATTTCATAACAAGATTGAGGGATTTGTCCACAAAATGTCTGTTGGGTCAAATGACTGATGAACTTATCAGAGACGATTGATAGTTCAATGTAGAAGAACAAAAAATCAAGAGTGGTTGTGGCAGTAAAAAATCCATAATTGAAAGATGCAATTCAAATTGAAAAATAGTAGAGAAATCTAAATTTTGCCTGTGTGAAATGAGTAAGAGAGATGTAACAGAAGTGGGGGTGGGAGTGTCCACAACACATAAGGATAAAGGGGAGCAGGAAAGTTTGGGGGTATTGAATACACATGGAAAATATTCAAAGTAATTTCAGAAAATCTGGTCATACCACAACAACCTATCAAAAGTTGCTTTAGGTGTGGTAGTAATTTTCATTTAGGAGATTCTAAGTGCTGCTTCTCATCAAACAAGGAGTGCAGGAAGTGCGGTCATAGGAGACTTTACATGTGCATGTGCAAAGAGAGTGTTCAGTCAAGAATAGCAGTGACAGAGATGGGAGAGGTCTCCCAAGAGAGTCATGAAGGTTGCATTCTAAGTGTGGGGCATGAGAGGAATGATTGCAAGGGTAGAAGACTTCGACCTAAAGCTGCGTTCCAGATCAGGGATAGAGAGGTCGAACTTATGGTAGATTCAGGCTCCATGTTTACAATAGTTCCAAAAGCAATCTTTCAAATTTCAGATATTGATCTGTTTCCTAAGGACATAAATACAATGGGCTATCAGTTAGAAACAATCAATATTGTAGGTTATTTTGCTGCTCTTATAATGTTTTTATTGAGAGAGATGTGGGGAAAGGTATACGTGGCTGAAGAGGGACCACCAATTTTAGGGTGGATTCACCAATATGATCTATATATTGTCATACATCCCAGGGAACCCAATCAAGTGATGGTGGTTGGAGAAGTGAGTGTAGATGAAATAATTGAGGAAGCCAAAAGATGCATTCAAGGATATGTTGGGCCAGTTGCGGGGTTATGTACATGGGATTATACTTCAAGAAGGGCGCTATAATGATAAAACACAAGGTGAGGAGAGTACCAGTAGAAATAAGGAGTGAAGCTACAAAAATGCTAGAAGACGAGCTCAAGGAAGGGATAATTGAAGCAGGGGAAGCCATTAGTTGGGTTTCACCCGTGGTTATAACAAAGAAGCCAGCTTGTATAGACTTGTGTGAACCCTGAAATAATCACAGACAGCTTCCCATCACCAAACATAAATGAGATGATTTTGTTGTGAAATGGGGGAAATTTGTTTTCAAAATTAGACCTTAAAATGCATACAATCAGTTTTGCTTACATAAAAGGTCAACAAATCTCATGCCATTCATAACCATGCAGGGAACAATCTAATTCACCATGATGCCTTTTGGCCTCTCCTCAGCTGCCAGTGTTTTCTAGCGAATCATGTCAGAAGTCTTCAGGGGGGTAAAGAATGTCATCTATTTTCAGGGTGATATCCTGGTGTTTGGGAAGATGGAGGAGGAACATAATTGTGTTCTCAAACAAGCATTAGGAAGGATATCAGAAACTTTCTAGTGCAGGAAATTGAGTACCTGAGGCACACTATAACTAGTGAAGTTGTGCGGCCATAGGAAAACTTCCTCAAAGCTATTAGAATGGCTCCCACTCCACAGGACAAGGACCAATTATGTTCCTTCATGGGCTTTGTGAAATACTATTTGAAATTTGTAGAAAGGTTTGCTGAAAAGATTGAAAGGTTGAGAGGCATGTTGCTAAAGGGGTGTGCATTTGAATGGAAAGGAAAACAACAAGATGCATTTGGGCAAATTAAAAAAGAGATATGCGGGTGATTCTTGTGCCATTTGACACTTGCTTGAGGACTGTGTTAATAATGGATGCCAGTGCCTCTGACATCGGTGCTATATTGTCCCAGGTGCACAATAATTTGGAAAAAAACATAGCTTTTGTTTCCTGTTCCTTGACTGATACAGAACGGAATTACTGAGTGATAGAGCGGGAGGCATTAGCTGCAGCCTGGAGTGTTCTATACTTTCGGACGTATTTGTTGGGTTTGAAATGTATACTCCACACAAACCACAAACCCTTATTTAAGGATTTAACACCTAGTGGAGCAGAAAAGGGATCAGCAAGGCTGGCAAGACTGGAGGCAAAATTGCAAGAACACCGTTATAAGGTAGAGTATACTCCAGAATGGGGAAATGCTCAAGCGGATTGTTTGTTGCTTCTTTCCTTGGATTGGAGGGGCATGGATAAAGAGGCAATGGTGGCTAAAGGACAAGAAGGTGCTGTGGCATGGTTGTCAGATAGTGAAGGAAGCAGTGATGGGGCGCTCACTGTGGAAGTTTGGAAGAAAGAAATGAAGGGTGATGAAGTCTTGAAAGGAGTGGTTAGAATTATTGTCAAGGGGGTAGAAGAGAAAGCACAGTGGTTCCCAGTGTAAGGCCTTTTGTAAAGATTCTAGAAGAATTGTCATTGTGTGGTCAAGAGGTTGCAGACAAGTTTATTCTTCCCCATGGCTTGAGGTAAAGGATTATAAGATTGGCTCACGAAGGGCATCTACGACAAACCCTGACTAAAAGGAGCATAAGAGAGAGATTGTGGTGGCCAGGAAAGGATTATGAGATCACAAGTTGGGTGGTAGGGTGTCAAGACTGCAAAGAGAGTGAGAAGAAGTTGAGGACAGAGGTACAGTCTGAGGTAGATCACATTGAAGACCCTGGAAAACTGTGGTGTTTGTATGGACTTTATAGGGCCATTGCAGGTAGTTAAAGCAGGTTTGAAAAATGCACTTGTCATGGTTGATGTACATTCAAAGCGGTTGGTGGTAAAATTCACAAGAGAGGAGATGACGAATAGTACCATTTCGGTGTTAGAAGGAGCATTCAGAAAAGAGGGAATTCCTCTTATACTTATAACGGATGATGGCCCTCATCTTACATCACAAGAGATGAGGGCATTTTGGAAAGGTGTGGAATTAAGCATAGATGCACCACTCTGTACAATCCACAAGAAAATGGTCTTGTGGAAAGGGCTAACTGACTGGTAGAGGGTACAATTTTAATGGGAATTCAGAGTGTAGAAGATGTGGAGAAAATGGTTAATGTACTAGTGTGGGTTTATCGATCTACTGTGAATGGGGTTGCAAAAATTTCTTTATTTGAGTGCATGAGCGGAAGGAAACCAAGTACCAAGTTACTACCAGCTTGGTTGGTGATACATGGGGGTACTATCAAGATAGATGATTGTGCAATGGTTCGATTATGATCTCGTTCGGAAAGCATTCCGACCGAATCGGTGCCGGAATGCTTTTCGAACGACTCGGATCGGGGGAGTCCGACTGAGCGATTTGGATGTATCCGGATGCTTCTGGATACGATTTGGTTGGACTCCCATTGATTTCAATGTGAGCCTGTGTACTGAACGAGAACACAGGCTTTCATTGACAAAAGGGGTGGTTGGGCAAAACCTTGCACCCTGTGGCAGGCACCCCATGGTGCCAGCCACACGGTGCATGGCCTGAAAGGGGGGGTCCCTTGGGTACCCCCACAGACCCGATTTGGAGGGCCCTGGGTGAAGGGGGGCCTGCTATGGGCCCCCAAAGTCAGATTCCGGCAGCCGATTTGTTTTGGAAAAACCAATTTGGAAAGGCTGTCCGAATCTGACATCGTAATCGCTCGGCTGGAAACGAGCTCCGTAGATTGCTACGATGCAGCTCTGACCAACTCGGTTACTCCCAATGCCTTTTGGAACCGAGTCAGACAGTTCGAACGCTTCCCAGCCATCATAATCGCTATTTGGGAAACGTGTCCAAGTCAGTCGGAAAGGCGTGTTCCGAATCGGATTTGACTGAATTGAATGCCGTTCGGAGCCTTTCCTGACGACATCGTAATCAACACTTAAGAAGGGATGTATAGAAGCAGGATTGTCAAAATGTTGTGGACCCTTTAGAGTTAGCATTGCCCATGAATGACAGGTTGCATTTGAGAATGGGGACAAGTGGAATAAGCGATAAGTTGCGTTATACCAGAAGGGAGGTCAAGGTTAGCAAAATTCGAGCCTTAAAGCAAGCAGCATTAGTGGTTTTATGATGATGGATGATGGAGATGTGATAGGGAGCAGGATAGTGGTGAGTAGAAGAAGGAATGATGATAGTGATAGTGGTGTTGCAGAGGAGGTGGTGCTGAGCCATTGAATAGAAATCAGAAGAGTCACAGACCACCTGTGTAATTAAAGGACTTTGTTAAAAAATGAGTTAAGGAATCTGTACTTAATGATGTATACATATTACCATTTATATTACAGATCACCATTGCAATGTATTTTGATGATGTATATTTTATTGCTTTTTATGTTTCCATTTATTAGCATTCCCATTTCAATGGTAACACACACTACAGCTCTGTTACATGAATATATTTTAGATTTAGTTTAAGTTTTCTTTTTGTTTTATTGTGTTCTTCCTGTTTCCTTTATGTTGGATCTACTTTGCTATCTTACACATTTGTAAAGGAAGGAGATGTGTTATGCCTTTAAAGGATTGTATGCCTTGTATTCAATGTATTATGCCATTTAGATTGTCTTTGAGCATGGATTCCACTGGTGTCAGTTGGACCTTTGCTGGCAAGAGGAAACCACGCTTCAGGCAGGCTGTTGAATAAAGCTCAGATTATGTGTTAATTGAGAAGCTGTCTTTAATTCTATCACACAACCCTAATCACCCTATATCCATACGCACCCCTAAACCCATATATATATAAATATATATAATCAGACTACACACACATATACTTACCTTAACTATACTTACCATACGTGGTAGAAGCATGCATGGTAAAGGCATATGCGTGGTAAAGATTTGCGTTGTAATGGCTGCGTGGTAAAGGTACTGCGTGGTTACATCTATGTTGTAAAGGATGTTTCCCCGGCCCTTCTTGTCTATTTGAATTGTAGGAGCTAGGAGGCAGTCGTTACCTTTTGGGCAGCCCTGAGATGTTTCATGTGGTGGCGAGTACGAGGTTAGTATTCATCAGTTGCATCAGGGTCTGAAGACCACTTATTCGCTTGGTGTGCTGATGGCTGATGTACTGGTGAGGGAAGGGAGTTCCGCCTTGTAGGGGAGGTGGTACATAAGCCTCAAAACTGTTTGGAGGATAGGGAGCGACCACAGGCTCTGATTGTCTTGGCCCCCTCTTCTGTTCACATTTTGTTACAATGGGCCAATGACCAGGCTTGCTAAAGTAGCAACAGTAATTTCCTTGCCTGTCATAAAGCTCCATCTGCTCTCCCCTGCCTTTACCTAGACCGCTCCCTCTTCCTCTACCAGATGCTCCTCTAGCTGTATTTCCTGCTTGATGTTTGCTGTCACTCCTTTGGCAGTATTCTGCGCGCACCATCATAAGCAGTTCCTTCCCTTATTTAAGTTTCCCTTCTTGTTCTTCTAACAGTCTATCTTGATAATCAGCACAATATTTGGCAGCTAATATTCTTTCTAATTGTTTTTGTTTCCAGCAAACAAAAGATGTTTGCAGATGTGTTCTAATATTAGGGCGGCGGCAGTGCACAAAAGTAGTGACAAAGGCAGGCAGACCCTCGCCCAGCGGCTTCCGTATTCCACTATTTTGTTGATATATCTGTAATTAGCATTCATAATAAGCATGCATTGTTCCGTCTTTAGTTTGGGTGGTGTTTATTATTTTTTGGTCAATCAAACCTATCCTCAGGAACCTTCTTTTTTAAATAATGTATAGCCTCTTTTAACTTAACTTCCACCTCGGGCCCTGGCTCATGGTCTTTAGGCCTTTGCGACTCTGTTGCTTGACATTGAATCCCTTTTTATAGTCTTCCCACAGATCTTTAGGCGCTATAATATTGAACAATACATCTAAATCTTTCCAGAGCAGCCTTCCCATTGAAGTTAAATGGTGCACTTCAATATACCATTGGTGGATTTCTTTATACAACTTAGGAAAGTCCTTAGTGAAAGATAACAAATCAACTTGTGACCAGGGAACATGGACATAGGCTGAGTGTTTGCTGTCCTTAGAGGGCAACTCATGCAAGGGCACCAGAAGGGCCAAAGATGCAGTTTGTAAATGCCCTCCTGCCATAACTTCCCTCCATTCCCCTAATAACCCTATTGCTTTTTCCAGGACCAATAATATTTTAGCAGTGTCCCATGTTTCTATTTCAGTAGAGGGTGAGACAGTATTCAGATGGATCCCACTGACGATATGATGGAGGGAAGAAGATGAATCCGCGACCGGGGCATGTGTAATTAGTATGAGCACTGCTTAACTAGGGGGCTATGTCAAAAAGATTGTTTTTAACTAGAAACAACGCTCAGCAATGACCCAGAGAGTATTTATTAAGTAGTTATGATGTCTGTAGTTGCCCAGACAACAACTTTTGGAATATTTCTGGACATTTGTTGGTTTCACTTCTCAAGAAGGGCTTGTTGCACACTGTTGCTGTTGAAGAAAATGGGAGTGGTGGTATAATAAATATAGTCTGTGCAATAAATTATCGTAATACTTAGTATTGTCATGACATAATTTAGCAAAACCTTGTATCTCCAATATTAACTCTTTTGTTTCAGTGATATATCTAGAAACGGGAGATGTTTGTTGCCACTGCATTCCTTCATAGCTTCCATGGTAATTGTTATCTGCTTAACACAGCCTGATTTGCACTTCCTCATGAGCAGTGCTAGCAAATTCAGTAGCATTTTCTAGCAAGGTAGTGAGGCATCTTTCATCAGTAATAGGGTGAACATCAGTCTCTAACAAACCACCTTTCAGTCATTTATTAATTAGTCCCTGGCACATTTCTTCGGCTGCTGGTTGTGTGGTGGGTGTGTTAATAATTTGAGAGTAATCGGTAGAGGGTATGGGGCTTTGCTGTGGGGGACAGGGTAGTGGCTTGGAGATCCTTCAGAGGAGAACATCATCTTCTAGCAAAGGGTTAGGTTCATCCTTGTCTTCCGATGCCTGTGCATGGAGAACCAGGAGGCATAGAACTTAGGAAAGCTTGCCACAGCATGTTTCCCCACATGTCACCACGTAGATTTGCTCACAATTGCCAAGGAATGGGCTAAAAGTGCATCCTCCGAAACTCCCATCCTATTTCCACACGCTGGAAGGAGTTAGATTTAGCACTGTGAGTGTGCTGATGATACATGAATGACAAATGCAAAAACAACAGTTGATGGACAGAATGCAGAACAATGTCATACATTCACCCCAGTACAGAGATCTGGGCCTAAATCCATCGTTTTTTTGCTCACCATGCCATTCCAGTTTGAACCCAGCCATATGCAAATCAGTCTTGACCCTGTGCCTCATGGCTTGGCAGTTCAGGCTGGACTGTTCCCATGAGGCACAGGGTCAGACTGATTTGCATATGGCCATGTCTGAACTGGGGTGGCGGAGTGAGCTAAAGAATGATGATGAATTAAACCCAGATCAGTTGACTGGGGGTGAGTGCTTGCAATGTTCAACACTCTGTCCATCATCCCCTTTGGTTTTGCTATGTTCGCCCTAAGTTGGCAGGGTATGCCCAGACGTGGGTCCCTTGCTCACTTTGCCACTGGATTCAAGATAGCCTGGCTGATGACGGCTGTAAGCCAGAAACCGGTCCCAGGGGCTTGTTTCCGGTCCAGGGAAGACATGGCTTGGCAGTTCGGGCTGGACTGTTCCCATGAGGCACAGGGTCAGACTGATTTGCATATGGCCATGTCTGAACTGGGGTGGCGGAGTGAGCTAAAGAATGATGATGGATTAAACCCAGATCAGTTGACTGGGGGTGAGTGCTTGCAATGTTCAACACTCCGTCCATCATCCCCTTTGGTTTTGCTATGTTCGCCCTAAGTTGGCAGGGTATGCCCAGACGTGGGTCCCTTGCTCACTTTGCCACTGGATTCAAGATAGCCTGGCTGATGACGGCTGTAAGCCAGAAACTGGTCCCAGGATGCTTGTTTCCGGTCCAGGGAAGACATGGCTTGGCAGTTCGGGCTGGACTGTTCCCATGAGGCACAGGGTCAGACTGATTTGCATATGGCCATGTCTGAACTGGGGTGGCGGAGTGAGCTAAAGAATGATGATGGATTAAACCCAGATCAGTTGACTGGGGGTGTGTGCTTGCAATGTTCAACACTCCGTCCATCATCCCCTTTGGTTTTGCTATGAGACATGAAAGACAAACATGAGACCCTAAACAGGCTGCCACTGTAAGGCATTATTAAAGGTCTACCTGCCACCCATGCTGTATTTTTCATGACTCTGATTGAGACAGAGACATTAACAACCAAGTTTTGTTTTCAATGGGGTCTCAAGTACTTTGAAGGGAGATGGTCAAGACAGGAGTGCCGCTCAAAAGAAGGCATCGACCACCAGTGGCGATTGTGTGGCAGTTGGCTGGCAGTATGTGTGGCTGTTGGCTGGTGATATGTGTGTAGTGATTTGCTGGAAGTGTGTTTGCATGTAAGTTGGCTGATGACTGGGTGAGTGGAGGTGTGACCTGTCTTTCAGTCCTTTGTGTGTATGAATATGATGGGCCCTTGAATGGAGGAGGTTTGGTGAAATGATTGTTGTGTTCTGTTGGGCCTGTGGCTGGCGGTGGGAATAGCTTTGTGTGCTGTGCATGTGAGACATGTGAATTGACAGTAAAGTGGTTGGTGCCTTGACGTGGCTTTACTGCTCATTACCCGAAAGTCATGGGCTTAATATTCTTGTACTGTTATTAGTATTTACTCTTTTAACCTATTACTACTGTTGGTGCCAAAAGCAACCAGTATGAGTTTGTGTTTGAGTAGTGGATGGGCTAAAAGTGAACACTAAGCCATGACATTTTTGAAAACTGAACTCCTAGAGGAGAGCAGGATGGTACGACTTGCTTGGATTCCACTACATTTTGTTACCCACAATGCCTTGCAACCCCCAAACTTTAGCATTAAATCTCACATTTTCCTCACAGTTCTGTGATGAAAACTTCCAGAATCTCCAGGGATCCACAGATTTCTACCACCCGGAGTTTCTACACAATAACCCACTCGCCTGCTGGTGCCTAGGGATTGCAACATGAAAGGACCCAAATTAGAACCTGGGGACATCACGTTTTCTGGAAGAAAAAAGGACTGTTTTTGGTGATTTTGGTAGCTGCGGATTTTGGCCCAGGCTCTGCCACCACTCAGGGAAACCTATTAATCCCAGACAATTTCTACAAACTAGACACACAGGAAAGTCCAGGGTGGTGCCACTTGTATGCAGCCCACTACTTTTCAAACCAATAATGCCTTACAGACCTCAAACTTAGGCTCAAATACAAGTTAATGAGGATGATTATAAGGAAAATGACATTGTACAGAGAAGATTCTGTCAATAATATTAATGCTGATAACGAGCCTTCAATATCCAAAATCTCAACCAAAAGCCTTTTTCTCTTGTTTCTCTTGTTTGGGTGTCTTTTACAGGAAGAACTGGAAAATCCACTGTTAGAAAAGGTTCATATATGTGATTTGGGTACAGACAATATTATTCCGTGGCTTCTTTGTAGCAACCATTACCTTTAAATCTCATTCTGTGGTTCAAGAAGGTCAGCGAGTGCAAAACGCAAATTATTCCCCATCAAGCTCAGGTTTTGGAGAAATAAAATCAATTACAGTTCGACAATGGAGACCATGTCCATAGCACACATAAATGTGGGGAACATTATTATTTTTGTATTATTGGGGATTTTATTGATACAATTCAGATCGGTTTACCTTACTGAGGCATTTCTTGTCCACGGAACATAGAACTGTGGTCCTATAACCAACATTTTAATTTCTTCCCACTAGTTTATGCTAGAGGCACATGCTATCATCAAAGATTGTTGTACTTTCTGTAAATTACTGTGTATGAAAACACCTTGCAGTCTAAAAATAATTAATTATCACTGGTGCATTTGAGTTACAGAAATAAAATATGTAGCTAATTAAGAGATCCCAGGAGCGATGAAATTGAAAACATTTAGTTAGACTTTTTCAGCCTAAGGTCACAAAGTTTTGAACAGTTCTCCGATTGCATGAACAGTTTTCCGATTGCATTAAATCTTCCTCTTTAGTTGTTTTTCTAAGTGGCACCTTACTAAAATAATTCTGTAATGGCTTAAGTTTTTCCTTCCTGATATGCAATTTCATGGAATTTATTTATGCGTTTTGAGACTGCTGTAATCACTGAGCTTTGTTGTGAATTTTTCAGTTTGGTTTCTGTTGTTATTGTCTGCTCTTGGGTTGTGTAAAAGTACTTTTTGCACAGTTCACCTATTCTTCTTATACGAGCCGTGCTTCAGTAATATTATAAACAAAGACGAAAAAAATAGACAGCGAAAAGGGTTGCTAAACTGAATGTGACAGCAAAGTCTGGCGGCAGTGGGAGTGGCAGCAGCCATCTTCTCCGTGGAGAGGAGATGAACAGCCATGATGATGTCGGGCACAGGAGAATGCTCTGGTATAAGGCGAGAATTGGGAGAAAAGTTACCTCTTCTAGACGTAGGGGGAGGATGAAATGGTCACGTTCATATAATATGAAGGAGGCGCTTGGTGTGTACAAGGAGCTGGATGTTGATTTTGGTTCTTCTTCTGAATAATAGGCACCACCACATTAACATTAATGCCTTAGCACTCTGACTACCCCCCAGTCTCCTAATTGAACATGACTGGTTAGTTCTAGTTTCACATGAGATTGACCCAGCAGAGCAAGCACCAAACAGGGAAACCTGCAGTGGTAGTCCACAATTCACAAGGAAACGCTGAGTGGGCTATGACATTTCACAAATTACCGAGGCAGTGTCTACCCTATTCAATTAGAGGAGGACATTTTTGAAGCTCCAAATCTCAACAATGTATAGCAGCTCGTAAAAACCACTAGGACCTTTTATAGAAGCATCAAAAGTCAGTATGAACACCCGGGATGCTACTAGAACCTTTTGGTTGTGCCAGGAAACTGTGCTCGAGGAGGGGCACCACAAGTCAGTTGCAGTATCCATGTATGTTACCGCCAGAATTGTAAGAAATAAAGGAGCAACTGTGTACGTCAATAAATAACGTGCCCCCTGACATTGACTTTTTACCACCAGCCTCTTCTTCAAACCCAATGACAACCAGCCTTCCCTGCAGTCTGACCTTCTATGGCCAGCATTGTTTGCAGGTTTCCACATCTAATGTATGGCGATGGAGATATGGGAGGTTGTGTTCATGTGCAGTTGCTAACGTGTTTTACCTGGATAAGTCTGAGGAATGGCAAATGCAGTTCATATGTTCCACATAGTGGTGAATCACCCCAAGCAGCCGAGAACCATAAACCACAATGCCCAGCAGATTCCATCTCTCTATGTCATCCTAAGACCCATATTTGATTATCATTGATTATTCTTCCTCCTTGTATAAACATTCATCCATCACCTATAGACAGCCATCTCATGTGCTGGTGGGAGAGAGTGGCATACTGTCTATGGAGACTGCCCATTAATCCTTTGGCTCTGTACTTAACATAGGTGCCCATCTTCCATAATCTGGCAAAGAGATCTGATGAGAACATGCAGACACAAGGATACTTTTTATAAACTGATCCACACATTGTGCAAACATGGATCATAATGTACACCTTACCACACTCCTGCAGAACTTGATTCCCAGGAATCGGGAAACAATTAATTGCCACTGACTCACTCAGCAGCCAGTGTAGCTCTTCATACACAGTTCCTCAATCAACATGCCAGACACCAGGGCAGCCCACTTCCAAAGGACATTTTTTAAGGCAGAACGGCACACTAACCTTTTATCTCTTGGCCTGCTCAATATAACAAGCAGAATGGTTAAGCACATGTGTCCACAAGTGGAACTTGACACTTGGGACCACAATGAATTGCAAAATCACTGGAAGACATTCTTGAGAAAAATATGCCACCTCCTAGGACTTTAGTCAAAGGGTCAATAATCATCCTTGTTGTTAATACCAATGATTAAAGTAATTCACTTGCCATACCTATAAAAATAATAGATGCATTGGTATTTATGTAGCAAAACACTGGCACAGCACGTTGTGGGGAACATATGAGATCTACATATTTAATTTATATTTCACAAATGCATTTCATCTAATTACATATTAGGCTCAGGCACATTGACTAATTAGTCCAGAACCACACAATTTTCAAGTGCAGGGGCTTAGATTTTAACTGAGGCCACCGGATTCTAAAGGTTGCAGCTAAGCCACTAAACAACTGATACGTTTTCTAGATTGTTCCAGAAATGTGGAGTTTGGTTTTCTAGACCCCCTTGGCACTAGAGACTCAGTCATTGTGCCAACTTGAGACAGAAAACCAGTTGGACGGCAACCACCGCACAACCCACTGAGCAATATTTGAGTGAGATGTGTTGCTGGAAATTAGCAATCCCATGAGACATTACAGGGATAGTTAGTGGAACTCCAAACCCTATTTCATTAATGAATGGCACACTCAAGAACACTACAAGATTAGGAATCTATTTTAAAGATTTATTTTAAAATCAAAATTCTAATATAGTGCACACAATATGCATTTTAACCACAATAAAAACAAATGAAATGACAGCAGCAACGTTTACTAAAAGCATAAATAAAAGGAAGTACTCCAACATGATTGTAATTCTATATTTAAAGAAATTATATTCCCATTCTTCTACCTCTGCGCATTAAGCTAATTTTAGCACAGCAGAAAAAAAGCATACTTTGAATTCCAGATGGCTCACACCTGCATAACAGTTTGAACAATGTGGCATATGTTAAACATTATATCAAGGCCGGTTATTCTAGTCATTCGAGGCCAACTGCACTGATAAGTGCAGTGAGTGAAGGCTAAGTGCTCCCTTCTCAGTAGCCTTGAGTTGGAATTGGTGATATGATTCTGTACTGCCTGTCTTGTTGGTGCCTGGCATGAAGGTCCCCTCTCACCCATCACTATTGTGTTCAGCTTTTATAACATTAGTTCACTGTTAAAACTCTTCAGAATAAACAACTAACAGAGTGGCATAATGCCCTTTCACTTATTTTCTTTCTGCAAGACTCTGTTCAATAAACAAGTCAAGTAGTTATCAACCTTCTAGAAACCCTTTCGAAATCAATAGCACACAATGCAAAACAAAGCTGTCAGCACTTAGATTAAATACTGTGAATATATTAAAGCAATACTTCATTATCATGTTGCAAAACACAATAATCTAAATGAAGGGGGTCATTACTATGTCGGGCGGAATCACTTCCGCCCGATACCGCATCAGTCATGGGACTGACCGACACACAGTCGGCGGGCCCGACCACCCCATTAGTATGCAACTGAACACTGTTCGGTCGCATTCCTATATTTTACTATAGTGAGCATGCATTCTGGCCGTAAACCGACCATAATGCATGCTCTCATGGTAAAATGGGAGGTACGGTTCATCCCTGCACCCCGTGGCAGGCACCTCAAGGTGCCTGCCACAAGGTTCAGGGATCAACAGGGGGGCACCAAAGGTGCCCTTTCGGCCTCCAACCAGAGGCCATGCACCCAACGCTTTCCAACGCGGTTTCCATGTTGGACAGAGCAGCATGGAAACCATGTCGGAAACCGTCATCGTAATCTCAAGGATGAAAAGGCCCGCCTTTGAGCTTACTTGCCGCATTACAACTGGAAGCCAGCCGGAATGACATGTCGGATTCCTTTCCGACCGCCTCCATCAAAATGAGGCGGTCGGAAAGGAATCTGACCGGCCCATTACGATGCAGCTCAGAAGGCTCCGACCGCCGGTTGGAGCCTTCCGAGCCGCATAGAAATCGGCCCCTTAATGTTCATATTATTAATCATACATATTCACTCTAGATTGATTGTTTAGCACATGTAACTCAAGCAGAGGAATACCCAGAAGAAAAAAGACATAATATTCATAACAGCATATCGTCAACAACAGCTGAAGCCACAGAAAGAGACGTCAAAAATGTTTAGATTGACTGCTAACACAGGTAGAAGAACATATAATTCCTGATTTACTTCCTGGTCTTTGCATCGAATAACTGAGCAGATTATCAGTTCAAGGATATTAAGCCTGGGCTGAACTTCTATTCCGCAATTGGAGAATTTTGCCATCTCTCGTAACATGGAGTTCCCGCCAAAATCCGAAAATTGCCACGAGATGGAATTTATTTCCTATTCAAGCAACGTAATGACAATGGTAACAATGCAAGACTTCAGAATGTGAGCTGGCGAGCGACATTTGGTGTCCCCTTTTGGATAAGTTGGTTGTTTGATGGAGGACATTCATCAGTATTTTTTTTTCTTTGTTTAATCTCAAATGTTTAAATTTGAATGTGTGTGGTCTGGAGTTGCAGTAGGGCCATATTTTGCATTAACCTTTACAAATATTTCTAAGGCACATTTTTGGGAGGGCTGGGGAGCTGGGGGGCTGGTTTTAAAGTACGTTTTCTCCATTTTGTATCTATATATTGTGTGTGTGTTTATATATATATATATATTCACTGAAAAAACCATAGGTTTCAGGCACGTTATAGTTAGAAATTAGCATTTAAAAACCTTAGAAATTCACTGAAAAAACCATAGGTTTCAGGGGCGTTATAGTTAGTTGGACATTTCACTCATACAAAACCATAGAAATTCCCCCGTTATAGTTAGTTCAGCTAACTATAACTCGCGCGCCAGCAATGCACTGCTGATGACGTCACATATTACATCACTCATGACATGGTCAGTGACATCACTCATGACATCACTGATGACATCTCAAATGACATCACAGATGACATCACTGATGACATCATCCTTGTGATAGAGTGGCAGACCTCCTCTCACCCTAATATAACCTTTGATACACACACTCAAAAATACAAACTAACATTTTCAAAACAATTGACATACCAATACCAGTTACAACACACCTATTCAGTAATTCCAAGATCTACACACACATCCACTCATTCACCAACAGTCCCTATACAGTCACTCATACATGTACTCACTCATCATATGTACTCATACACCTATACATCCTGTTACACACCGCCACTCATCCATAGAGTTACTCACACACATAGTCACACATGCAAACAAAGTATCAAACATCCATTTACTTGCATATACAGTTATACACACACTACCACACTTACTTCTACAGAAACTTACACATACTTACTCTCTTAAACAATCACTTATAGAAACACCTACTTATTTGTACAGGAACTCTTCCAATCTCTCACTCTCACATATACTCACTTATATACACCAATACTCACATATACTAGTTTAAAACATATGTAGTTACTCATAAAGACACTATTGAGACAGTCATTCACTCACTAACACACCCATACACATACTCATCCACCTATACAGTCCTGCACACATGCTGTCTTCAACACATACAAACAGTGAGTCACTCATTCATGCATCTATGCACTAAGTAATACCCCCACCGAACCATACAGACACTCAGCCACTCATACTGATACTCAAATACCAACTAATAACCCATATAGACACTCATGTAGCTACTCACCAACCCATGCAGCCACTTATACACAAAGTGAGAGACTGATACAGATATTTTCATATTTAAACATTACTCACTAACCCATGTATTCACTAAGATACACTTAGTCAGTTATACAATCAATTTTACAAAATAAAATCATCCATTTAGACACTTATATACCCATTTATTCTTCCATCGACCTTGAGATATACATATATAAAACATATTTAATTTTCAGAAAAACACACATTCACTGGATGATGTCATCAGTGATGTCATCAGTGATGTCATTTGAGATGTCATCAGTGATGTCATGAGTGATGTCACTGACCATGTCATGAGTGATGTAATATGTGACGTCATCAGCAGTGCATTGTGGTGCGCGAGTTATAGTTAGCTGAACTAACTATAACGGGGGAATTTCTATGGTTTTGTATGAGTGAAATGTCCAACTAACTATAACGCCCCTGAAACCTATGGTTTTTTCAGTGAATTTCTAAGGTTTTTTAAATGCTAATTTCTAACTATAACGTGCCTGAAACCTATGGTTTTTTCAGTGAATTTCTAAGGTTTTTTAAATGCTAATTTCTAACTATAACGTGCCTGAAACCTATGGTTTTGTCAGTGAATATATATATATTTATTATACTATGTATACATGTGAAAATGTCTCGGTCCCCTGTTTGCCTCGGTGGCACGGAAAAATGGGTGGAACTGACGTCAGCACGCCGACGAGGTCCTCTTATGGCTCCGATGACGTCATACGGTGTCGCGAGCGGAGCCGTGCTCGTTGACGTGGGAGAGCTAGGAAAGAATTTCCGTGGAATGCTGGTGCAGGGGATATTCACCTAAGTGTTCAGGCTAGTCCTTTGGGAGCAACTGTTTATGTTGCCACTCCAGAAACCGAAACCAGTGATCCGAGGGCAGAGGCCCTGCAGATGGCACACGAGGTGGGGTGCCCAGTCGTGTGCACCGGCGGGGCAGCGAAGTGACAAGCACCACAACCCACAAAAGAGGTAACGAGGGCACTGAATAACACAGGATCTTCTCTTGTATCTGGCAGGAACAACGAAGTTAAAATGCCCTAGTACCAAAATGTAGAATTAGTGCTACAACGGTCTTCAAGAGGACCTGCGATGCCGCTTCTGCCTCCCGTACCCTGGAGGCGGCACATGGGTCACGCGGTACGGTCATACTGCGGTGGGACGCACACTCGTTGACCTCTCATGGCACTGCTCCACACTTCAGGGAGGACGCTTTCCATTAGCTATGTTTTCTGATGACATGTCGCGCCGGCCCCGTCCAACAACAGAACTCCTTTAGATCCAAACAGACTCTTCCACTCTCTCACCGGAAGTGAAACCAGGCCACGCGGACACTTTCACAATACAACAGCCGGGAATGCACTTTTCGGTAAAAACCACATTCCTTCCTCCTAATTAATCAAATAAACCTCTCACTGAAGAACAGGGGCCAGCTTCGATCGGTAAACAGCCGTTACAACGACTTTTTACTTTGCGATACCATTACAACGCATGCATTACCACGCATGCGTTGTACATCACAAAGTCATTATTACGCATTTTTAGAACGCATGGTCATTTACCACGCATGCCTTTACAACGAATTTTGTTGTAAAGGTATGTATGGTAAATGACCATGCGTTCTAAAAACATGTAGACGATCCATGTCGTTGTAAGGAAACAGAGGCTGTTCCGTTTCCTCACAACGACGTGCACCGCCCTCAGAGATGACGTGAAGCAGGAACCACGAGGAGAGAGGAACCATGAGGAGTGAGAGGTAAGGGGGATTGGGCATGGGGTGGAGGTTTCTTTTCTAGGGTTTAGGGTAGTGCAGTGGTGTTTGGGTGGTGTAGGGGGTCATGCTGGGGGTAGTGTTTTAGGTTTAGGGTAGTGCAGTGGTGTTTGGGTAGTGTAGGGGGTCGTGCTGGGGGTAGTGTTTTAGGGTTTAGGGTAGTGCAGTAGTGTAGGGGGTCGTGCTGGGGGTAGTGTTTTAGGGTTTAGGGTAGTGCAGTGGTGTATGGGTAGTGTAGGGGTCGTGCTGGGGTAGTGTTTTAGGGTTTAGGGTAGTGCAGTGGTGTTTGAGTAGTGTAGGGGGTCATGCTGGTGGTAGTGTTTTAGGGTTTAGGGTAGTGCAGTGGTGTTTGTGTAGTGTAGGGGGTCATGCTGGGGGTAGTGTTTTAGGGTTTAGGTAGTGCAGTGGTGTTTGGGTAGTGTAGGGAGTCGTGCTGGTGGTAGTGTTTTAGGGTTTAGGGTAGTGCAGTGGTGTTTGGGTAGTGTAGGGAGTCGTGCTGGTGGTAGTGTTTTAGGTTTAGGTTAGTGCAGTTATGTTTGGGTAGTGTAGGGTGTCGTGCTGGGGTAGTGTTTTAGGGTTTAGGGTAGTGCAGTGGTGTTTGGGTAGTGGAGGGGGTAGTGTTTTAGTGTTTTGGGTAGTGCGCCCAACCAGCCACAATATCCGTGGACAAAGGGGATCCTGACTCTTTGGAACGCTCCGTCAATTGAATAATTTGGGTCAAGGGCCCTACCACGTCCAAGACCTATCAATTCCTTTCTTGGGATCCCTCATATACTTGGAGAAAAAGGTACATAGTTTCTCATCAATTTCAGGCGTGTGTGCCACCTTCCCCTTCAGTGAGGGCCTGGGGCATTCTCCCCTCATCCTATTCCTGACCTCCCTTTCAAGGGGTTGATGGATTTTCCCCACCACATACTCTGCCACTTTGGCATCAGGTGTCCACTCTGCCGACCTAGGATGGTAAATTTGGGTAGGCTCGAACATGTCCGAGTGGACCCCGTCCCCAACCGGGGACTGAGAGGAGTGGGACTCTGGACGCCAGGGACGCCCGAGTCCTTATCCTCATCGGAGGAGAAATCGTCCTCCGATACACCCTCTCCTCTAAGGGAAACCCGCCGTCGGGGTCTACAATAGTGGTGACAGTGTCGCAATTTTCTCCGGGCCCCTCCTCCTCCCGGCAGGGTGCATGTTTTAGCGTTCGCGCACTCTTGAGGAAGGTCTCCGTAAGTTTATCAAATCCTTCCAAGTGCCCCGCGTTATGCTTAACGGCCCTTTATTCCCCATCTGGGAGCTACTTGGACCCGCCACCACCAGATCTGGGTCACTGAACACCCCAGGGATGCTTTTCGCCAGCTTATCAACCTGATCCCTAAGAGGAGCCAGCGCCCTAGAAATAGCCAGAGAGAGGGCTTGGTCCACTGCTGGAGGGAGAAGTTGGGGGCCATTCCTCCTCCACTTCCTGGTAGGAGGAGTAAAAATGGTCTTCTGGAGAAGACATGATAGCAGAGGGTGTGAGCACAGAACAAATGCCCTTAAAATCCTTAAGACAGCCCCTCGCCGGTGCTCCAACAGCTGGGCTTTCCCCGAAGCTGTTATAAGAATAGACTGAGGCGCAATACCAATTACCACCACCAGGTGGCGCTGGTCACTAACGTGGCCGTGTGGGGAAATCACCGCGTAGCGGTGTCAAAATTAGGCGAGGGTTGGTCGGGAATCAAGCGGACACTAAAGGAGTGACCGGATTCCCAAACGCGCGTAAAGACCAGCGGGAGCGCTCGACGGAGCTGCCTCGCTCGGACCAGACGCGCCTGACAGGATCTCACCGCGCGCAGAGCACACAGCGGGAGAAACTGCGAGGGGGAGAACGCGCTCGGGCAAGAGCTTGCTGCGCAGGGAATATGAAACAATACCAAGGCAATAATGCTAATAACGTGCACAAGAAACCGCTATACAAACAGCAACAACGCCAGATTAAGCCAAGAATGTAAGGAATGCACTTAACTGACGAGCAGTGAAGAAAGAGGAAGCGGAAGGGACGCCACGATATTATATACGATGGACTGTGATATGATTGGACTATAGTTGCCTTGGAGACTACCCCCTAATGGTTCATGGGTTGTGTAGTCTTTTGTTTAATGATTGTTGTGTTACGTTTTCTTTGAACTGCTATGCAAATAAAGTGAGGAAAGATATGCATAATCCTCGCCTCCGTCCTGCCATAGAATTCATTAAACTTTATTTGATCTGATTTAGAAACATAGATCATAAAAGTGTACATAAAAACAGTAAATCCTCTTTCCTAATACAATACAGTGAGAATTAATTAAAACCAGTAGGTAAAAACGGGTGTTACAAAGCCCGGTTCAGAGCAACTTCAGGTTAACAGAATCGTAAAGTTCAATGTTTCGCAAGATCAATCTCATGTACTTCGTGCAAAATACGCAATAAGGGGTCCAAGTAAGATGTAACGCTCCAATACCTGACCAGTTTGCACTATATAAAACTGCAGAAAAACTAAAAATAAAAAGTGTTTTGCACACTTCTGTCATTGGGCTATATGTGGGCTACATCTGGGTGATATTTGTGCTACATTTGGGCTCTTTTTTTCTCTGGTGGCCATCTTGGGAGACTTATTTGTTATGAAGTTTCCTAATTTCGTCATTTACTGCAGTCTCCTCAGTAGGAAATGCTTTCAGTTTTTTACTTTGATTCCATCAAGAAGGCATTCAGATGTGTCACACATTTGCCATAAATTCAGAATGTTAGCACTCTAGTTGTTCATTAGATCACTGTAGTAAAGCTACTGCTCACCAGGGAGTTAACTGGAAGTCTACTGCTGGTATTGAAAGTGATTGTTTCAGTCTGCATGTCAGAATTTTCTAATGAAATAGAAGAGGATTTGAGATCTCACTTAAAACATGCCCTAAATTTTCTTTCTGCAGCACTAACCATAATTTCTATGGCAAAATGAACCCCCTCATTTTGTTCCTTTTTAAATTAAATGTTTTAAGTGTTACCAGTTTATTCCAATCAAGATGGCTTCAGGTGTGCCATACTTTTGTCATAAGTAAGACTGTTAGCGCTCTAGTTGTTCTTTAGAACACTCTGGGAAGCTGCAGTAGAACACAAAGGCATCAACTGACAGGCTGCTCCTGTTGAAATATAACAGGAAGATATTTGAGATCTCACTTAAAACATGTCCTAATTTTTCTTTCTACAGCACTAACCATAATTTCTATGACAAAATGAACCCCCTCATTTTGTTCCTTTTTAAATTAAATGTTTTAAGAGTTACCAGTTTATTCCAATCAAGATGGCTTCAGGTGTGCCATAATTTTGTCATAAGTAAGACTGTTAGCGCTCTAGTTGTTCTTTAGAACACTCTGGGAAGCTGCAGTAGAACACAAAGGCATCAACTGACAGGCTGCTCCTGTTGAAATATAACAGGAAGATATTTGAGATCACACTTGAAACATGTCCTAATTTTTCTTTCTACAGCACTAACCATAATTTCTATGACAAAATGAACCCCATCATTTTGTTCCTTTTAAATTAAATGTTTTAAGTGTTACCAGTTTATTCCAATCAAGATGGCTTCAGGTGTGCCATACTTTTGTCATAAGTAAGACTGTTAGCGCTCTAGTTGTTCTTTAGAACACTCTGGGAAGCTGCAGTAGAACACAAAGGCATCAACTGACAGGCTGCTCCTGTTGAAATATAACAGGAAGATATTTGAGATCACACTTGAAACATGTCCTAATTTTTCTTTCTACAGCACTAACCATAATTTCTATGACAAAATGAACCCCATCATTTTGTTCCTATTTAAATTAAATGTTTTAAGTGTTACCAGTTTATTCCAATCAAGATGGCTTCAGGTGTGCCATACTTTTGTCATAAGTAAGGCTGTTAGCACTCTAGTTGTTCTTTAGAACACTCTGGGAAGCTGCAGTAGAACACAAAGGAATCAACTGACAGTCTCTGCCCTTGTTGGATGTACATGTTTTACTGAGAATGTCAGACTTCATTCTCACATGACTGAGAAAGATAATGTGAATTTACAGAAAATATGCTCTCATTTTAGCTTCTGGAGCACCTTCCAAAACTGTATGGGACAAGCATGTGAAAATAGTTTTCTCTCAAACATGATTCATGATATCCCAGCAGAAGGTTTTTCACAGGGTAAAATCACCTTAGAACACACCACAATTCCTGAAATTAGTATGGTACCATCAACAAATGAATTCTAATGTAACTAAAGTCTGTTATCACCCTTTATAGTTCTCCTTTTGGTAACCCTCAAAATCTTCGATTCACTACAATGCATTTCAATGGGGTACTATCATTTATATTGGTCCTAAGATGGCTGCCAGCAATTCCAGGATGAAGTGCTGACAGCCAATCAGATCTCACGATGACATGTGTGGTTAGGCTCCGCCCAGATATATATGTGTTTTCTTTTTCAAATTTCTCAGGAACTACTGAACGGATTTACACCATTTAACCAAAAGGCACGACTCTGAACCAAGGGCTACCTTTTGCCAAATTTGGTGTAATTCCGTTCAGCAGTTCGGGCTGTAGCTGCGATGAAAGGTTCCTATGGAAAATTGCATGGGGAAAACACGTTTTGGGACCCCTTTTTCTCGGCCCCCACTTGACGAATCACCCCGAGACTTTCAGGATAGGAGCGGACCGGAGCGGCCCACGAGTTTTGAAAATTTCGCGAAGATTCGTCAACCGGCGCCAAAGTTATTTCAAATAGAATGTTGCGGATTTCCTATGGAAAATAGGTCCTAACTATAACTATCTACTGGCGACCGCCAGTAGATAATATACATATATGTATGTATGTATATATATCTATAGATATAAATATATACATATAAAAGAAAATGACTGCACACTTGCGCACCCCGTGGTGCCGGTCCCGTTGATTTTTCAACGCGGAATGTGCTACCAGTGTCAAAATTGGAGCGCGAACAGTACGACATGCATTTTTTGCCCATTAATGGATCTCCAAGGAATCTTGCAGAGTTTTTATGTAACTCTGGGTGATTCTGGGGATTGAAATTACATGAGTTTTGCCCAGGCCCAAAAGATATAAGCACTGGTTAAGATGCACATTCTTGCATGGCACTATGAAATATATCTATGTATGAGTACAGGTCTAGAAGATAAATGCACAATGGAAGTGATGTAGTTGTAGCCTAACACACAGTGCACTCCCTAATGGCTGAATGCAATGTGCATTTATTTATGTATGTGAGTGCACCAAGACAGCTATAAGTCCATTTTTTGGGACTTATAGAGAGAAAAGTAGATAGTAAGTTGGATCATAAAAGTCCATACTCAAAGCATATCAAGTGTAGTTTCTACTCCTCTCTTTTGATGCTTAAGGGCATAAGGATACATTTGGAGTTTGGCTGGATTACCGTAAATAGGTGATTCTTCCACCCCACTAGTCATGCAGTCCCTCCACTTCATTTAGAAAAGGGAGAGCACTGGATTGATCACTGGTGGAGCCAAAGCAACAGTCCATTCAGCACAGGGATGTGGTGATTCTCCCACACTGCCACCAATCATACAGCCCCCCTGCTTCATTCATAAAAGGGAGAGCTAGTGATTGATCATTGGTGGAACCAAAGTAACAGCTCATCCACCACAGAGATGCCACCTTTCATGCATTGGGAAGTCATTACAGCAGTCGTCCAGATGTATATTTTCCTGTCCAGGATCTGCCAAAGCATTGAAGACATATGCGTGGAAAAAAACAGAATAGCCCATACCTACAGGGCCATTGATGTTTTCTTTTACCAAAACAAATCCCCGTTTTGGGGTCAGTTTCTGGAAAAAAAGAATGTTGAGCAGGCAAAAACATGATGCCACAATAGACATTCATCTTTGCCAGAAGTCTATCCATCGCATCAGTGGATGCACATTTGACAAGGAGGTCCCTGCCAAGTATGCTGTTCTCTATCAGAAGGTGGAGGCTTCTGTAGACTGGATGGGCAGGTGAGCCACTCACCAGGGTAAAATAACCCCACAAGTTCTTTGTGGTGCACAGATAGAACAATCATAGAATGGAGCCTTGCATGTAGAGGCATCTGGCCCCTTGCCCCTTGAGCCTCATTTTGTAGATTTACTGCAATTGAATGTGCACTAACCATAGCCGATCATGGTCAGACATTGGGGTAAGAACACTCTGGACACATAGGCCCTCATTAGAAGTGGCCTGGTGTTTCATGTCATAAACATTGCATTCAATAAAATGCAAAACCAATGTTTTCAGAAATTATCAGGTGGAATAATTAAAGTGTATTACAATTGTTGCCCTTAAAATGGGGTAATTTATGCAGATTTTGGAGGTTATCACACTAAAATCTGCTTGTTGTGTCTGACATTAAATATGCCCCTGGCAGTATTTGAGGTTTTCACGGCTTCTGTCACCATCCTGTAGTTTGAGGTGTGTATGCATTTCACCCACCTATATCTGGCAGACATGCTGGATTTGTAACTGCTGGATAGGAATACGATCAATGTTGTATATGTGTTTAACAGAGTCAGCAGTAAGGCCAAACATAATACACATCACAAGTGATGATGGTCATAAATAAAAGAGTGAAATTATG
The DNA here is from genome assembly GCA_963921515.1 of Calotriton arnoldi. NCBI lineage: Eukaryota > Metazoa > Chordata > Amphibia > Caudata > Salamandridae > Calotriton > Calotriton arnoldi. The sequence goes on along the minus strand of CAWUFW010015872.1, from coordinate 173,991 downwards.
TTGTTTGGTGTGTAGGAGGAGAGGAAAATTTTGAACCACAACAAGATGCTTCGCTCTGTGCCTAATGCAATTTGAAGTCAGTGAAGAAAGCTGTGTTGGCTCACTATGTGAAATGTTATTGACAGATCCGGAAATAGCAGTACACAAGCAAAAGCCATTGGGTAAGGAGGTGAGCAGCTATTCAACAATATTCATGATGTTATAGATGTCCTGTAGAAGGGCACAGGTAGAAGCCTGATTCAGAGTTAGTCAGGCGAGGAAGAAACCATGGACTCAAGTTCCTTGATGAAACCCCAAGAGAGGTCAAGATTTGCTAACGTATTTTAGGTCTGCGTCTTATTTCTTCAGCACCAGTGCGGTGGTCACATGCTTGAGCTTCTGAGGACCACCATTTCACAAAGAGAAATGCAGGTGAATCAGGTTGAAAGAAAATTACAAAAATCCAAAGTGCTCGAATTCAGCAAAATATTTTAAAAGGGCCATATTCTGCAAATGCTTCGTATTTTGTTAAACTTAGAGAAGTGCTCAATAATCACTGCAGAACTCTATAAACTTTCAGGTGATCAATTTCGTTGACACAATCTCCTGTGGCTGGTTGCATGATTCTTTGTGTGTAAAATTATTGCTTTTCATAGTGAAGTGATTTCACACAAAAAGAACAAACATGCAAACATGCCCACTACGCACAGGTAGTCCAACTCTCAAGCATTGTGCAACTGGTTGCTTCAACCTTTGACAGTCTCAATAAGTTCTGACCCCCTAAGCACCTGTGCCTAAAAACATTAGCTGTCAGTTGAGTATTTCCAGGATATGACACACAGTCTGCATTTTCTCAAACGTTTACAAACAATTTTGTTTTGCAAAGCATTTAATCTTTGAAACGTCCCCCTATTAGGGATACAGTCATGCCACAAATTGGGAACATGCTCTTTAAAGCAGCTTTTGTCACCCTTGCTATAGTCCAGAGTAGAAGACTGCCTAGATCATTAGGTCCCCACTGCAGAAATCTCAGTATTCAACCATTCCCTTCCCACACTCCGGTACCATTGAAGAAGATATTGAGCAAGTCACCCACTGGCTGTCTTCAGCCGTTGATTTAGCTGTGCTCCCCAAACAAATACTTTCCCCATGCAGTCTGCCCCAAACCTCTGGTTTTCTCCATGGCTATTGGAGTACAGAAAAAGATGTAAACATCTAGAAAGAAACGGAAGATAGACTAGAAGAAAGACAATAAAGAAGTCTATGAAAAAGGCATGTAAAGGCTACCACAAACCCATTATCTTGGCACAACAAACATAGGGCATATTTACAAGCCCCTAGCGCCAACGGAGCGTCACTTTTTTGGATGCTCCAGTGGCGCACTATGCAAGCCCATATTTACAAGGCAATGGAAAACCACCCTTGATGGCTTTTCATGGCCTTGTAAATATGGCATCACTTTGCGTGAAAGGGGCATGCAATTGGTGTTTCTGTGGGCATTCTGCCACAACACCCATTGGGGCATATTCACAAGGACTTATCGCTGAGTTATCGCCACCTTAACGCATCAAAAGTGGAGATAGATTTAACGCCCCATTCACAAGCGGGTGCAAACTGCAGACATCGCCAGTATTCCCGCGATAACTGCCGCAAAATTTATCTCCACGGGTGACACCACCAACTAAGCCTAATGAGATGCAGAGTAGGTGTTCGCGTGCAAAAACTCATGAAAACACCACAACACCACTTTCACAACGAACTGCCAGATCTGCGATGCGAACCAAAAACAGGCGATAAGCCGCGGTAGCAGCAGGGAATTAACACCTGCCTTTTTCTGGTGTTAAGCAGGACGACTACCTGCAGTATGAAAGGGAGCCCAGCCAAGAGCCACATCCGAAGACCCACAGATGCCATGGAGCCAATGATCATGCAGCTTGGAGACCCATGAGTGCCACAACACCCACCGCCACCACCCCCAGGCCTGCCACCACCCCCAGGACCCACCCCGCCCCCGACCACCACAGAGGCAGCGTACACAAAGACAGCGGACCCACCGTAAACGCACCCGCCACACAGACCTAACGCCAGAGGAGGTCATTGCCCACTACAGGCCCAAAAGGACAACCATCCCCGCATCCTGACCCACATCGCCCACCAGCTGACGGTACCAACACAGCGGACAACCAACATCCCTCCACAGACAAAGCTGCCGGCTGTGCTGCACATGTTGGTCTCTGGTACCTTCCAACCCACAACTGCCAGAGTCGGAGGAGTCTCACAGCCAGCCCAATCCAAGTTCATCACACCTGTCCTGGATGCCATCATCAGCCTGGTACCCCAGCACCTCCACTTCACCCACACTGCACAGGAGCAGCTGGAGACCAAGCAAGGCTTCTACGCCATAGCTGGATTCCCTCACATGTTGGGAGCAATCGACTGCACACATGTACCCCTCGTGCCCCCTGCCGACACTGCACACAACTACCGCAACAGAAAGCACACGCATTCCATCAATGTGCAGGCAATAGTGGACCACCGGGGACTCCTCAACAATGTTGTGGCCAACTCCCCAGGCAGTGTGCATGATTCATACATCTCCCGACAGTCCATCATCAACCAGTGCTCCCAGGATGGCACCTATGGAAATGCATTGCTCGTTGGTAAGTACCAAATGAACACACCACACACCTCCACTCCACAGTCATGCAACTCACGACACTGGCAATGGGCACGCAGCAAAACTAAAAGCAACATGCCACACAACATGCCAACCGACCAGACACGACAACACGACTCCATTGGGAACCTGGGCTTGCCATGCACACAACCCAGTCACGGCATGGCACCACAGCCACACAATAGCAGAATGTGAGGAGAGGCCTGGGGCAGGCATGTGCAAGAGTGTCAAGTGACTAATGAATGAGAACCTACCCAATGCCAGGTGTGGCATGGATGTGCCGGACAGACTTCAGTGTGCAAACCACGGAAATGGCCATGTGGACATTAACTGCTGGTGCATGGAGTGTAGTGGCCAGTGGACGCTACCATGTCCCCACAGGCTGTGGGGCAGAACGCGGAAATGTCGCTCGTTACGTCCCCCCCCTGTATGCGCGGGTGGAGTGGGTTGGCCCTGCGTACGCCAGGCCTGCGTAGGGGTGTGAATAAAAAGCCCGTTGCACTGGGCGTGGTTCTCATTCGGAATGGCCAACGTGTCTGCCAGGGCGGTGCTGCTCAGCCTGCCACGAGGCCGGTGCCGTGCGTGGCGGGGCCTGAGTCCCTATGCGCCTGCTGCAGCCCGGGCCGCTGGTCCCCAGACCCGTCATGCCTGCCCCAGCCCACCAAGGAGGCTCCGCTCACCTGCAGACACCGGCGTGTGTCAAAGAGGGCCCACCACGTGCCGGTGCAAGCTCCAAGCCCCAGTCCCACGACCTTTGCAGCCTCCGCAGACCATCGCTGGCCTCCACGACGCTGGCCCACAGTACTCCTTTTTCGTTGACATACCCCACCGGCGTACTCTTCGGCCCAGTTGTTGGCACATGTTGTACTGAGTCGTGAGTTTTGAATGGCAGTGACCCCAAGTCTGTGGCAGCGTCCACATCACTAAACTCCCTCCGATCAGTGAAGCCAAAGTCTGCATCGCAAGCCTGCGACACGTGGTGCCACTAACCCTGTTCAACGCAAGCCTGCGACATGTGGTGCCACTAACCCTGTTCAACGCAAGCCGGCGACACTTGGATGAGGGCTCAGGCCTACACTGCGGTCCAGTAGGTCCCACATGTGGAACCGTGTCTTGAGTACAGAACGGCAGTGACCAGATGTTTATTGCAGAGTTTATATCACTGAACTCCCTTCGATCAGTGTCCCAAACCCTGCATCGCAAGTACATGACACGTGTCTGTGGGCCCGTGCTGACCGCTGCCCCCAGCCTACACTGCGGTCCAGTAGGTCCCACATCCAGCACTTAGTCGTGATTCATGAATGGCAGAGTCCATACCAGTGAACGCACGGAGAGGAGTAAGAGGAAGATGCGGCTCAGTCCGGATGAAAGCCGGATCCTCGTCACGGAGGTGACCGAACACTAGCAACAACTGACCTGGTGCCACTAACCCTGTTCACCGCAAGTCCACGTCCCGTGGTGCCACTGAACCTGAACTACGCAGGCCGGTGGGACCATCCAACATAAGCCGGCGACACTCGGATGAGGGACCCTGCTGACCGCTGCCTCAGGCCTACACTGCGGTCCAGTAGGTCACACATGTGGAACTGTGTCTTGGGTAAGATATGGAGGAGTCCACACAATTGGACACGCCTCATTGCAGGCGGCATCCCCTATCAGCACTGGTGCCACTAACTCTGTGCGCAATGAGTCATGGGCACTTTCTGGTTGGACTTTGGTGGCATCTGAGTCCATGACCTGGGGGTTGTCTGCATCATCATCTGGCTGGGACGGACTTGGTGTTTGACATGTGTCTGTTCCATTCATCTCCACCATAGTGACTGTTTCTGCGTGGTTCTGCCCTCTGCATCATGCCCTGGGGGTACACCTTCCACTGTCCACTGAGACACTCCGCGACAACCCCCTTTGTCATCTACGAGAACCTGCTCTGCTCTCGTGACCCTGCCCCAGTGCACCGCAAGTCAGCGGCCCGTGGCGGTAGGCCCGTGCAGGACGCTGTGCATCCGGGGCCACTGACTCTGTGCAGCTCAAGTCATGGAGCCTTTATGGTTGAATGGTTGTGTCCTTAACGATGGACACTGTTGTCGTATTTTGACTGCACCAGGCACTCCATGAAGGCTGGTGTACACACACCCCACACACATCCAACACAAGTGTCACTCGACATGTGAGCCTGCTAATAAAAGTGGCCGGGCGCACGTGCCCGTAGCCATTCACACCATCTAAGCAAGTGTGTCCGTGTGGTCATTATGTCAGCATGATGGGCCCGAGCCCTGCAAAATCACAGTGTGCTGTCTTCAGTGTGGCTAAGACCTTGGACAAGTAGCTTCGCCCGCCCCCCCTGCAAGCACAAGCGGCGTGTGCTGGTCCGGCGTACGTCAGGTCAGCGCCGGGGTGTGCTGATTCAGCAGGGGGATCAGGGCGTGGCTCTGGTCTGGCCTTGAGCAGGAAGTGCGGTAAGCGTGTCTCTGTGTTGGAGTGTTGTCGCCACCAGGGCCACAGTAGTCGATGTTGCAATGTAGCATGCACCCGGAGGGCAGGCCCGCACGTACGGGGAAATGTAGGAGCGCAAGACCGCTCGGGGTCTTGGCTCATACTTGCCAAGTATTATGTGTATAAGTCCTGCGGCTGCATAAGTCAGATGCCTAGCCTCAATCGCAGTGCGATCACAGCCAGCCATGGACTGTACACCTGTGTCCGCCCTGGCCAGACCATTGGCCTGCACTCACGTGACTGCACACTCTCAACAGCCAGCTTCATGGTGTTGTTGGCATGCCGCTGGACATGCGCAGACAGGCATGACAATGGTGTGCCGTAGGAGTGCACGTGATACAACCGCGCAGCGCACACAAGTGTGGGGGATCGTGGGAGGGAGGAGCAGCTGTGAGGCAACGTAACACACAGTGAGGCTGCTCATGTACCACGTGCTCGGCATATCATCCATGATTCCCTGAGTCGCAGACATCCCACCCCACCAACGACAGGCCTCTGTACATCTCCTGTATGCAAGCAGATGGTAAAGTTACTGTAGGTATGAAAGGTCCTTTGTCTGAACTATCAGGCGGAAGCACATCTGCAGCTCCGAGCTGGGACTTGCATGTGCCCAGCACCCCCTGACAGATACGATAGCATTTGCTGGCGACTCCCACACTACGCACTGCCCGACGTGAGACCAACGTGTACACATCCCACACACAGAAGTCCTTGGTCGTAGTTAGCGTGCGTGAAATGGCCTTCACACGTACTCCCACCCCACCCCATGCCTGCACCCATTGCACAGAGACACTGCTCATTGATCCGAGCTGTGGCATTTCATCCACAGGACTGTCGCGGGTCAGCACGGTGCCGCTTCAAGCAGAGCCACTGACGCAATGGCAGACCATCCCGGACACATGCACAACTCCAGTCACGTGGACTGGTACCGTGCACGTCTGCTGCATGTACTGGGGGCACTGCCATTGGCAGTGCTGCGGATCAGTTACCGGCTAAGCTTCCACCTTGCCAACGTCATCTGCGTTCAGCCTGTGTTGCATTGTCGCTCGTGCATATTCGAGTGGACCATGGATGTCTGCCTCTCCAACGTAACGGTAGCTGACCTGGATTTCGACATGTGTGCGCCCCCTGTTGGACCACGACCAGGAGTGTCACCGTGATGCCCGTTTATGGCATGCCTGGATGATTGGCATGCATGCTGGCAACTGGACCTGGGAGATTGCACGAGTCGTCGTGTGCAGTGACCACATTGAGCCGCTCGCCTATTGGGCTTTAGTGCCAATTGGGACCAGGGGTTGGAGTCAGCACATCTGTCCGGGACAGCTGATTGGTTATGTCGCCGACATGTTAGATGTAGTCGACAACGAGCTCATGTTGGAAATGTTGGCCTACGCTGCTGCACTCGCGTTCAGGGACGAGTGACAACGTACCTGCAGCCACAACTGAATGTGACCCATTGCACGTGTCCCGGCGCCTGGTTGCATGTTGGGGATCTGGTCACATGTCCCAAGACGACAGTGGACATGGCTGCATTGGCCTGGACTCCGGATACATGCGCGGACAACCAACGCGCGTTGGCACTGACTTGTGTGGGTGATGGACTCCCCCGGGGTGGACATGGGTGCTTTCCAACGTTCCTCATTCAGACATGCTGCTGCATTGGTCTGCATGTTATGGCACTTCTCTTGGCCGTACTGACACGCAATTGTTGATGAAGTTTCCGCACCTTCACTTGTCTCCAACTGTGATGAGTGTTGATATGTATGCAAATGTGTGTGTCACGGCCTATCTGGTTCCCTGCCATACATGCATTGCTACCCCATCAGGGCTGTGGGTTGGTACTTGTGCATTATCATGTCCCTGTTTCGTGCTTTGCTAGATGCGTATGGCCATTTACCGGCCGCAAGCGGGTGCACTTGTGTCCTGTGTTCGGTTGTGCAAATGTTGGTGTTTGTACCACTTTGTGTTCGATGTTGGGGTGCTCTGCTTCCTATGTGTGTGTGCTGCATTGTGTGTGAGATGGCCCTTCAGCTCTGATTTGGCTCACCCATCTCCCTTTCAGGCAGTGTGGTTTTCACTTCTGTGCGTGTTCAGTGGTGTGATATTGCCGACTTGTGTGACTTGTGCTCTTGGTTGGTGTTGTTACTCTTGGGCATGGTTTGTCTGCAGTTGTGCTGTGCTTAATTGTGCATGTGTGCCATTGTGCCCATCTCCCCCGTTCCCCCAGTCCCTGGTCGTTCCTCTCCCTGTTGCTGTTGTGTCTGTTGATTTTGAGCAGTTTCCGGTCCCCGACTCCTGCCACCATCTCCAGACTGATGTGGTGGACACCATTTCCTCCATGTCATCCAGCTCCTGGTGTGGCGCTGGACTCCCACCTCCGGTGTGCATTGCTGCCTTCTGGTTGTTGGCGTGTTTCTGCTTGTTTTTGCGTTTCGCATCATTCCAGCTGTTCTGGTTTTCTTCCATTGTCCTCCTCCGCTCTCCGGCTGCATTCACCTTGTCCACGATGGACTGCCATGTACAATGTTTTGTTGCCAATGGGGCTTGTGGGGTTGTGTACTAGCTCGGACTGCCTCCATTGTGCTTCGCTGTTGTTTTCTGTTTGGTTTGTCTTCCTTTTTCCTGCTTTTGTTGTGCTTATTCCCGCCTGCAGTGTGTGTGCCGCGGGCCTGGCGCTGCTTATCGCTGCTTTCCTCATCGCGAATGGGCTCATCGCACGTTTTTTTGCGTTGGGGTTTGTGTTTTTATCTCTGTTGCGGTGGTTGTATCGCGGACATTGGCCGCGTTTTCGGCAAACTATCGCATGGTACCGCCGTGTTGTGAATTCCACGTTAACACAGGGTTATTTTCCCGCGATAGACTGCGATGTGTAAAGTTGCGTTAACATTTTTTGGAGATGTTTAGCGCACGTTCTTGTGAATATACCCCATTGTCTTTTGATGCTACCCAAGATTTACAAGGATCTGTAAATCTGAGGCAGTGCTAAAAACTAACGCCATTGAAACCAAGCATTAGAGTGGCGCAACGAGGAGAAATACTTTTATTTCTTCTCGTTTTTCACTCTTTCTATGTGTGCTGCATGCTGCAGTACAAATAGAAAGAGCAAATTGCCTTAAGTTATTGTTTATGTGCAGGGAGGTGTCCCTTCCTGCACATAAACAATCATCCCTGCAATGCAGGCACCCTTTCACCATGGCGCAAGGGTGTCTGTGTTGGGGCTAGGCAGCTTTGTTAGTGCTGGCCAAGGGAAGACACAGGGGTGCGGCGTACTCTTGTGAATACGGCACATACCTGCGTATTTTAAATGACACAGTGCAGTGCTGCTAAATTGCTTGCAGCGGCGTACTGCGTAATTTCTTTGTAAATATGCCCCATAGTTTTTCACACAAAAGAAATCGACACAGCTGGCAACGCACTGCGTGAAACATTTCAAATTCTGAAATTATTTCTCAACCCTAAAGCCAGCATGAATGTCGATGGCGTTTGATATGTTCTCATCAGACATTTCTGCAGCGACTGTCAGAGAATGGGGTGGGAGATTTAGCCCTGATAGAAGACAATTGGCAGCCCTAGAGCCATTCACTTCTCCCCATAAAATATTAAACTATAGGGTTCTGGAGAGCTCTTTGTTGAGCGCCACACTTTTTAATGTGTATTTGACCCAGTTGGCCACTATTATTGTATCCTATGGTGTTCAGGTGATCTCTTATGCTAATGATACCCAGCTTATTCTTTCGTTAGGAAAAAAGGCTGAGGTTAACCAACTTGCAGTTAAGAGTTGCCTTGTCCTTGTGGTGGGATAGATGTGGAACAACTGTTTGAAATGTAACTCTGAAAAAACTGAGATACTACTGTTTTGGTCAGACATCAGAAGACTAGCCCAAGGATTGTTGGCCTGAAGAGCTGGGTCCAGTCACCGAGCCCACAACAGTACTTAAACACTTAGGTATCTAATTTAGCAGCAAACTATCTATCCACCCCTAGATGCTATCAGCAGCATATATCTGTGTTTAGCTCATGCGGGCCTTGGAAAAAACCTTGCAATGTATGCTGATTGAAACTCGAAAAACCATTGCGTATGCAACAGTTACTTTGAGAGTTGATTATGCAAAATGCCTTCTATTTATGACTTCCCAATTCCCTGGTAGATTGCCTACAGATAGTACAAAATGCCACTGCAAGGCTAATTCTATAGGTGCCCTCGCTGTCAACTGTGTAGGTCAATTCTTAAAGATTTACACCAACCTTTAAGATTAGGCTAAATGTGTGCCCTGTAGCTCACTTCCAGTGCTGGGAAGCCTTGCTTGATAGCTGGCCACTTTATAAATTTAATTTGTTGTTCATTTTTTTGTGCAGTCTGGAATGACTTATCCTCACTTCATCAACATGTGTTGTAGAAAACTATTCAATACACTGGTAGGCTGATGATGGTGCTAATGCAAATTTAATTATTTACCAAATGCTTTATTAAAACTACAAATGTACAGAATTTACGTTTAAAAATTAAGTATGTTTAATACAAAAATGAGTAGTAGGCAACCGCACTTAGAACCTATAGGTCTATAACCTAGTAATAAAGTGCGAATTCTAATATTGGTATAAGTGAAGGCACCATGTTTGTAACCTGAAGGCCCAAAGATGCTTGTTATTCACGTTAAACAACAATTGTGCAAGTTGTCTTTCTTCTCTTTGCTGCAGACGTTGCATTTTTGAAAGCTACTGTTTATTAGCTAATGAATAGACATTTGTTGTATTAGAGGACTGATAGGGAAGTTCATATCACAGAACATGTAGATGACAGGCATGATGATTTATGGGAAAACAATACTACAAACAAGAAAGGAGTGCCTGCAACATTCAAGGAAACATGGTCGAAAGATGATTGTTCTCTGGTGAGAAGATAGGGGTAGACCTGTGCCCAGGAGCGTGCTGAAATCAACATGAAAAAGAAAGCATATTACTGTTGCAACATAGAAAACATGTGTTTATATTGGTGTGTGTTACTAGACTAGTTAGACAGATTCTTTAGGTAGGAGATCCAGATTTGCAGCAGTTAGTGTATGTCCCTTCTTTTTTCCTGAGAGGAGACTCTGTACTGAGCTTTCTGGACATCTCTTTATGAGAAGTCTTAGTTCATTCCTGGATATGTTATTATTTGAACTAAGAATACATTCCAGCTTGTTCTGCTAAAGCTTTATGCTTAAGCGCAATTCTTTCATCAGAACTCTACACAGGTTTCTGAACTGACACCTATAACCCTGTTCGCATTTATCTCGCCATTAGATTAGAATAGGGACATTTCCTAATGGAACGCACTTGTTACATATGCTATATTTATGCTTATTTTTACTTACTGAATTTATTCAGCTTATTACTAAATATTGATTGATTGTTAACCTTTACTGATGATTTGTGTAGAATAATACTTTAATAAAATGAATGAATAACAAAAAGGTTTACAATAAAACCCTTTAATTCAACTAAACTTTCTTTATTGACTGAACTAAAGTAATGATAATTGATAATGATTTATGTTGAGATTTAGCTTTGACGTCTCAGATGACAACGAAGATCCATCTACCCGATGTACGTTGCTTTCTTGGTGACGGCGGAACCCCGTGCTCTAGCAGTGGTCTATGACAGGGGCGAAACGCAGGCCCCTGCAGTCCCTGCAGTGCAGGGGGTCCCCCAACTCTCCTGGGGGCCTCACATCCTTCGGTAGGGCCCCATTAAGCCCAAGACGAGTGAATTTCTTTGAGATATTGAATACTAGGAGGCTCCTTATCTCATTCTGCAGGGGAGCCTCATTATTTTGCGTTACGCCTCTGGTCTATGATGCAGCAGTGAATCAAACATGGAGGTTATTTTTAATGCCCACAGGCGATCAGGAGTGACCATCCGAACTCGATAGGACAAATTGATTTTCACAAGACAACAGACATTGTTGCATACCTGAGTGTGTCCTATTTCACAAGTACTTTCACTCCTGCCCGATCGCACAATGCAGGTAACTCTGTAAATAGCGAACTTTCACGAAGCCTAATTGATCCTTTTGGAAATAGTTAAGAGAATCAGCTCTGATGTGTAAAGGAATGTAATGTTCTTGTGGATTTATTGCTAGACTTTGAAATTATAGACTCATACTATGAAACGTATTGCAATAGCTACAGACTCGATGTGTTCTCTCCTGACTTAAAGTATGCCACCTACTGTTGTAACGCTTGATTTAAATTTTATTTTCAACATACTTTTTAAATGATTAAATTAGATTCCAAAACAATCTGTTCTTTTGTTTCATAGTAACATAGAACAGAAGGAACATATGGCTCGGCATATCTCTGCCCCTCTCCCGCCCCCATCGCAGGGCGGAGAATATTCCAAAATAAAGTTTGTGTGCTGGGATTTTGAAGTTTGAAATGTTCTTTCAAAAATATACTTTTTAATTCTACTGGCAAATCCATTGGTCTGTCGTAGAAGCCTTCGGTTATCTAAGGACTCACACAAATTACACAACCAAGTTAGGAGAGTAAATACATTGAATTTTCTGCATTTTAAAATGAGCCCTAATGCAATTTAAATGTGCTCACTGAACACAACCGAGCAACGATAAATTTACACATTCACACACAATCGTAATATTTCGAGCAACAACCTTGGTATCAAGTAAGCTCTTCCTTCTCTCCCCTCCTGCCACTTTTCGCCTCGCCATTCCCTCTCTGCAGCCACAGCAGCTGGGAACACCAAGGCACCTGCGAGTAGTTCAGAATTACTACCACCACTAACACTATTACCAACAATAGCTCCAGTACCACCACTTTTACCACCATCACTATTACTATTGCCTCCACCAGTAGCATGATCACCATTAATACCATCACCACCATTAGCACCTCCTCTGACAAAACCATTCCCGCCATCACTGCCACCACCACCATTGCCACTACCACCATAACCACAATATTCATTCCTGCTATTACTACCACCACCAATACTACAACCACCACATTACCATCAACACTATCACTATTATCACTGACATTACCACCATGTCATTATCACCATTACCATCACCATTAACATCACTACTGCTGCCATGATCATCACCACCATTACTAACACCATAATTACTAGCACCGTTACCACTACTACAATTTCCAAAATTTCCATTAACATCGCCAACATGTCTCCCATGATTACCACCACCACAGCCTCCGCCTTACCACCGAAACCAATTGGTTTGCCTTTAATTCGCTCACATGTGGTAGTGCAGGAATGAAGAAATGCTATTTGCGTGTGTTGTCTCATTAAAACCAGACCTAATGACTTTGTCAATACAACATTAATGTGCAGATAGCTAAACAACATTAAAGTGTAGTCTGTATCTTTCTCCCAAAAGCCTTGTTTTTCATTGATTCAGATAAATGTACGAAAATAAAGAGCTTGCTCTGCCTTTCTCACAAGTGAAGGCGCTTGAAGTCATTTTCACTCAATTCACTTATGAAAAATCAAGTACCTGCCCTATTTCTCTCCCAAGGGTAAGGTGGTTTCGGATGTCTCTTAACCTCTATGTGGAAAATATTTTTTTCCTAACTTGTGTATGCTCTGCAGTGGTGAATGGCAAAATAATTCTGCAATTCCGACATATCTCAGTCCTCAAACATCACCTACACATGTGCACAAAAAATACATCCCCTGAAGACATGTAGTAACACGAATGTAAGGACAGCAGGCATATATGTAACACTTTCCTACCCCCACCATTGGCTATGTAGATAATCTTGAATCGTCTCCTCTCCCAGCACTTGGAACCTGAAGCCTCAAGGTACGGTTGATCATTGTCTTTGTGAAGGTGTGCACGACCCAAATATCTACATATACATGTATACATATTTACAAACCATTACGCGTCCATGAATGCACCCCTCTGGGCTTCCTGGCTACAGTCCATTACACTTAGCTTCATACATTGGGACTCAAAGGCCACTATGCTGCATCTCACATGACACAATATTTATGGCCGATTATTTGAGATGAAATTCAATAGGTCCTCTTCCCGAAAACCAAATGGAAGGTAGGAGAAAAAGAACTGGTGCCTTCAACAAGAAATCCAAACTTAGATGCAGGCTCGAAAGACCATGCAATTTTAGATATCATGGGCCATCATAAAGATGAAAATCTATATCTAGTGAGGAAACAGATACATTCATAAAATATTTTGTCCCGCAGGCATCTGTTAATTTTTCACAAATTTGCTGAGTTTGAGGGGTATCTTGTCCCAAAGGACGCCACGTACTGGAAATGTAATACGTATTAGGGATACTATCCTATGAGTGGAGTTGTCCTGAATTGGTCTGCCAAACCTGTATTTTCGAGGGGGCAGCCACCCTCAGTGCCTTTAACCAGGTCGTGACAGGTGGCATCTTGACGTTGTTTTTAAGGTGCAGTAGCTGCGCACACGTTCCATGAAAATTAGGTCCAGCGGCCTTGGGTAAATATTGCCCTTTCTTGTTTTCATTTTAATCAATGGAAAGTTAGAAAACTGGAATAGGGAAACCTGGAAGAACCAAAACTTAATTTGTTTTGAAATAAGCCAACACTCCTTAAAATGCTTTTTAATGATCTTATTGAATTGTGGCTCAAACAGCGTATGCCCATAGAATGACTATCAGGTCGCATATAAGATGCCGGGGTGAGTATGTGCAACATAGAGGTGAATTACACACTGTGGTCTTGTATTTGCATACCTGAGCCATGGGTGATGGGAATGGGCAATAGAACAGAGAAATTGCAATTCTGAAACGTCTTTCAGGAGTGTGTGATGTCATGGCCAGCATTGATGGAGGATTCGGAAATGAAGGCTCTGCATCTTCACAAAAAGGGACCAGGACCATGAAATGCCACAAGTCAATATAGGTCTGTGGTGTAGAGTCCTCCCCAGCCCAGGAACATGTAACAGACCACAACACACACAGAGATCTGGTTTGCACTTCTTTATTCTTCATCATGGAACCGTTAACTGAATGCACTGTGTCACAACTTTATTAACCATGCCCAGTCACACCCACCCTCCAGATTACGTAATACTTGTAAGGAGTCTGCTGAGGCCACCAGAGGCCTCATACACATAAACACAGAACACAACATCTCCCCTTTTATTAAATAAAAGGTATGAACAAATATATATACATATACACGTTATAACTCCTTGATGAGTCGTCGAGGTGCTCGCAGCAGGCTTCCAGATGTAGTTGTACAAGATAGAGGAGGGGCGCCTTCATCTGCCATCTCGGGAGAAGAGTCGGATGCTTGACTTTGGCACTCAGGTGGACTTGTCTCACTCCTGAGATCTGGAGCTGATGAACATCGAGGCAAAGGTTTAAAGTGTGACAAGTCTCTGATTATGGATTTTCCAGGTCGTTCAGCAGTTACTATATGTCCTTTGCTCGCCAGAATCCTTAGCGGTTCAGCATCAAACGGAGTGTCAGTCTTGCATGTCCGCTTGGGATTAACAAGAACTCGGTCTCCTTTCTTGAACCTTGTGTTTAAAGCACATCGGCACTTATTGGCGTAAGCCTTCATTTTGCATTTGCAAGAGATGTCAGGGACACAAATCTCGTCAGGGTCTATTGACCGAATGGTGCTCCATTGTGGTATCTTCATTCCAAGAGCTCGCCCGAACAGCAAGGTGGCAGGACTTTCTTCTGTCGTGGAATGAGGAGTGGAATGGTAGGCACGGAGGACTGTGCTTAAAGCTGACTTGAGGTTGATGCCTTCCAGTGCAGCATGCAGAACCACCCTTTTCAAAGTACTCATAAATTGTTCAATAATGCCATTTGTCTGTGGCCAGAGAGGTGTACTTTTCTGATGTTTGATGTTCAAATGATTAAGAAGTCTATGAACTTTCTACTATTGAAGGGTGGAACTGCTGTCAGATTTGAGAATGGAATGAACACACCATGTTGTGAAAATGTCATATATCCTCTCTATAACTGTCATGTGTGGTTGATGATAAGTCTTCGACTAAAAGAAAATGTGAGTACTCATCGAAACTACCATTAGATGATGTCCATTATTGGGGGGTCCGAAGAAGTCAACCTCAATCCTCTCCCGGGCTTGCTTAGGAAGATCGAACATGTTCAACGGGTGTGGAGTCTTTTTGCGAGACAGACAGTTGCACAATGACAAGCTTTCAACTCCCTTTAAACTCGTCATCAAGGCGCGGAAACCACACTCGATCCCTGAGGGTTTTCTAGTTGCAGCAATGCCATGATGTCCTTCATGTGCTAGTTCAAATACGTGTTGCCTCAGGCTTACAGGGATAACTATTCTGGCCCCTCTTAGTATGACACTATCATGTGTAACAGAAAGTTCTTTCTGAACATTCTTGAATTTCTGGTATTCAACATCATCTTTTTTAAAGTTTTATTGAGACAAAAGAGAAATGACATACAAATTACATCAAAAATAAAACAATCAAGAGACAAAGACTAATAAAATCGCCATACAAAAAAATAAGCAAATACACATTCTAATACAAGGGAAATTATTAGGGGGAGTGATTATTCTAGCTAGCATGGCAGGAGGGCATTGTTGTTCGTCTTCTGGGGTATGCTTCATAGCAGGGGTTCGAATGGGGAGGCGATGTTACTACATTAGAGCTTCAATCAGCGGCAGGGGCGGGTCTGGCCTCTTCGTTCTCG
This sequence comes from Calotriton arnoldi, assembly GCA_963921515.1. NCBI lineage: Eukaryota > Metazoa > Chordata > Amphibia > Caudata > Salamandridae > Calotriton > Calotriton arnoldi. Next base: position 158,142 of record CAWUFW010015872.1, on the reverse strand, counting down.
GAGGCTTCACGAGGATCTGGAGATGAAGCTTGGGAGGTGTCATGAACCTGTTGTAAGTACGTGTGATATACACACCATATATCTTTAGGTCGTGAGGTTGGAGGCTGAAGCGTGGCATAGATATCAGTTTGCAGACTGCAGTAGGACAAGCTGCGTATCCATGCCTATTTTGTAGGTCTATTTTTGGCCCCCCAATGTACTGCTATTTCTCTTTTTGCTAGCATTAAGGCAATGGCTATGGATCGACGGTAACAAGGTTTAATATGGTTGACCAAGCCTAACAGGCCGAGCCGAGGAGAAGGGATGAGACGTGCGGCAATTATTTTTGCTATCGTTTGAAATACCTCCACCCAGTACGGTGAGATTTGGGGGCAGGACCAAGCCATGTGGGTAAAGTCGGCATCCAGCGCTCTGCATTTAGGGCAGTTGGACGACTTGGAAGGGTCAAACTTGGCCAGCTGACGTGGGGTGACCTTCTGGATTTGATCGAGACAGAAAGTCCATTCTTGATCTGCCAGTGAATGTCCCAAATCATCCTCCCAGTGTTGCCGGACCCCTCTGTCCCGTACCTGTCTGAGCGCCATACAAACTTTGTATAGTTTAGTAACTAAGTGCGTTCCTTCCTTGTCTGTAATAAGCAGAGTAAGTGGGGTGAAATCTGTGGGTGGGGATGGGAAGGAAGTGACAGTAGAGCGAAGTGTACCCGATAGTCTGGCGGCTATAAAGTTGTCCATGTACGTCATCCCCGGAAGTGTAGACAGTTCTGTCAGTGTGCGCGCCTGACCTTCGGGAAATAAGGAGCCAAGAGTATCCAATTCCAGTTTAGTGAGGGTGTGCTGTACCACCTTTTCAGAGGTAAGTGGGAGGAACGGGTTGTTTGGTAGGGGAATGGCCGGTGAGTAGAGGGGGCCATCGCCCAGCATAATGTTAAGTTTACGCCACACCCAACAGGTAGTTGAAAGGGGTTGGATGTCTTGAAGATCCAGTGGTATGCCCTTTGGGAGCAAGGCTTCCAACGGCGTGGGGGCCGCTAGTTCACGTTTGGGTTTCGTATAGGGTATCCGAGCGTCCGGATGGAACCAGTGATGAGCATATTGTGCCCGTGCCACTAAAAAGTAAAGTTGGGGATCTGGGACCGCGAACCCGCCCCGGTTATACTGGAGCGTCTGATTATCCCAGGATACTCTCGGCCTGCGTCCCGCCCATATCAGTTTTATAAGTAGTCCCCGTAGTTGATGAAAGAATGCGTTGGTAAGTGGTATGGGTATGGTGCTAAATAAATATAAGAATCGAGGCAGTACCTTCATTTTGATTAGAGCTATGCGGCTGGCCATAGATAGGGGCAGTTGTATCCACCTCTCAATCTGTGTAGTAAGTTGCTCAACTGCAGGCCCATAGTTTAAACGTATGATCTGTTCTTTGTCTCTGTGGAGGCGTATTCCACGGTATTTAGTGGTGGCACCTGCCCTCTGCAGAGGGTGCTTGGTCTCGTCCGCTAAGGCCGCGGCCGTGATAGGGAACAAGACTGACTTGTCCCAGTTTATCATCAGGCCAGACATGGCCCCAAATTGGCCAATCTCCTCTATAAGGGGTTGTAAATTATCGTTGGGGTGTTGCACAAAAAGCAAGATATCGTCCGCTTACATGGACATTAGCAAGGGGCCCGTGGGAAACTGTAGGCCATGAAACATGTGCTTCTCCTGCATGTGGCGGACCAACGGGTCCAAGGCTATTATAAATAATAATGGGGACAGCGGATATCCCTGTCGCGTCCCACGTGTGATCGGGATGGGGGACGATAAAGAGCCATTTACTCGAAGTCGAGCAGTTGGGGACGAATAAAGCAATGCAATCGGGGCTATAAAATTGGCTGGAATACCTAGTTTACGCAGCGTGGCAGTGAGAAAATGCCACTCGAGATAGTCAAAGGCCTTTTCTGCGTCCAGTAGGGCCACTGCCGCAGGAGTAGTAGGTTCGATACGATTGATATCAGAAAAGACGGTTCTTAAATTTAAGGCGGTAGATTGATGCGGAATAAAGCCCGACTGTACTGGGGAGATAATTTGCTCTAACTACAACGATAGCCTAGAGGATAACATTTTGGCAAGGATTTTATTGTCAAAATTTATTAGGGAGATGGGGCGATGGGATGAACAATTTGTGGGCTCTTTACCCGGTTTAAGTAATAAAGAGATGGCTGCCTCTCTCATGGAAGGGGGGAGGGTACCAGTTTCCAGGGCCTCTGCATAGACTTCCAGGAGTTGTGGCGCTAGGCTGTCTTTGAAAGTCTTATAGAAAACACCCGATAGTCCATCGAGTCCTGGTGCTTTAGAGCCGGTGAGGGCATCTATAGCAAGTGTAATTTCCTCCACCGTGAAAGGGTCCGCCAGGAAAGCTGCCTGCCCTTTAGTGAGCCAAACCATTGCAACCTCCTCCAGGTATGCTAAGTGTTGAGAAAAATCCTTGGGAAGGGTGGTAGAGTAGAGAGACCGATAATATGCGACCAGTTCCGCCAATATGTCAGTATCGTCTGTAGCTACAGTATCATCCGCGAGGGTTATCGCCACTATGTGTCCAGCCCCCCTGAGGGGACGCACCAGGTGCGCCAGTGTTTTTCCAGGGCGTTCTCCCTCCCCATACCTACGAGCCGTATGAAACTTGCCAAGCAGCGATGCCTCCCTGTCGGCATGTTCATTAAACTCCAAAATGAGGGCACTATGTTTACTCTGGGCTCGTGGTTCAGGTGACGGAGAATCTAATAACGCTAATTAAGCTTCGACTTTGGCGAGGCTCCCTCGGATCGCACGTAGCACCCCCGCCTGCTTGGATATGACAACACCCTGAATGTAAGCCTTAAAGGCGTCCCACAACTTTGAGTAGTGATCCACCATGCCCGTATTCAGGTAAAAATATTCAGTAATGGCCTCCTGTACCTCCGACCGCAAGACCTCGTCCAGTAAGGTAGATGCTGGGAAGGACCATCGGCGTTCCCACCCAGCCGAGTGTGGAATACGTAAGTGAAGAAGCACCGGTGCATGATCTGACAGAGTACGCGGCAGTGTATCTATACCCTTGGTCCAGTGACATCCCAGTGGGTCAGTTAAAATATAGTCTATGCCAGTATGTGTGGAGTGAGGTGCAGAGTGAAAGGCGTATCCGGGGATCAGGGGATGGTGTATGCGCCAAAGATCACGCAGGCCCAAGGAGTGTATGAGGTCCTTTATCACTCCAAGGGAGCGTGCCTTGGAGATGGCTGTTCGAGTCAAAGATTTAAGTCCCCCCTAAAAATATTGTATCATAATCATAACGATTAAGCAGAACATGAAGCCCCTCAAAGAAACTAGGATCGTCCACATTGGGCGCGTATACATTAAGGAAAAGCACCGTCTTGCCCAACAGTGTGCCCAGCACCAACAGATACCTCACCTGTGCGTCTGTTATGGTCTCCTTATGTGTAAACGGGAGGGAGCGGTGAATAAGGAGACAGACCCCTCGGCACTAAGTGCTGTAACTTGCGAAGAACCTATGAGGTCCCCAGGAGGACGCAAAGGGAGGGGCCCCCTGTATGGGGAGATGCGTTTCTTGTAAAAACGCTATTTTTACATCATGCCGTCGGAGATACGCTAACACTAATTTACCTTTTCTTGGATTATTGAGCGCCCCTACATTCCAGGTGATAAGAATAACATCTACCCCAGGAGCCACAGCCATAGCCGGAGATAAGGGAGTTTGTACCTGCCTAGCCAGACTTTGTAATACCAAGCGGGAGTGGTAAAAGATGGGAACCTGCAAATGGGCATACATGGGGGGAAATACCCAAAATACCAATGCATCAAATCAAAAAACAATACATTAAACAGATATCGCAAAAACCACCCACCTCCCACACCTGGGCCCAAAGGCCCAAAGGCCCCGAGAACATGATCCCTCCCCTGAAATCCCGAAAAAAGGGGGAAAAGAAAAACCCCAATAGAATTGAAAACGGAATCATCCTAAGGAGGTGGGCAACGCCTCGGACGCCCGATGCCCATGCCAGAAACCACGTAACATTAGCAGTATAAAAATTTCGAAACAGTATAACATTTTTTCTGAGTATATAAATCCGCCATAAGTAAGAAACATCAATTAGGTAGCAAATATAGACAACTTAGTCAGCATATAGTTACTAGAAATAGGGCTCCAAGTCCTCAGTCCGCAGTGAAGAGGTCAGCGCTAGCGGCCAATTGTCTATCTGGGGAGGAGTGACCTGAGGATTGCGCCGGGCTCCTGCGTGTCGTTCCTTGCCGCTGCTTGCAAAAGGCCAGGGTATCGGTAGCATTTTCAAAGAAGCGGGGCTTACCATCCACTATTACTCTCAATTTCCCTGGGTAGAGCATAGCGTATTTGAGACCCATTGCACAAAGTTGTCGCTTGGCTTCTAGGAATTTCCGTCGGGCCTCCTGTACTGCGATGGTGTGGTCAGGGTAAAAGGAAAGCACAGTCCCCTGATATTGCACGGGGAGTTCTCCCGGGCCAGGCGGATAACCCTATCACAGTCTCTGTAATTAAGCAGGCTCCCTATGATGGAGCGCGGAGGCCGAGGGCCCAGGGATCGATGCGCCCACTCCACCACAACATTTCTGGAGAGGTTCTCGGCACCAAACAATTCCGTCAGCATGTTTTCAAGGAAATGTTCTGGGCAGCCCATGTTTGTGTATTCCACAAGGCCCATTATGCGGATATTATTTCTGTGTGATCTGGCCTCTAGGTCCTCGTTCTTTATCGCTATCATTTTTAACAGTCCCTCCACCCATTCAAGCCTGCGCGTCGTGTCACTAGCCCGATCTTCCTGAGCAGATATTCTTTGTTCGGCCTCGTCAAGCCTGGTGTTATGCCCATCTAGTCTCTCTCCCATCCTGTCAAGTCTGGAGGACAGCGTGTCAAGTCTTGTGTCTATCAAACAATTATGGGGTTGGGATGCACACCTACTGTTCATATTATATCCAAACTCGTCCAAATATTCTCCAAGAATGCGTGCACATTGGTAAGTGCCTTGCCCAAACGGCACCTGAATTAATGACAACATAGTGAGTTGGGGCACCTTCTTGCCCCACACCAATCGCACAGCTGCATTGCGTCTCCATGGCATACTGTTCAACTTTACTCCATTTTTAATCCGTTTTCACCATGTACTCCAACATTTTAAACGTCTGTTATTGCTCAACTTATATTCTGTTCCACACGCGGGATGTAATGCCATTTTCCAAGCTTCTCATGTGAAAACTGTGCCCATCCGGACCTCTTGTTTAAACACGACAGATGCAAAGGTTCGTCCCAAGCAGTGTTTATTTAAAACCCAATGCATTTCGGGCTACAAGCACCCTTCGTCAGGGGACACTAGAAAATGGCAATAAAACATATCACTGTTACCAAACAATGTATTAATTATACTCAATATACAGTATATGAAGATCCTATTACTTTTCAACCCATCCTAAATCCCATGTTATACCCCTAGACACACAATATGCATAATGACTCTCTATTCACATGATACACCCTACTCTCTGTTAAACAAATTCCTTTGTTTAACCCCTTATTCCCTCAGAGTCTTGTGTCTCTGCCACAGAACCCCGCGCGGAGCTCTGCCATTATAGCAGCAGCCCCGTCCATGGATTGCGGTGGTTCCGTACGTTCTAGGCCCTCCTCCCTCTCAGGGTCACTGTCAGTTCGCTCCGTGGTGTCTATTTTGTCGAAGGTAATCTTGCGCTGTTTAGGTTCTCCCCGACCCACCGCCTCGATTTGTAGCAGCGGGAGTAGCAGCCAGAAAAAGAGGGTCCGCACCAGAGTTGGTAGAGGGTGCAGGAATAGATCAGGTTGCCGGTACCGGTGGTTTGTTTTGCCCCCCTAGTGCGAATCACACTGGTGGCATCAATTGTATGTTCAGCAGAGCAGGGCAGTGTATAAGGCCCCCGGCAGCCCCCCGATGTGTCAGTCCCTGAAGGTTGCTGGTGAGCCACAGATGATAATCACCAGGCCTTTCCTCGATCAACTGGGGTAACACTGATCTCGTTAGCGGGGTAGGGGGGTCGACGTGAGCCCCCCCACTGTCCAACCCCACCGGGCCTCAGGAGTGTTCCGGTATGTGAAGATGGCGACGGTCCAGCTCAGCAGCCCCATGGGCCCAAATCTGAGCCCTTCAGTTCACCCAGATGAGGCAGGAGTAGGGAGGGTGTGGTTGATTCCTCCGGGTGGCATACTGGACTCAGCGTGGTAATGGTGGTGGCACCAGTGTCCGTCCCAGTGAATTCATCCGATGATGGCCCTGGGTCTATGGTTCGCAGCTGTAGTGCGCAAGACTGGCCGTCGCCGGGCACAACCCTCCTGTGGCATCCAAGGCGCCTATCAATGTCCAAGGGAGGGAGGAGGGGATCGGAGAGAGAGCAGGGGGTCCCGGGACCCGGCAGAGGCCCACCGCCGCAAGCGGCACCAGCGCTGGAGGGGGCAAACGGTAGCCAGGCCCAGTCCACTGCCCCCCGCCTCTCCCACTCACCCGTTCACCGGTGCGGCAGTGTCCGCGAGACCAGACTTCACGCCAAATGGAGCCTGTCTCCCTAACGATCCAGTCCAGGCTCCACAGAGAGGCGGTGAGACCCAGGGGAGTTCCGCAACTCCGGCCTCAGCTAACCCGAGGACCCAGTCTCCACGGGTCCTCCGAGGCGGGCTGGGTCTCCACCGCGCTCCTCTCGATGTCGTCGTTCTGAGCCCGGGGCCAAGGAGGTCTCCCCGTCGCTTCTCTGGTTTCAGAAGGAGTCCTGACACACTCCGGAGGGCTCCTGCAGTGTTTTTAGCGTGTGGCGGTGAGAGATTACTACTGTTCCGATGCAATTGCGGGCATCAGGCGCCGAAGCTTCAACGCCGAGCGGCCATTACGGTCGACGGCTTGGCCACGCCCCCCAACATCATCTTTAAGGGGGGGGCGAGTATGTGTCCCCTATGATTGCTCTGCAATGATTTCTTTAAGCTTAAGTATGTCTTTGTCAGTAATGATAGCTGTCAGAATATGTTCAATAGAAAGAGCTGCAGGTGCACTTGACTTTACTATGAAATTGATGTAGGCCTCAGCTGCTTTTGATGTTGTACTATGACTCTGTAGCGGCACTCATGAAAAGTAGCCAGTGGGGTTCTGATCCTGCCCCAGTTTGTGCACAATAGTGTAATCATACTCCTGTAGTTGCAACCCCCACCCCTCAATGCGAGGGAGCATCTTGGCTTTTGGATTTCCCAAAAATGGGAGTAGCGCCTGATGATCCTTGATATGTGTGAAATGCTTTCCGTACAGAAACACATGAAAGTGTTCACACGCCCATACTACAGCTAAGCTTTCTTTCTCAGGTTGAGACTAAGCACCTTCCATCTGAGATAGACTTTAGGCTAGCACAGGCCACAATGTGTCTCTGAGCATTGGGCTGTCCATTGTGTTGAGCAAGGATCGCGTCTAACCCCACTGGGCTAGCATCCACCACAATCTCTTTATTATAATTTCGGGTCAAACTAAGCCATTTCAGTTGCATTTTCCAATTGCGTGTTATATTTTCTTGAAACTTCGGTCACATTTAGATGACTGTTCAAACTGAAAATCTCGTTTTAATAGTTATCTTAGAGGGGCACTCACAATGGCAAAATCTACCTGATGTACACGGGGTTCTTGGTGAGAAGTAAGGGACAGCGGAACCCCATGCACTAGAAGTGGTCTATGACAGGGTCTTAACTGTTCCAGGCATAAATGTACCTGAAACAGTAGCTGGCCATGCCTAAAAAGGATCGCAGCAAGGTCACATCTAAGTAAATGACAATGCTTGTACCTTTTCGAGGTCAGGAGTCATTCCATTTCCAGAGAAAATATGACCAAATAATTTAAGTTCATTTTTGTGAAACTCATACTTCTCTGCATTTAGTATGAGACCTGCATCAGCAAGCAAGCGGCATACTTGTGTGAGTGCTTTATCATGTTATGTTATATAAACTTATAACGCGCTCAGCTACTCCGAAGAGTGTCCCGGCGTGAGCCTAAGAGGGAAAAGCATGGAAAGGTTACACAAACAAATGAGTTTTCAGATTTTTCTTGAAAAGGCCAAGGCCTTGGATGCTGCGGAGGGCAAAAGGAAGTGAGTTCCAGGCAGATGACGCTCTAACAGCAAGGGAGCAGCCCCCCATTCTTGAGAGCCAAAATCAGGGGATGTGAGCCAAGAGCTGGGAAGGAGACCGAAGTTGCCTGGTGGGGGAATAGAACAGAAAGCGCTTGCGTAAATAAGGGGGACCACCGGCATGAAGAGCCCGGTGGGCCAGAGTCAGGGCTTTAACCTTCACTCGTTGAGCCACCGGGAGCCAGTGTAGTAAGCGCAAATGCTGACTAATGCTGGATCTCATGGGAATATTAAAGACAAGCCGTTCGGCAGCATTCTGAACAACCTGTAATTTGTTCAGGAGGTAATTCGGAAGACCAATGTATAAGGCGTTGGCATGATCAATCCGAGAAAGAATCAGAGCCCGGCTCACCGTTTCCTTGGCATCTCTGGGAAGAAGTGGAAAAAATTTCCTCAGAGTTTTAAGTATGCCAAAACAGTTCCCAACTAACTTCTTTATCTGGGTGGAGAAAGAGAGGTTCTTCTCAAACCAGACTCCTAGATTTTTCGCAGGAAGCCCCGTTGAAGCCGGGGAGGGAAACTCAGAAGGCCATAAGGACTCCCTGAACTGGGGGGGAAAGACCCATAAAGAAGGATTTCTGACTTGTCCTCGTTGCACTTGAGGTGGGCGGAGGACAGCCAATGGAAAACAGCTGATAGACTTTTTTTGGCTTGAGAAGGAGAGCGCTCTGATTTACCCCAGGTAAACAGGAGCTGGGTATCATCAGCATATGCTATGATTTTGGCTCCTAAATCTTCAGCCAAATATATCAGGGGGTGACATAAAGATTGAAAAGAAGGGGACTCAGGGATGACCCCTGAGGTACACCTGTAGACACCTCCTGAGGGGCCGAGGAGAAAGGGTGAAGCCATACCTGCTGAGTACGCCCTTCTAGAAAGGATTTGAGCCAACTCAGGGCCTCACCAGCGATTCCCAAGTCTGCCAAGCGGGTAAGCAGCAGAGAGTGGGGGACCGTATCAAATGCTGCTAAGAGGTCCAGCAAAATGAGAGTGGCCCTACCTCCGAATCCAGGCATTCCCGAATTGCCTCTGCTACCTCCACCAAGGCTGACTCGGTACTGTAGGTGGCTCTAAAGCCGGATTGAGCTGGGTGGAGAAAACAGGCCCCTTCCACATAGGCTGTAAGCTGCTTATTAACCACCTTTTCTCAAGCTTTCGCCATGACCGGTAGAAGAGAAATGGGGTGATAGTTAGCAGGGACCAATGGATCTAACAATGTTTTTTTTAGAAGCGGCAAAATTTCAGCCTGCTTCCAGGCCGTAGGGACATAGGCTTCTTGAAGAGAGAGATTAATTAATCTGTTGGCTTCAGGGTTTACAGTCTCAGTGACCTCGGCCAAAAGCCTGGCAGCACAAGGATCAGTCAGCGAGCCTGATTTTAAAGCTTTGAGAACTCTCAGTGACTCTGAGAGATCGATGGAAGAAAAAGCCATCAGGGCAGGTGCTGCACTAGGTACCTCCTCCTGAGGTAGAGGCCTGGTCAGGGCATGATTTCTTAGTGTAAAGGACGCCTGGATGGACCTAATCTTATCATCAAAAAAATCGACAGTTCCTCGTACCAAGCATTAGAAGAGTGGATTAGAATGGACTCAGCACGAGGGGCCATAAAACTCCAGACTATCGAGAAGATTTCTTTAGCATTATTTCTAGCTAAATCAATCCGATCGGCAAAATAAAGCTCTTGGCCTGGGAAATAGAGGAGTAATATGACTTCTGCTCTATCCTAAGGTTCCTCTTAGCCAGGGCGCAGTAATCCAGCCGCCACCGGCGTTCAAGTTTTTTGCAGAGTTGTTTCTGAGTCTTAAGCTCCTGCGTGTACCATGGCTTCGAGGGGGAATCTCTAGAAAGTTTAGGGCGGGATGTGGGGCAGAAACGACCCACTGCACTCCTGATCCAGCTGGAGAAGCTGTCCAGAGTATTATCCAGCGCATCAAGGAGGGGTGGTCTAGAGTCAGCAAGAGCATGACTGAAGGTCACTGGGTCAATTTTAACAAAGGCCGGACTATGCGCAGTGCGGCTAGGGGAAATATTTCCAGCTAGGTCCCAGGAAAAATAGGATAAAAAGTGGTCGGACCAAGTCATCGGAATAGGGTCGACCACATTTATAGGGAAATTGGAGCAAATCGGATCCAGGATATGCTCCCCTAAATGCGTCGGGCCTGGACCCATTGAGTAAGCTGGGCAATATTAAGACAGTCTACAAATTCCCTCGTTTCCCCCCCTTCAATATTATCCAAATGGATATTGAGGTCACCCAGGAAAAGATACTGAGTGAACCATAACGCTCGGGGAGTGATGAAATCGACAAGATTTTTGAGAAATGGCCCAGCTGGCCCAGGGGGTCTATACACCAGTGATCCTCCCAGTGATTCATGGGGGTAAAGGGAAAAACTAAAGTCAATGACTTCACCCTCACCTAACTGAGAGGACTCTTCGCAGCGAAGGCACCATTTATCCCTGTAGATGACCGCAACCCCACCACCCCTACCAGTTTTGCGGTCTGCTCTAGAGATCTTAAACCCAGCTGGGATTGCCATCTCAATAATAGGGCTCGACGACTCATTGAGCCAGGTCTCAGTCGTGAATAGTATGTCCAACTCATTATCAGTGATGAGATCAAAGACCTCCTGATAGTGCCTGTTCAAGGACCGAATGTTAATCAAAGCTGCTTTTAGTGAGGGGCCCTTTCTAATATCACTGTCAGTAGCCTCCAGAATCATGGGGGTGACCTTCCCTGGCCTCAGACTGAAGTCACAATTGGTACAAATAGGAAAAGGGTGCTCAGACACCTCCCACCTGCTAGGCAAAATACAGGCAGGTGGTCGTAGCGACAACAGTTCAGAGCGGCCATAAATCAATGGGGCAGGTAGTTCCATCGGGGATCGGGTAGCATGGCTGGCGCTGGCCGCTGGCCGCCTCAGGGACGCTGACAGGCGCAGACGGGCTTGCCTTTCGTGCAGCCCCGCACACCAGTACATCATCACTGTAGTTAAAAGCATGTGTGACAGGCTGATTTATTCGATAAATTACATCTGGAAAGATTTCTGCAGGTGATGACACACCAAAATTGAGTCTTTTATATCTGAACAAACCAACATGAGTTGAAAAAGAAGTAATGTACCTGCAGTTTTCTTCTAGTTCAAGTTGATGTTAGCCTTTGTTCAAATCAAGGTAGGAGAAAACTTTGGCGCCATTCAGCTGCGTGATCATGTCCACAATGTGTCGACCTGGATGTCACTTGTCAACACAAAGGCATACTGTTCCTCCATTGTGCTTTTTTGGCACCATCACAATGGGTGAAACTCCCGGTGTCAGATCGGTAGAGCGCTCGTTGATGTCATGCTTTAATAGTGTTTCTAGTTCTTTCCCAATGGCTTCCTGTACGTAAAAAGCAATTTGACAGTGCCGCTGTGCAACAGGGTGGATATCTTCATTAATGTGAAGCTGAACCTTCATTGTCTTAAGTTTCCCAAGTCTATGAAACAATATTGGGAATGGACTCACTATTTCAGAATGAGCATTCAAGTTGTAGTTAATAGGGATCAGTCCCAGTCAGCAGCAGTATCGAAAAATTAATACGCATGCACTCAACGAAGTACCTGCAAGGACATAAATTGGCGCTTGCACTGTTTTCTTGTGCCGCATGGTCACCACAAAGGATCTTTTGCTATGCAAGGGTGTAGAAGATGCCCAGGTGTACACCCTTGTTTTCGATGGTGTGAGATGTGGTATCGGAGATAGTTCTTTGTACTTTTCTGCCGTCATGATGTTTTTCGATGCACCACTATCTATAATAAAAATTGTAGGACAATGTCCAAATGAGCGAAGTTGGTTCGTGTGGCAATTTTCTTTAGATTTATGTTCTTCTTTGCCCACGGCCATTTCTATATGCGCACATCCGTCTGTGACAGACATCACCATTGCACATCCATCTTCTTCATTGGCACTCAATGATGATGTCAACGAACCTTTGGAAGATGAATTTAAAGTGATCGACTTTGTTTTGCTTCCACTTGCCTTCGTTGATGTTGTTGTTTGGCCTTGTGGGAGTGGCTAGAGTGCTTCTGGAACTTTCTGGCATCCATCTTCTTGTCTCTTCATGCCGCACATAGTTTCTCTTTCGCTTTGCAATCCGTTATAAAATAGTTTCTCTTCCTGCAGCCTTTGCATATTTGTCCAATGACAGGACATTTACAGTCATGTGGATAGGAGAATTCACAGCGGAAACACAATTTCTTTTTCTTCTGAGAGATCACTCTGTGGTCCTCTGCCTTGTGTTTCTGCTTAATTTTCATGCTCAATGCTGATTCATTCTGGGTTGTTCCAGCTTCCATATCAGTAGCTTGTCAATCAGCTTGTTCCTCCGTTCTTGCAGCCATGAGCACTTTTTCCAATCTGAGCTTTTCTCACAGCATGCGTCGTCGGAATGAATCGGAGAGGCAACCATTGATAACTCTAAGACACATGGCTTCTTTATCATTGAATTCATTGAACTTGCAGGGCTTTATAAGCATATCAAGTCTCTAAAAAAACTCACCCATCGTCACGCCAGGTTGCTGTTTTGCTTGATTGAAAGTGTTCCTTTTATAGTCGACATTCGGCATTGGATTTAACTTGGCCTCCAATGTCTTCTTGATTTGACGGTATGATACTTCATCAATTTGTGATATCTTCTTTTATCCGTCATCTACAATGTTCTTTAAGTATTTGATGATCTTTCTGTCATCTGCTTCTTCTATAGCATCTATGAAATCATCAAACGTTTTCATCCAGGCAGTCCATCTGGCACCAATATTCTGCTTTTTGGCAGTATCGAATGGCAGCGGTTATTTCAAGAATGAGGCAGTGACATATTTAGCACTATTTTCAGCAGCCATTGAAAAATTTCACAATTCTGAAGACTTTTCAGTGTATTGGATGCTCCTTGCCGCTTAGCACTCATCGGTTGCTCACCAGGCTGTGTCGTCGCACCCGATTAGAGGTCCTGTGCCACTTCCCTCGCTCGTGCTGGTAAGTACTTTTGTACTTTCTATACCCAGTTGTCACTGCCTTTAGTGCTGTCTCACACCTGGTTGCTGCTGCCTTTAGCATTTCTTTGTGACTGGTTGGTGCTGCCTTTAGCATTTCTTTGCACCTGGTTGTCTCTACCTTTAGCGCTTCTTTGCACCTGGTTGTCTTTAGCATTTCTGCTTTGTATCAGTGCTGGCTCTGTGTTATGCTGTGGAGTAGTATCTCTTCTTTCAGCCTTACAATTAGATTTTTGGCAGGCTTACTGACTGTGCTTACCCATAGGGCCTTGACCTTCTTCGAAGGACTCTCAAAAGCTGGAGTTGCGCTCTGACACCACATACTTCATCTGTAGACCACTTCTTGAGGTGCACGTGGCACACCTGAGCAGTTTGCTGGATGAAGGCAAATTCTCAGGGAGAGCAGTCTTGTATCCTCAGGGGCATGTATCCCTCCCTCGTCGCCAGTTGTAGCATCTTCCCCAGCCCGGAAGCATGTAACAGACCATGCCACACATTGAAATCAAGTTTGCACGTCTTAATTCTTCGGCATGAAACCATTAACTGAACACACTGCGTCACAAACTTTATTAACCACACCAAGTCACACCCACCAGATTACATAATACTTGTTAGGAGTCTGCTGAGGGCCACTAGAGGCCTCATACACATAAATCAAGGACCCAACATATGGATGTGATTTCCTATGGCTAACTCTAAGAGATTGCTGGCCCACTCACATAACAATCAGCTGCTGAGCATCAATGACTCTTCGGCACCTAACTGCTGTACTGTGATTTTATGAGGAATCTGTTCAGCCTTGGTGTAAGTTCTCAGATAAGGATATTACATACTAGATGACATTGTTTTCCCCTTAGAGCTTAGGAACTGAATTTGGAAATTGAACTCCGCAGCTGCTTTTGCAGAATTAATCATTGGAATTAATTATTAGACCTTTGCTTCGAGTTTTTGTGGTCATGTGCAATCATCCATTCCAGAACCTTTGCCACACCTAGTTAGCTAATTAAAGGTAGTTATTTGATGAATTTCCTTTAATCTCAGCAGAGACATCAATCCAGCTTAATAGCTTATACCACCCTCTCCTTTCTGATTCAGGCAAGAACAAACATTGAGTCCTTTCTATTTCTTGATTCCTCTGCCTGAGGTTCTGCCAACAACAAATTGTATAGAGTCTTGGGCCCAGACTACGAATTAGGCAAAATTCCATGCAGAGATTGCCAACAGCTGGAACTTTAATTGGCCGGTATGGCCACATGGCATTCCACCTATTTGGAACTAACCCACTCCGAAAGAGGAATAAATGTGGACTCAGATTTACCATGTGGCATTGCGCATAGTATTCCCTATTCTGTGAGATTTAATGCACACATTTACTGCCTGCATCTAAGAGGAGGTAAATGTGTGTGGGGCAGAGGTGAAGGGAGCAGGAGAAGGCAGACAGGGGAGTGAATGGGAAGAATGGTTCTGGTGGTGGGAGCACAGCATGCCACACCCTTGCCAGATAAATGATTAGTAGGGACAGGGAGATGAGGCTTGGCTAATGTTGCAGCCAAAGTCTCATACAATTTTACCAGCTGGAATTAATGACAGATACAGGTCAATGTTTCCACACCCAGGAACACTAGGTGCAGGAACACTGGGTCATTTGTGACCAGATGGAGTGGTACCCTTAAGATAAGCCGGTGAAATGGCTGAATAATATAAATCCACAGAGCCAACAACTTCTGGAGCAAAAGTCGTTTAATCTGCAACCCAGCTTCCATGAACAAATACGATCCAGACAATGAATGAATAACGATCCTTCCCAACACTCTTTTCTCTCCTCCCTGCATTCCATCCCACGCTCCCTCAAACAACAACACGGTAACTGTAAGTGCATTGAATCAGTTTACAAAGAAGCATCATTTCATATGTGTAATTGTAAAGTAAACTACACGTATTTGTAGGTAACTTCCTTTATTGGCAACTCTGCTAGCACAGCACAGCAAGTACAGCTTAACACCAACCAGACTACATCCCAACTGCCACCCAAGAACTCCCACAACCCTGAATTCTAACATACCTCACAAAGCTGCAGGATGCTTTCCAAATGTGAAATGCAGCAACACCACACATCCCCTTCCTGCATACAGTGAGCAACAAATGGAAGAAGATAAAAAAACAAAAACAACTATATACAACACAGCTAACAATATACACATGAAGGGATAATACAAGGATAAAGGCTAACACAGCACAAAATCTTTAAGTTTGCAAGGAGTGCGAACCACTCTACCCATCCTACCCAATCTCCTTGTACCAGTATCCACACACTCCTGTTCAATCTCAAATCCATCCAACACCTCTTGTGCACATGCCGCTTCACGCCGCACCTGCTCCGTCTCCTCATCCACTTCATCTTCCCACAACCAATCATTCAAATCAAAAGAACCCCCAACATCTCCTCCTTCTCCTTTTTAAAAACCCTTGCATTTTGCAAGTCGACTCATGTGCCACACACGATTATCACTCAATCTCGCAGAGTTCCTCAAACATTCCACAACTCTTAACGGTTCTGAAAATACACTCTGCCCTTTTGGCACTTTACCCCATTTTTTTTGTTTTCACCCAATCACCCACTCTTAACATCTCAATATTTGTAGCATTCCTTTTATCATAGTTCCTTTTGTACACCTGCTGAGCCTTAATGATGTTATCCTTGACAACTTCAGGTGACCACTTCACATGCCTAGTACTGTCCATCCACCCAATGTTATCCTTAGTAAAAGGCTCTCTGCCTCGCATCAGGACAAAAGGACTGAATCCCGTGAAAGATGGCGTCAATCGGTAACCCCACAACATTTTTTTAACTTCCACCTCCCAATTCCTCTTATTCTCACAAGCAATTTGAATGGTTCCTTTTATCACACGATTAAAGCGCTCAACAGCACCGTTGACAGCAAGATGATACACTGAAGTTTTTACATGCTGTACACCATTCCTCTGCAAAAACTGCTCCACTTTAGATGCCGTAGTGAGGCTTCATTGTCACTAAGAAGCCTCTTAGGTAAACCCTCCTTCAAAAACACCTCTCCCAGAAACTTCACAACAGTGTCCGCATCAGCCTTTTCTACAATATCCAACTCAACCCACTTACTGAAATAGTCCACTAACACAATGAGAAATTTTGTCTCTCCTGACTTGGTCTGCACAGGACCTACAAAATCCACAGCCAACAAATCCCAAACCATCTCTGGACATCTCTGGACACTGCATAGGCATCAATTGTGGTCTCAATGTATGTAAACTTTTATCTGAATCTGCACACTGTCCACAATCCCTCACTCCTCTCTCCACTTTAAGATCAATTCCCGGCCACCAATGCGAAGGTTTAACTCTTTTCTTAGTCCTTACTATTCCGAAATGTCCTTCATGACATAAATCCAAAAGTTTTTTCCTGAGACCAAGTGGTGGTACAATTTTTCCACCTCTCATCACGAATCCAGACCCACACCCAACTCATTTCTTACCTCCAAAAAACTCCTCACCTCTGCCTTGTCTGGCTTCTTCTCTCCCCAACCTTCCAAAATCCACTCCTTCACTTTTTTTAGCAGATCATCTTTCTCATACTCCACCATCCACTCTTTCCTCTCAATTGAATTCAACCCTTCTTCTTCCACAAGTGCAATTTGATATTCATCCCAAATACTTCCCAAATACTTCCCGGTACTTCCTTAACAGGTAAGGGAATTCGACTCAAACAGTCAGCAACTTTGTTCTGTACTCTTGGCACATATTTAATCCTATAATTGTAATCCTGTAACCTCATTGAAAGTCTGGTAATCCTTGCTGAAGCTCTCACCATTCCACCAGTGGTAAGCAAAGTCACCAAAGGCTTGTGGTCAGTTCTAATATCAAATTACGTGCCCCACAGAAATGCTCGAAAATGTTCCATACCCCATACGGACCCAAGGGTTTCCCTCTCAATCACTGAATACACCTCCTCTGCAGGTGTAAGACTTCTTGATGCAAAACCAATCACCACCTCCTTTGCACCGTCCTCAATTTGTGTAAGCACCGCACCCAGTCCTTTCCCACTAGCATCCACTGTAAGTACACTAAGCAAATCCGGATCCAAACCCTTGATAGGTGCTGCATTACATATCTCATTCTTCAACCGCTCAAAAGCTTCCACACATTTTTCTCCCCATTCAAATTTGCATCGCTGTTTTAGCAATTGCCTCAAATCATAAGTCTTTTCTGCAAATTTTTTTACAAACTTGGAGTAGAACTCCGCAAGGCCTAAGAACAAGCGAAGCTCTTCCTTATTCCTCGGTTCAGGAGCCTCCCTTACAGCTTCAAGTAGCTTTTTTTGGGGAGAAATACCATC
This sequence comes from Calotriton arnoldi, assembly GCA_963921515.1. NCBI lineage: Eukaryota > Metazoa > Chordata > Amphibia > Caudata > Salamandridae > Calotriton > Calotriton arnoldi. The sequence goes on along the minus strand of CAWUFW010015872.1, from coordinate 140,561 downwards.
CTTCCCAATCACATGACCCAAATATGTTACTCTGTTCTGTGCAAAACGACATTTTGCATATTCTGCTGTTAACCCTTTAGCTTTCAACACTTCCATGACTTCCTTTAACCTCTGATCATGCACTTGTCTGTTCTCTCCCATAATCAGAACATCGTCTTGAAAATACAGAACCCCTCTGATATCTTTCAAAATTTCACTCATCAGTCTTTGAAAAACTGAGGCCACTGAAGCCAGTCCAAACGGCATTCTGACATATTGGTAGCATCCAAAAGGAGTTATAAAGGCTGTTATCTTCCTGCTTTGCTCATGCAAAGGAACTTGATGATACGCCGAAGACAAATCCACGGTCGAGAACCACTTCATTCCCTATGTTTTTGTCAAAAGTTCATTAATTTTCGGCAACGGAAATCTGTCCACTTGTATTTCTCGATATACACCTCTCAAGTCCACACATAATCTAATTTTTCAGTTGGACTTACGTGCCACTACAATTGGAGACATCCATTCCGATGACTCAATTTGCTCAATCACTCCAGCCTCAACCTGTTCAATTCTTTCTCCAACTCACTCCTCACAACAAATGGAACATTTCTTACTCTAAAATTTACAGGAACTGCACCCTCCTTCAGTATAATCTTGTGTTTAAACCCTTTGAGCAAACCAATTTTTCCAGAAAATACTTCCTTATAGTCTTCACACATCTTTACTCCCAAATTGTCTCCTTCATCCAATACCAACAGTTGTTCCTTGCTATTTGGGTTGAGAATAATATTCAAACTTGTTTGATCCCTCCAACCCAAAACACATGGTCCATACTCAGCCACATACATCCTTCCTTCAGCTCTTTGACCCTTAAAAACAAAAGAAACATCCCTGCACCCCACCATGGGTATGGCTTCCCCGTGAAACTCTCCGGTTTAATGTCACAAACTTTGAGTTCCTCTCCAATCGCATCCACAAATTTCTCCTTCCACATCTCCAAATTTATTATAGTAAAAGGTGACCCTGAGTCTGCCACCAGAACAACAGGAACACCAGCAACAATCACTTCACACGTTGGTTTACTTCTCCCTTGACTCTTAACATCCAAAACTGCATCCTTAACCATAATAATCACATCATCCTCTTCAGAACACTCCTCATCCGCGATATTCTCTTTGTATCTCTCTGAAACACACTTAATTTTCTCTCTAGTATCCTTCCTTCTGCAAGCACGTGCAAAGCGTCCAATCAGACCACATACTGCACACTTCTGATCCCTTGCTCTACAAACTCTACTATTTGCCAAATGCTCGTAACTCCCACATCTGTAACAACTCAAAACACCTTGTACATCCTTCCTGACATCAACTTTTATAGGAACAGTAGATCTCCTTTGTTCCTTAAATCTTGCGTCTTGTTACTTATTGCCTTTTTGTTAAAAGTTTTACTAAATTTCTTTTCATTCACTGCACAAACTTCTTCCTGCTCCTTTCCATCCTCTAAGGCTGCTTTTGTGCATCTCAGAGAAACTTCTGCCTTTCTCACAACAGCTAAAACTTTGTTCAAGGTACCATCACCCATGGTCCATAGTCTTTCTTGCACCCTTTTATTATTTGTAAGCATAATGATCTGATCCCTTATTAATTCCTCCTGCAAGGGACCAAATCTACAAGGTGCCGCCAACTTTTTAAATTTGCCAAATAATCATCAATAGTTTCATTCTGTTCTTGCTTCCTACGGAAACATTTGTACCTGGCCATTGCAATACATACTGTCGGTGCATAATATTTTTCCAAGTCATCTAAAGCATTTACATAAACATCAGTTTCATCTTCCCCGCAAACTTTTTTTTCCATTTGGTTATATTGTTTAATCCCCTCCGGACCCAGAGAGTGTAACAGTATGCCCTTCTTAATATCAGCTGTTAAATTGTCACTGTTTATAGTAACCATATAATTCATGAAGTAGTCTTTCCATTCTTGCCACTTCATGCGTGGCTCACCAGGAGCTGGCAGAAATGGAATCGGAGGTGTTAACGTGAATGTCTGTGCAGCACACATTCTTCAATCTGAATGAAAACTAGACCGAAATTAAATTTTTTGCCCCTTTCTCAAGTAATCAAAGCGCTACGAGCTGTTATTGCAATGCTCTCAACAACAACAAAATAATTGGCACAGATGTGCGCATCACTGAGAGTGAACGCACTCCAATACTCACGATGTGCGTATCTCCGTTACTAATGATGAGCCCTTCCAATTATTTGCTTTAATCCGGTGTGCACATCACCGATGTGCAACACGTGTCATAAAATATTTACGCACTTCACTCTTCACAGTGTGTGTTTTCGCTCCTTTCCTTAGATCTTCCTTTACCAAAATGGGCGCTTCCTACGTGTGACATCACCACGTTGCACGTCTACACGTTTTTTCACTCCCGATCAATGATGGCCGCCTCTACGCTAATCTCGCTCCCCTCGCGAGACCGCCTGCGTGCTCCCTTGGCCTTTCCTTACCGCCAAGTCAATTTCCTCACCAGCCTCACAACTTCATCGCGCGACAACAGCTGGGCCTCGATCAGTAGCGGTCCGTGGTAGGAGTGCCGGCCGGGCGGTGACGTGGGGCGAGGGAGGGGCAGGGTGGGGGGTAGTAAACCACGGTTTTCGGCCGAATACAGGTAAGTAAACATTTAAATAAATAAAACGAATTTTGTTGCGCGCACTGCATCGCATTTGGCGATGCAGCGCTCACAACGAAATTCGTTTTATTTATTTAAATGTTTACTTACCTGTATTCGGCCGTAATCCGTGGTTTACTACCCCCCACCCTGCCCCTCCCCCGCCCCACATCACCGCCCAGCCGGCACTCCTACCACGGACCGCTACTGGCCACGATGCTTCAACTTACACCGATTCTCGTATCCGCCAGTTGCCGCGTTCTATCCACTCCTGGACTCACCTTTCGACCCTCGGGTAATCCTTTTTTACTTCAACCTTGCGCTTTTCATCTACTTCCGTTTTTTCTTAATTCATTACCACTTTTCCATTTTTGACGCGTAGGTTCAGCAGAGTTGCGCCCGTCGCCAACTTGTAAAGTAAACTACACGTATTTGTAGGTAACTTCCTTTATTGACAACTCTGCTAGCACAGCACAGCAAGTACAGCTTAACACCAACCAGACTACATCCCAACTGCCACCCAAGAACTCCCACAACCCTGAATTCTAACATACCTCACAAAGCTGCAGGATGCATTCCAAATGTGGAATGCAGCAACACCACAGCAATTTATGATAACAACACGAGCACAGCATGACGACGCAGCTCTCACGCACTGCGCACATAAGTTGTATTTTCTGTAAGAAGCATTATTTGTAAGAAGCACGAGCGCGCCCCTACAAACACATTGATATGTGACAGTACCCACATGAGGATGCCGCTCTAGCTGACACCTAATCAAGCCTTCCATGCTAACACTTTAAGGGTTTGAGGATCTGCGCAACAGTGGGTACCATAGAGCATCACAGAAGAGCAGCCTTTCACAGTGGCAAATGGATTACTAAGCTCTTCTCATTATTGTCTGTCTTTCAGTCTCTGACCCAGATATTTTGCGGACCAACCACTGTAGCCTGCGTTCAACACAGTTGCTGGAATTGCACTGCATGCTATTTAACACAGCAATCCTATCAGTGCCTCCATTTGTGCTAAATGTTGGTCTCCTCCTGCCCGGTAGCATTTATTTATTGAAAATATTTTAGCATTGGACGCCCATACACACTGTGTAAATGCAATCTTATATCAGACCATCCTCATCCAGGGCCCTGGAGCACTGCATGAGTTTTAATTTGCAAAAATATTCCAAGAGCCAGTTCAGTTTTACACATATGCAGATGACAGTACCTGTTCTTCAGTCTATAACAACCTCGACAGCCCACAAGGGCAGACACATCATCATCCTTAACTGGCTGTTTCACCTTTACTTGGCCAGCTTTTTGACTCGAAGAGAGAGCTCCTTATCACCAAGAACGGCATCTCTCAGTGGAATCGCACTGACTGATCAGCGGTAATGGGTGCATCCTTTGAGCCCACTGCTAAAGTGAGGAAACGTGGCATTTTTGTTGATGCCAACCTCTCACTGAAGGTCAGGTGGCAAAGGTGACTGACACCTGTTTTTGCAACTAACCCCTCTTAATAGAGCGTTGCCATTCATACAGGCCCAGGTCAAGCAACAAATATCTTAGAGGAATAATGTAGGTAACATTTTTAATTATTTACGTGACTGAAAATATTGTCACCTAGAGCATTTACATGCATTTTTTCAATCCATTTGCATCTAACAGATGTCAAGTGCACAACAAGGTAAATTACATGTTAATACTTTAAAAAGGGAACCATGAAACGCCCTAAAATACCACACCACATCAATCATCCAAAGCAATTCTAAACACAAAAAAAAATATTATGTCTCCTCTACGCGGTTTCAAAATCCAAACAATTATCGCTGTTGAAGAATCAGCTGTCTTGAAAACAGTGCTAAAAGGATGTCCAGCGTGCTTGGGGTCATCCTCTGGCCTGGGAAACCCACAGGCTGGTACCCACAGATACTCTTCGGTATATCTATAAATAACTAGGCGGTGGTAGAATAGTCTGTTCCCAGAACAGACTCCCTGACCAGTAAGCCCATAGCTAAAGCGTTAACTAAGAGGGGAAACATGTGAACTAAATCAAAACCCACGGCCCGGCTGTTTCCGAAATTGAAAAACAACCGCACCGACGACCAAAAGAAACTGTGAAACAGAGTGTTGAAGAATCTCCTTCAGCGATCGTCCAACCAGGGACACAACTGCCTTTGTTAGGAAGCCATCTGGTAGCATGCCAGCCAGAACAGTGAAGACTCTTTACCAGCCCCCTTTTATTTATAGCTTGACAAAAGGCAGCTAATATTTAAAATGGGAAAAACAAACATAAAAAAGGAACAGGTTCTAGTGACATTTCTAAACTTTAAAACGCAAGCAGACTAATGTTAGACCAGTCTTCCTTGCTGCTGCCTGAAGAATTGTACATGACACGTTCATTCTCACTTCATTTCTTTTATTGGTATTTTAGTTTGTGGGGGTGCAGCGAAACTGATCTTTATTTATATTGGTTTTCACTGCTAAAGGCAATTTCTATTTTTAATGGAATTTTGCCTGCGATCAGAGGTTAAAACCAAAAACAGGAAAGTTTAGCAGTGCTTAATTTGGCCTGTGGTTGCCGGTGGGGGACACCAGCGCTTATTTTTCCACATCAGGTATTTCCCTAGTGCAAGAGGGGGAAAACCACACGCCCACGAGAAAGAAGGAGGAATAGAAAGTCGGCAAAATCTTCACAAAAGGAGAAAGCAGTGAGGAAAAGTGGTAGATAGTGTGTGGTAATGGATTAAAGACAGCACTTATGTGTTAAAATGAGAACCCTCACTCACCCTAGGGTGACATGCTTCATCATTGGGTTCCCTCTTCACACTGGGACCACAAGGTACCAAGTGTGGGCTACAACTCCCCCGTAGGAGAGGAGCGCGAGGTGTTTTTATGTCATCCAATCTAGGGCAATGAGTGAGGGGCAGAGTGCAAAGCAAAACAAAACGTAGCTAAATGTGGGTTAAAAGAAAACTATCTTCTGGTGGGCAAGGTTAATCTCTATTGATACCCCCAGTGGACAGGTTAAAATAAGCTAAGTGAAAATAGGGTTATGGATATGGACTTGACCTGATTCTAATAGGGAAGTATCCATAACCCTATTTTCACTTAGCTCTAGCTGACAGGTAATCAAGCCCTCAATGCTAACACTTTAAGGGTTTGAGGATCTGTGCAACAGTGGGTACCATAGAGCATCACAGAAGAGCAGCCTTTCACAGTGGCAAATGGATTACTAAGCTCTTCTCTTCATTGTCTGTCTTTCAGTCTCTGACCCAGATATTTTGCTGACCAGCTACTATTGCCTGCTTTCAACACAGTTGCTGGAATTGCACTGCATGCTAAATAACACAGCAATCCTATCACTGCCTCCATTTGTGCTAAATGTTGGGGGTATCAATAAAGATTAACCTTGCCCACCAGGAGATAGTTTTAACCCACATTTAGCTATGTTTTGTTTTGCTTTGCACTTTGTCGTACAACCCCATAACTCCAGCCTTCAGAATGCAGGCAGTCCCTCAAAAGAGGAGAAACTTCACTAAGGAGCAAACAGACCTTATAGCTACCATTGTTGTAGATCATTATAGAGAATTACATGGTCTGCCTCATTGGAGCGGAGGAGTACACCATGTGCCAAGAGTTGAGAGGCTTTGTTAATGTCTTTAGGATGGAGGCATGCACTGTGAGGGGACCTGAAAAAAAGAGACAGGACGAGAAGAGTAGTGGAGGAGAAGCTCTCCAGGATTCTGGGGGCAAAGACTCTTCCTCAAGATGGACCTCAATCCAGTCTCCCTCTCACCCCCTGCATGAAAGCCTGCTTGGTACATGACATTCCAGCGTAAGGCCTGGCAATTTACAGCTACATTTCTACTCCATACTCATGTCATACTCCCCTCAAAAAGCTAGGCATACATAATGCTTTTCCTTTACACACAGCTTAACCCCACTACCCTTTTATGAATTTGTAACGATTAGAATTTTCTTAATCAAATGTTTTTTAAGACTGTTCCCATTTTAAGTGCATTGGTAGCAAAAGTTGGAGCAAGTGTGTGGAGTAGGTTTTATTTCTATTTTATCTCGATTGATGACATTAAAAATGTTAAGAAAATTAATGTTACGTACCTTTGCATGTATTTGGTCCAGGATTATTAGGTCCTTAAAATCTAGGGGAAAGAAAGATAAGTGACCAGAGCCACCCTCACTCCACCTCATTCTCAGTTCTGATCTGAATCATGAAATACAATTTACCCAACATTTGTATCCATTTCTCGGGCACAAAATAATATGTGTGCGCAATTTAACTATCACTTTCACTCGCACAGAGATCATCATTTCACAGTGTATTTTAAACATTCAACATTACCTATTTATCACCATTGTTACTCAGTAATCTTGCATCTAAAACGATCAAGAAAAATTAAGGCATTCTTTTGTCATATTTAGATTGTGTGCAATTAATTCTACGCACTTTATTTAAAGTGCAAATGCAAATTGAAGAAAGATTTGCTAATGCATTCACAGTAATTTTGAACTGCACCATGAATCTCATGCATGCCAATAGACCTGATTCAGGCAGGAAACTCCCGATTTTAAGGCCAAAAATTGCTTTTTTTTTTGGCTGTCTCCCACCTGAAATTGCCTCCACTTCAATAGAAGTCAATGGGAGAAATACATTTTATCAATTATTTTTTAAAAACCTCCCACTTTCCTCTTCTAAAGTGTTAGTATGGGGGGGCGTGGCCAAGATGGCGGCGTGAGCGGACGTGTCTCGCTCAAGCTCCGTTCCCGCCGGGCCTACAGCACTGCTATTAGCACCCACAACACCTCGATTTTCCACCAGAGGATGGGGGCCATCAATGCACACCTGGCGCGGCGCTGGGAGAGAATTGCCTGCTCATCGGTGAGGGGCGCCCTCCGGCTTTCCTCTGGTTCCTGCGCCACAAAGCGGTGAAGAGCAGAGGCCGCTCTGGGGCCCAGCCGGACGCACACAGGACCTGCTGTGGTGCGCGGGACCTACCCGGGCCCAGGAAACTGTCCCAAGTAACAGCACCATAACTTGTGGAGCCCCGGCTCGCAGACTTGCGACGACCAGCTCTTGGGCCCAGCTGGCGGCCTTCAGCGTGGTGCGGCGTAGCGGAGGGGAAACCTGACGGCCCGGCCGGATTCTTGCTTGGCTCCCCATTGCCGGCGGGTCTGGGTCACCGGAGGCGGTCTCGCCTGGAATGAGCCTTGAGGCCCAGGAGGGCGGTCATCGTTTCTGCTCTGCACGGACCCGGTCTGCTGAGGAGGGGGCCCGGATTAGGCGTGGCCTCCTTGTCACGTGGAACGCGCTGTGGGGCCTTGCCCATAGGGGAGCCGGATGTACTCAGGCTGGTGTGGGCCCCGTGACGGAGGAGTGTCACCAGGAGGTGCGCCGACCTGGAGGAACACGTGGCTCCCGGCTGATAGTCTGCGGTCCCCCGACGTGTGCCTGAAGCGATCCACCAGGGTGAGTGCTGCTTGCCGCCTGGGGCTCACAGAAGAGAAGTCTGGGCAGTGCTGGAGAGCAGTACGGCGGGCGGCAGTAGCGCCAGGGCTCACCCCCATTGCTGGGTCTCAAGGGATTTGCGCGCCGACACGGACTGCCTAATTCGTAGGGGGGTCCCAGAGACCTTAACATTTGGCAAGGCTCCTGACGTGTGTGGTGCTTTGGTACACGCTAGAGCGGTCGTAAGGAGGGTCAACAGAGAGCGGTGACACCCTACAGAGACTGAGCTCATTGGCATTGGGACGTGGGCTATTATTGGCGGCAGCTTAGGGGCCCCAGCTTGACGCCGGCACGAGAGGAGTGGTGCTTCTAAAGCCTTGTCCCGCATCAGCGCGGCCGAAAGTTCGGCTTGCGGAGAGACTGGCGGCGGGTGATAGCGCCTACAGAGACAGGCGGCGGAGGTGCTTCGCCTTCTTGCACGGAGGCCACCTGGGGATCGTGCACACCACCACCCCGACGCAATTTCCCACCGCGGACGAGACAGCCCCGGGACTCCATCATGGCGACGGCCAAAGGTAAAAAGGACCGTTCAGTTAGAGACCTCCTTATGAAGTCGCCGGGGACTCACAAGGCGTCGGTCCAGTCACTGGTGGAGATGGCTCTGAAGGAGCAGTCACGAGGGAATTCCTGGAGTCACTAATTGCCTGTAAACACTGCCAGATCCGACCTCTGTCGAACAGAGAATCTTATATTTTTGGAACCCACAGGGAGTTTCAGTGAAACTTTCAACTTCCCCCACAGGTCCAGCTTCTTGCCCGTGACCTGCTGGTCCTTACTGTTCTATTTAAGACTGACAATTGCAGTCTGGAAGGTGAAACGCGACCTTTTGGCGCGGGATCCTTTACTGAAGTGGTTTGCAGGTACGAGGGACGACAGCAACCACTCGGTAAATATATGATTGTGTGGAGGGGCTTTGTTCTCTTTTCTTTGAAATAGGATGTTGAAGAGCATGAAGTACATAGGGTTTGTTCATGATTGGCACGTTCTTCTTTGTTTTTAATCTTGTCAATAACCACAGATTTGGTGTGATAAAGGAATGAGGTGAAGACTGGCTTCCCCGACAGCCCTGACGAAGTTGCCTAAAAAGTTTGGCAACGAAACATGTTGGCCTTTCGTGGTTGAAATTGGCCATATACATGCCTTTCTTTTAACCTGAGGACACTCACGGCACTCAATAAAGAATGTTTTGCATGTGAGTGGTACCCCATTTTAATTGTGATAATAATATTTCTCTTTTCACGGTTGGGGACCAGTGGGCACTGAGTGAGTCAAACATTCTCTGTGTTGTTTGTCACATTTTTTTGATTCATTTCTTGTTTAATTTCTCACCTCTGAGGAAGTCTAAGCACACACCCCCTTTTTCTTTTTGGCCACGAAAGCAACCGATGATGATAACTCGGGCATACTGGCAAGTACCATCCAGCAGCTCCTTGGGTTTGCGTACGTGAGGTGCTTTCTGGCCTTTTCTCACACTTTTTTCTTCTTTCTTGTTGCACACATTTATGTGATGGTTTGAAACCACTTTGTTGTGTGTATGTGATGTGGTTATTGATGTTTTTCTTAAATTAAACAGTAAGGACCAGCAGGTCACGGGCAAGAAGCTGGACCTGTGGGGGAAGTTGAAAGTTTCAGTGAAAACTCCCTGTGGGTTCCAAAAATATAAGGTTCTCTGTTCGACAGAGGTCGGATCTGGCAGTGTTTACAATTGATTGAGTGGGGGGCAGTCTGACTTCTTAATCCCCCTTTGCTCCCAATTGTGTATGTCACTGTTTGCCTACCAAAGGGAAGATATCCTGGCCATCAAAACAGATCTACAGGCGGACCTCCGGGAAGTAAGAAGAGACATGGATACAGTCGGAGAGAGAGTGGCCGCTCTGGAGGATTCGTCGACAGTCAGGGACGAAGAAATCGCCCCGCTCCAGCAAGAAATCCTACGTCTGCGCGGTCAGCAACTAGATCTCCAATCGCATTTGGAAGACTTGGAGACCAGATCGCGATGGAATAATGTTCGAGTTCGCACAGTCCCTACTGGAGCAGAAGGTGATGATCTGGAGGGGTATGTCCAGGCGCTCTTGCGGGCAGTTCTGAACGCATCGGAGGACTCCAAAGTCAAGATTGATCGGTGCCACCGAGTGGGCCCTTCCCAACATCCTAATCGCCCTCCTGCGGACATTCTTGTGTGCGTGCACGATTTTAAAGTGAAAGAGGAGATCCTCAAGGCGGCTCCTATCTGTCAACCCTTACACTTCCGAGAGCACGCACCTCAGCTTTTCCAAGACCTAGCAGCTAGCACCCTTCAAAAGAGGAGAGACTTCCGCCCAGTGACCAATCACCTCCAATCAGCAGGCATATCCAACTGTTGGGGCCACCCGTTCCGCCTCATCTTCCGATTTGAGGGGAAACTTCATCAACTCCGATCCCTTACCGAGGCTTGTAAGTTGCTGAACTTAGATCCTGACAACCTGATCTCCCAATCAGCTGCCTCTGGGTCAGAAGCCTCCATGCCCCCCAGGCGCGGTCCTCGGACTGGCCTGAGATTAGATCGCCTTCGTCCTGACCCTGCCACGATGATCAAAGAGTGCTCTGCGGTTCTCCGGACCCTCGCTGGCACAGAAGGAGAATCCCTGGACTCTAACGACTGAGGGTAACGTTTGTGTGGGTACGTCCTCTCATGTCAGGGCCTGGCGGGAACGGGGAGATCTCTCACTACTGATTGGTACAGTCCCTTGCTCTCTGGGCAGTCCCCATTTTTTACTGGCCCTCTTTTGGGATGGATCTATGTGCTATTCTCTGCTGTTTGTTTATTGTGTTATGTTTTGCTTATATTGTTGTTGGGCAGGGTGGGTCCCCTCTCCGGTGCGCTTTTTAATAGAGGCCCTTCTGAGTTGGTCCGTTCAGGCACATATACTCATGGTGTACCTTCCATGGTCTGTCCTGTTTTCAGGGTCCCATAGCCTAAGATATATAGAACCGCTGTTTTCTCAAGACCGATGGAGGTTTAGATAGTCAGCTTTAATGTCCGCGGCCTTAACAATCCTACCAAGCGGAAGGCAGTACGTTCCCTACTCGAGCATTCAGAAGGGGATATATGCTTACTTCAAGAAACCCACTTGCTTCACAAGGACACACACCGGATGCAATCCAGGGGGTTTCCCTTGCAGTTTTGGTCTTCTGGGAAGAGAAAGAAGGGTGGGGTGGCCATTTTGTTCTCCAGACACTTTAGAGGTTATATAGTGGGTTCTGTGGCAGAAATCAAGGGGCGCCTCTTAGCTTTGAGATTGCAATTCGGCACCACTAGCTTCACGATAGCCTCAATCTATTCCCCAAACGAGCACCAGGAGAAGTTCTTGACCGAGGCCTTGGGCAAGATTCTCCACACACCCGACCCCATGGTGGTGGTGGGCGGTGATCTAAATTTAGTTATGGACGCGGGGAAGGATCGATCCAGCCCGAGGACGGGGGGAGCCGGGGCCCTGACAGGGACGGGTAGGGAGTGGCTGGAGGAATGTGGGATCAAGGATGCTTGGTGTGGCCTACACCCCAACGACAGGGACTACACACATTACTCGGCAGCACATGGGTCTTACGCCCGCTTGGACCACTTTCTTGTCACCCAGGCCGCGTGGGTATGCTCCCAGGCCTCAACCATCGAAGCCCGTTCTCTCTCAGACCACGCACACATTACCCTGACCTGGCGCTTGCCTTCCTTGACTCCTTTCTCCCCACACTGGCGCTTGCAGGATTCCCTGTTGTTGTCCCCACAGGTGGTAGATGATCTACGGCGTACATTGACAGATTACATAACACTTAATGATAACGGTTCCACAGCACTGGCTTCCGTCTGGGAGGCTCTTAAGCTGGTTTCTCGGGGGGCCTTGATCGCTAAAGCTGCTCACGATAATAAAACCCGAAAGGTCAAAAGAAATGAGCTGGAGTCCAAGGTTGGAGAACTTGAGGCAATTCACAAACGCAAGGGCGCTCCCCGGGTCTGGCGCCAATTAGAAAAAGAGCAGCTTCACCTGAAGCGCCTGGACTTAGACAGGGCTGAACACGCGGTGCTCTGCTTGAAGCATAAGTACTTTGTGGGAACGAACAGGGGGGGTCGTATGCTTGCACACTGCTTACGCAGTAAACGACAGGCTCAGGCAGTGAAAGCGGTGCGGGGGATCAGGGTTCTGAGATCACTGACGACTCAGGCATTGTGGCAGCTTTTTGGACCTTTTACGCGGATCTCTACGCCGCCGAGTCCTTAACCCTCTCGGACCCCCGTGACTATGTCAATGGGGCTGCGATCACACCCCTTCCGCCCAGCGAGGCCAAGGGTCTGGAGGCACCCATACGGATCGAAGAGGTGATATCTGCTATCGCCCAATTGAAGCCCATGAAGGCACCAGGCCCAGATGGTTTCAGTGCGCTTTTTTACAAGACCTTCTGTACGGAGTTAGCCCCCCTGCTTACTCGACTGTTCGCGGATACTGGCACTCTCACGGCCTCGATGCTACAGGCATCGATCTCGGTCATCCCCAAGCCGGGGAAGGACCCTAAGTCCTGCAGCTCATACTGTCCGATTTCCTTATTAAATATTGATGCCAAGCTTTTCTCTAGCATTCTGGCTCACAGATTGAACCCCCTGATGCCCGGTTTGGTGGACCCAGACCAGGCAGGCTTCATCCCGAGTAGACAATGCGGGGACAACACAAAGCGGATCTGCCATTTGATCGATAAAGTGAAGCGCTCCAAGGAAGAGGCGTTGCTTTTGGCAGTTGATGTGGAAAAGGCATTCGACCGGGTGCACTGGCCGTATTTGTTTGCCACCCTGGAGCGTTTTGGTTTGGGCGTATGGTTCCGCAAATGGATAGCGAGCATATACAGCACTCCAAGTGCAGCAGTCAAGGTAAACGGGGTACTTTCGGTTGATTTTGCAGTCGGGAGAGGTACCAGACACGGTTGCACCCTCTCCCCCTTGCTTTTCGCTCTTTATATGGAGCCCTTTGCCCAAAAACTCCGGGACAATCCTAACGCGCAAGGTGTTCCCTTCGGGGCTGAGTGCCATTTGATCAGCCTCTATGCTGACGATGTTATTTTTTCCTTAGCCCAGCCTTTGACTTCTTTGCCGGCCATTGTTGAGGACCTGAATGCCTTTGGTCGGGTCTCTGGATTTAAAATGAACTTGCAGAAATCGCAGGTACTTAATCTAACCACTGCGCAGACAACATTGGACACCCTGCACGTTCAATTCGACTTCGACTGGGTAACGGATGGCATAACATATCTGGGGCTGGTCCTTCATAAGAATCTTGGCAAAACAGCAGAAGCAAATTATTCTGCCTTACTCTCCCGCATCCGTAAAGACCTATCCCAGTGACAACGCCGCCTCTATCGTGGCTTGGAAGGTTAGCCGCTGTTAAAATGAATGTCCTGCTGTAAGCTCTCTACATTTTCCAAACCCTCCCCTTATTGCCCCCACCGGGCATGCTCTCAAGGATTCAAAAAGAGATAGAGCGCTTCATCCGCGGTCCGGTTTCCCCTAGGCTGCAGAAGACTCTGTTGCAGCGCCCTAAAAAGGAAGGCGGCCTTGCACTGCTGAATATCACCCGATACTTTCAGGCCTCTTTGCTGCGCTACCTGGTAGAATGGAACCGACCGATGACGGAGAAAAACTGGGTATTCATGGATCAGACTGTGGCTGGGTACCATATCTGGAGGGAGGCATGGCTATCTCGGGCTTCGCGTTCTTGGGGGCTATATTCGTCACCGGTCACGTGACCCACGATGCTAATCTGGGATAGGGTGTCCACGCGGTCAAACCTCACAACGTTCCCCTCACCTATGTCCCCCATCTTCTCGAACCCTGATTTCCCCCGGGTATGGAAAAGGGGGTGGGCTCACATTGGGTGGCGGGTGGTTGCAAGCGTCTAGGGCATCTGTTTGACCTCCAGGGCCATATTCCCTTTGAGCAGCTTCACACTGATTTTGGCCTCGCCGCTTCGGACCACTTCCTTCATGTGCAAATGCTGCACTGGGCGTTTGGCCCTCAAATACGTCCTTTGGTCAGCAGGCCAATGCTCCCTTTTGAAAAATGGCTCTTTTTTGAAAAAGGACGATCACAAACTTATTTCGGATATATACGCGTTCCTCTCTCAGGGTGCTCGCGGAGTTCGGACTGCTGGGCAGAGGAGGTGGGAGGTGGAAATTGGGCGCACCCTTTCAGACAAGGAATGGGAGGATATTTTTTACAGGACCCATCACAACGCACACTCCATGGGCCACACGGAAACTTCATATAAAATTATATCTTATTGGTATTACATACCGGCTCGCTTAACCAAATGGAACTCACAGTGTGATGGTCTCTGTTGGCGGGGCTGTGGGAGTCCGGGTACCCTTCTTCACTTGCTGTGGAACTGTCCGAAGCTCACGAGATACTGGGACAGGATCCTCGATGAGATAGATAAAGCTTTTGACACTACCATCCCCAGATTCCCTGCGTACACCAAATTAGGATTGCCCAACGCCTTGACCTTTCCTTTGCGCTCTATCAAAGGTAGGCAGATTGCCCTGGCTTTAAATGCCGCCCATTGAGTGCTTTTATCAGGTTGGAAATCAGACAGGATCCCGGACCATACTCAATGGCTCTACCAGCTGTGGTCCCTTCTGGGCATGGAGAGGCTGTCCATGGCCACTCTAGGGGATAAATCTGATTATGCAAAGATATGGGCCCCCTTTATTTCCATTCTATCTATGGAGTTCCGGGAGCTGACATGCCCTGTTTACCTACGTATTTTGAAATTGATTCCAGAATAACAGGGGTTGGTGAGAGTATGCGGACCTCTGGTAGGTTCCTAGGGACATGAGCTGTTAGTAGCCTTCATGCTGGGCCACATTCATGCGTGTGTTTCTAATCTTTGGCTCACCAGGAGAGGGTTTGGGAGGGAGGGGAGGGCGGGCTTTTGGTCCTCTTAGTATGGACCTGTTGATGGTTCTCTTTTGTTGGGTTTTTATTTTTGTCCTGGAAAAGGCAGACCTGAACGCCCCAGACTTGCTGTAGCGAGCCTTTGTCTTTTAAGGGAACTAGCATGCTCTGCATGTAGCAGACCACCTCTAATTTCGACTAATGCTCGACTGTGACCGTCCATTGTTTCTTTTTTTCCCTTTATAGACGCGGCCGGTCCAAGATGGGTTGTAGGTGGCTTGCTGTGTACTTAACCTATACAGATAAGTTGTAATCCATTGGTTCTTTTCCGCCTTCATGACCTCTATGCAGCCGGCCCGTATGGTTGTAGGCAATGATGCATTGTATTGTCGTATCACGAGTTCTGCTAATAAAAGTTGATTTAACTCTAAAGTGTTAGCATGTATGAACTTTTCATTTCCGTTTTGAAAAAAAAACTTAGAATATATTTCATATACTTTGCTCAACTGGCACAGCACATGTAAAGATTAACAGCCAACTCAAAATGCCTTCCCGACAAGAGAACTATCGCTATCTCATGTGCAGCCCACACATAACAAGCTTGACTTGAAATGTGCTCATCTAAATTGCCTCCCAAAAAACAAGAGTGTCTTTGTTTGGGTTTTGGCATCAGCTTAACATATTTCTTACTCTTTAAAGATTAAACATGACAATTATTTTTAAGGCTCTAAAATATACCCACATGTTAAAATACATTTTATTTCTCCTGTCCAAACCTGCAACACTTTCAAATGCAATACATGGGCAATGCATCTTTTTTATGCCCCTGGAGATCTTTTTTCTACCAAAAGTTATTTTTGGTACCGGATGGAGGAGTCCACACAATATGCAAAGAAACATAGAAAGAGCTATCAAAAATTATGTGAATGGATTTGAACCAAATCACAAAAAGCAAGCTTTCTGGACCGAGATGTAACTTTTTGCCCAATTTTCTGTAATTCGTTCAGCAGTTTTTGGGGTATTGCTGTTCAATTTCCATATAAAAAATTGCATGGGAAAAACACATTTTGTTTGGTCCCCCCCTTTGTTTGCAGCCCCTGCTTCACAGATCACCCCAAAGCTTTCCAGGAAGGAGCTCAGGTGGATGATCCTAACTACAGGTACGAAGTGGCATCTGCAACTGGGAAATATATATTATCTACTGGCGGTCGCCAGTAGATAGTTATAGTTACAACCTATTATCCATAGGAAATCCGCGACATTCTATTTGAAATAACTCTCTTGCCGGTTGACGCATCTTCGCGAAATTTTCAAACTTTGTGGCCCGCTCCGGTCCGCTCCTACCCTGAAAGTCTCGGGGGATTCGTCAAGCAGGGGCCGAGAAAAAAGGGGGTCCCAAAACGTGTTTTCCCCATGCACTTTTCCATAGGAAACTTTAGACACGGCTACAGCCCGAACTGCTGAACGGAATTACACCAAATTTGGCAAAGAGGTAGTTCTTGGTTCAGAAAGAACCCTTTTGTTAAATGGTGTAAATCCGTTCAGTAGTTGCTGAGAAAATGAAAAGTAAAAAGTTAGTGATATCTATGGCCAAGTAGGGTCCGCGTACCCTCAGCGCACCCTGCGCGCACCGTCCCGATCACGAGCTGCATGTTAATTGGCTGTTAGCTGGCTGTCAACATTCCGATTCAGGAAATGTTGGCAGCCATTTTGTCTCTCGGTAGAACCGAGGGACAGAAACAAGTGCGCAAAGCGCACAAAGGGGGCAGGGTAGAAACACCCTGACCCCTAGGTTTGCTCAGGGGGTCCCACAAGGACCCCCTGGGCAAAAAAATTAAAAAAATTTAAAAAAAATCGGCAGGATGCGCTCAGGGTGCGCGAATCCTGCCGAGAAAAAATCGAAGCGCGGTCTCCCGCGCTTCGATTGTAATTTGCCCCGGGTGGCCCAAGTCCCGGGGGCATGGTGGGGGGTTTAATTTTATGTGTGGGGGCCTCAAGGGCCCCCAAGCCCCAGGGACCGCCACCCCCGGGGCTTTCTTTAAAAATGGTGCGGGAGGGCTCTGAGCCCTCCCGCAGCCCCGGGGACCACCACCTCCCCGGGGCTTTTTAAAAAAAATTAAACAACCTGTGTGGGGGGCTCCAGCCCCCACACGCCCGGGGACCGCCATCTCCCCGGGGCACTAACAAATTAAAATGGGGGTCCGTTTTGGACCCCCGAAGCCCCGGGGACCACCACCTCCCGGGGCTGTGCTGATGTAGGGAGGGGGCCGCGCGGCCCCCTCCTGGAGCCCTTGATGGCCCTGGGGACCGCCACCTCCCAGGGCCGGCTCCTGCAGTGTCCCGGGTGCCTACCCCCGGGACACTGTAGTTTGCTATGGCAGGACGGGAGCCTCGCGGCTCCCGTCCTGCCATAGCAAACTGCTTTGGATATTGGAAGAGAGAGCAGGGAAACCTACTCTCTCTTCCAATATCCAAAGCGATTGCTTTTCCACATGGGGAGCAGCATGTCAGCTGCTCCCCATGTGGAACAGCAATGCCGGCTCCCAAGGGACGTGGGGAGCCGGCGGGACTGTGGGGGATTGGGGACCCCCCACAGTCCCCAACGGAGAGGGCCAGCCCCGGGGGATGGGGTCCCCGGGGCAAGTAGTGGCCCAGGAGGGGGCCACGCGGCCCCCTCCCCAAAAAAGAAAAAAAAAAAAAATGGAAAGGCCGGCCCCGGGGATGGGGTCCCCGGGGCCTTAATGGCCTGAGGAGGGGGCCACGCAGCCCCCTCCCAAGAAAATAAAAAAGGCCATGCCCCGGGGGATGGGGTCCCCGGGGCCAATACAGGCCCAGGGAAGGGGGCCACGCGGCCCCCTTCCCGTTTAAAAAAAAAAATTAAATTAAAAAAAGGGGTAAGGCCCTGGGGGATGGGGTCCCCAGGGCCCAAAAACAGGAAAAAGGAAGGGGGCCACACAGCCCCCTTCAGGGGACAAAAAAAAAAAAAACGATCGGGCCCGCAGGCCCCGCCCCTTCCTTCACCACTCTGCAAACGCGCCCCTGGCGCGTTTGCAGAGGGGAACGAATTCCCCTTGAATACTGGGGGTCCCTGGGGGCCAACTAGCCCACCAGGAACCTCCAATATGCACCAGGGGGCTGCGTTGCAGAGACGTGTAGAGAGGCCACACCCCCTTTTTACACCTCTCTGCAACGCAGCTCTGTGGCGCTTTTTGGAGGTATATGGTGGGCTAGTTGGACTCCGGGGACCCTCAGGATTCAAGGGGACTTAATCCCCAGCTTAAAACGCGCCACGGGGCGCGTTTGCACAGTGGTGAAGGGAGGGGGCGGGGCTTCAGGTGACATGTGTGCAAACAGGCCCCGTGGCGCGTTTTAAGATGGGGAATTAAATCCCCTTCAATCCTGAGGGTCCCTGGGGGCCAACTAGCCCAACAGGTACATCCAGAAAGCGCCACAGAGCTGCGTTGCAGAGAGGTGTAAAAGGGGTGTGGCCTCTCTACACGTCTCTGCAACGCAGCCCCTGGCGCATATTGGAGGTTCCTGGTGGGCTAGTTGGCCCCTAGGGACCCTCAGGATTCAAGGGGACTTAATCCCCCAACTTAAAACGCGCCACGGGGCGCGTTTGCACAGATGTCACCTCAGGCCCCGCCCCCTCCCTTCACCATTGTGGAAATATTCTTCTAAAATCATCTGAAATACGAATTCCGATTTACTCACCTGTTATCAGGAGAGACCTCAGTGCTGTATCTTTCAGCCCAGTACTGGTCCTGAAAAGTAATTTTAACCGTACTTACCAGTAACTTGAATTTCCTTCCATAGGCTAACATTGACTGGTTTCACTTGGAAATTCTTCTAAGTGTGGAGTTTTGGAACTTTAAAATATTCCTCTAAAATCAGCCGAAATACGAATTCCGATTTACTCACCTGTTATCAGGAGAGACCTCAGTGCTGCATCTTTCAGCCCAGTACTGGTCCTGAAAAGTAATTTTAACCGTACTTACCGGTAACTTGAATTTCCTTCATAGGCTAACATTGACTGGTTTCACTTGGAAATTCTTCTAAGTGTGGAGTTTTGGAACTTTAAAATATTCCTCTAAAATCAGCCGAAATACGAATTCCGATTTACTCACCTGTTATCAGGAGAGACCTCAGTGCTGCATCTTTCAGCCCAGTACTGATCCTCAAAAGTAATTTTAACCGTACTTACCAGTAACTTGAATTTCCTTCCATAGGATATCATTGCCTGCTTTTTGCTGAAAAAGTTTCTAAGTGTTGATTTTTGAAACATACAAATATTCCTCTAAAATCAGCCGAAATACGAATTCCGATTTACTCACCTGTTATAAGGAGAGACCTCAGTGCTGTATCTTTCAGCCCAGTACTGGTTCTGAAAAGTAATTTTAACCGTACTTACCAGTAACTTGAATTTCCTTCCATAGGCTAACATTGACTGGTTTCACTTGGAAATTCTTCTAAGTGTGGAGTTTTGGAACTTTAAAATATTCCTCTAAAATCAGCCGAAATACGAATTCCGATTTACTCACCTGTTATCAGGAGAGACCTCAGTGCTGCATCTTTCAGCCCAGTACTGATCCTCAAAAGTAATTTTAACCGTACTTACCAGTAACTTGAATTTCCTTCCATAGGATATCATTGCCTGCTTTTTGCTGAAAAAGTTTCTAAGTGTTGATTTTTGAAACATACAAATATTCCTCTAAAATCAGCCGAAATACGAATTCCGATTTACTCACCTGTTATAAGGAGAGACCTCAGTGCTGTATCTTTCAGCCCAGTACTGGTCCTGAAAAGTAATTTTAACCGTACTTACCAGTAACTTGAATTTCCTTCCATAGGCTAACATTGACTGGTTTCACTTGGAAATTCTTCTAAGTGTGGAGTTTTGGAACTTTAAAATATTCCTCTAAAATCAGCCGAAATACGAATTCCGATTTACTCACCTGTTATCAGGAGAGACCTCAGTGCTGCATCTTTCAGCCCAGTACTAATCCTGAAAAGTAATTTTAACCGTACTTACCAGTAACTTATATTTTCTTCCATAGGAATCCATTGTCTGGTTTTCAGCAAAAAGTTTCAAAGTGT
This sequence comes from Calotriton arnoldi, assembly GCA_963921515.1. Classification (NCBI taxonomy): domain Eukaryota; kingdom Metazoa; phylum Chordata; class Amphibia; order Caudata; family Salamandridae; genus Calotriton; species Calotriton arnoldi. The sequence goes on along the minus strand of CAWUFW010015872.1, from coordinate 120,376 downwards.
TGATTTTTACAAACTACAAATATTCCTTAAAAATCACCTGTATGACTTAAACGCATTCTTTCAACTGTTTACAGGAGATGCACCAGTGCTGGATCCAGGATCCAACACTGAGTAAGAAAAAGTAACGATAACAGTTTTTACCTGCTAAGTGAATTTCCTTCCATAGGATAACATTGGTGATTCTATGAGAAAAAGTTTCTAAGTGTCAACTTTTAAAATACAATAATATTCCTTAAAAATCACGACTGTAACCAAAACGCTTTTACTCAACTGTTTACAGGAGATGTACCAGGACTGAATCTAGGATCCAGTCCTCTGGTTAGAAAAGTAATCCATAAAGTAACTAATTGCATTTAACTAGAAATTCACATTGAGCTGAATGTTGCATTGTGTTTGAAAATGTGTTGCCCATTGCAACAACTGTAACTACTGTACTTAAAAGTCTATTGCCTATGTGCAAAGTATTTAAACTAAAGTAATTCATTCTGAGAAAGTATTTTTTGTAATGTAATGTATAATGTAATTACAATGTAATTTAAAAAATAAAATCTGTAAAAAAAAATTGTTTCTAAAAATGTAGTAAATCAGTATGAAAAAAATTAGTATAACAATTAATACATTTAAAAATTGTCATTTACAAAACCTTTGAAATTCACTGAAAAAACCGTAGGTTTCAGGCACGTTATAGTTAGAAATTAGCATTTAAAAAACCTTTGAAATTCACTGAAAAAACCATAGGTTTCAGACACGTTATAGTTACAAATTAGCATTTAAAAAACCTTTGAAATTCACTGAAAAAACCATAGGTTTCAGACACGTTATAGTTACAAATTAGCATTTAAAAAACCTTTGAAATTCACTGAAAAAACCATAGGTTTTAGGGACAGTTATAGTTACTTGGACATTGCACTCGTACAAAACCCGTGAAATTCCCCCGTTATAGTTAGTTCAGCTAACTATAACTCGCGCCCCGCAATGCACTGCTGATGACATCACATATTACATCACTCATGACATGGTCAGTGACATCACTGATGACATCACTGATGACATCTCAAATGACATCACTGATGACATCATCCACGTGATAATCTGATGCACCTCCTCACACCCTAATATAATCTTTGATACACCCACTCTAAATTACAGACTGCCATTCGCAAAACCATAGACACTCCAACACCAATAACTACATACCCACTCACTGATTCATAGGTCTACACACACACATCCACTCACTCACCCGTACACTCACTCATACTTACGGTCACTCAGTACAGGACTATCATATGCACTCTTACTCCTATATAGACACTCAAACAACGCCACTCATCCATAGAGATACTCAGACACCTAGTCAGTCATGCAAATAATTAAACACACTGCCATTTACTCACCTATACAGTTATACACACACCAGCTCACTTACTCATACAAATAGTAGCACATTGTTACGCTCTTATACAATCACTGATACAAGCACACACTCATCCATACAGCCACTATCACAATCACTCACTCTTGCTTATAGCTATTTATATACTCCAACACACATATATACTGCCTTTCACATATGTAGTTACTCACACATGTACCACTGGGACATACATTCACTCACTAACACACTCTTACACACACTTACCCACCCATACAGTCTATCACAGATGCACTCTTGAAACCATCCACCCAGTGAATCACCCACTCACACATCTATGCACAGAGTTGCACACACCCCTCCCACACAAACACTCAGTCACCCATACAGATACTCAGACAAGCATTCAATAACTCATATAGACACTCATTTAGCTATTCACAAACACATGCAGCCACTTACACAGCAACAGACAGACGGATACAGACATTCACCCAGTTTAGTCACTAACCCATGCATTCAGTAAGATACGTTAAATCACTCACTTATAGAGTCAGTCACGCACCTACTAAATCATCCATACAGACACTTACACACCCACTCATTCTTCAATACGTCTTTTCCTATATATATTAAAAATATTTAAACTTTACAGAAACACACAGTCACTGGATGATGTCATCAGTGATGTCATTTGAGATGTCATCAGTGATGTCATCAGTGATGTCACTGACCATGTCATGAGTGATGTAATATGTGACGTCATCAGCAGTGCATTGCGGGGCGCGAGTTATAGTTAGCTGAACTAACTATAACGGGGGAATTTCACGGGTTTTGTACGAGTGCAATGTCCAAGTAACTATAACTGTCCCTAAAACCTATGGTTTTTTCAGTGAATTTCAAAGGTTTTTTAAATGCTAATTTGTAACTATAACGTGTCTGAAACCTATGGTTTTTTCAGTGAATATATATATATATATATATATATATATATATATATATATATATATATATATATATATATATAAAATCCTCGTCTGCTTGAATCTCCTCCATGGAGAAAAACGAGCGTAGACCCAGGTTTTGTGCAATTATTATTTATTCCTCACGAACAAAGTCCGCCATGAAGCGTTTCGGCCGATTACTGGCCTTGATCACATGACAACGCTGAGAGCACGGCTCCCCCTATTTAAAGTGCCAGTGCCACAAATCAAAGTAATAGGCATAAACAACATACTATCACATAGTATCCAATAGCTGCATCAATGCATCAGTTTTTCAAACAAACACATATAAATACTCAATGTAGTTATGAATTAACATTCACTACTATGGTTGCATGTTTCATAAATAAATACTTGGTATAATACCCGAATAATTCATGACTCCAATGCCTTTTCTAAAAAATACCCACAAAGTGACAAAGTGCTTAATCATTCCCGAAAGTGCTAAAAAATCCTAAAGTGCTAAGTGCTAAATACATAATGCTACCGGAAGCATACAATGTTGTACATAATGTTTCAAATGCTTTACTGGTAATAAATCTCAAAAGTGCTAATAAAGTGCTTAAAAACTACATACCACCAGCAGCATCCATATTGACATAATGTCCTGATGCTACATTCCGGTAACATGATCTAAAGTGCAAAAAAAAATAATATATTATCTACTGGCGGTCGCCAGTAGATAGTTATAGTTACAACCTATTATCCATAGGAAATCCGCAACATTCTATTTGAAATAACTCTCTTGCCGGTTGACGTAACTTCGCAAAATTTTCAAACTTTATGGCCCGCTCCGGTCCGCTCCTACCCTGAAAGTCTCGGGGGATTCGTCAAGCGGGGGCCGAGAAAAAGGGGGTCCCAAAACGCGTTTTCCCCATGCAATTTTCCATAGGAAACTTTAGACACGACTACAGCCCGAACTGCTGAACGGAATTACACCAAATTTGGCAAAGAGGTAGTTCTTGGTTCAGAAAGAACCCTTTTTGTTAAATGGTGTAAATCCGTTCAGTAGTTGCTGAGAAAATCAAAAGTAAAAAGTAAAAAGATAGTGACATCTATGGCTGTCAACACTCCAAATCAGGAAGTGTTGGCAGCCATTTTACCGAGGGACAGAAACAAGTGCGCAAAGCGCACAAAGGGGGCAGGGTAGAAACACCCTGACCCCCTAGGTTTGCTCAGGGGGTCCCACAAGGACCCCCTGGGCAAAAAAAAAAAAAAAAATTTAAAAAAAAATCGGCAGGATGCGCTCAGGGTGCGCGAATCCTGCCGAAAAAAGACCGCGCTTCCATTGTATTTTGCCCCCGGGTGGCCCAAGTCCCGGGGGCATGGTGGGGGGGGTTAATTTTATGTGTGGGGGGCCTCAAAGGGCCCCCCAAGCCCCGGGGACCGCCACCCCCCGGGGCTCCCGTCCTGTCATTGCAAACTTGCTTTGGATATTGGAAGAGAGAGCAGGGAAACCTGCTCTCTCTTCCAATATCCAAAGCCGATTGCTTTCCACATGGGGAGCAGCATCTTAGCAGCTCCCCATGTGTAAGCAATGCCGGCTCCCAAGGGACGCGGGGAGCCGGCAGGACTGTGGGGGATTGGGGACCCCCACAGTCCCCAACGGAGAGGGCCAGCCCCGGGGGATGGGGTCCCCGGGGCAAGTAGTGGCCCGGGAGGGGGCCACGCAGCCCCCTCCCCAAAGTTTAAAAAAATCAAAAAAAGGGTATGGCCGGCCCCGGGGATGGGGTCCCCGGGGCCTTAAATGGCCAGAGGAGGGGGCCACACAGCCCCCTCCAAAGAATAAAATTAAAAATAGAGGCCATGCCCCGGGGGATGGGGTCCCCGGGGCCAATACAGGCCCAGGGAAGGGGGCCACGCGGCCCCCTTCCCGTTTTTAAAAAAAAATTAATTACAAAAAGGGGTAAGGCCCTGGGGGATGGGGTCCCCAGGGCCCAAAAACAGGAAAAAGGAAGGGGGCCACACAGCCCCCTTCAGGCGACAAAAAAAAAAAAAAAAAAATGATCGGGCCCGCAGGCCCCGCCCCTTCCTTCACCACTCTGCAAACGCGCCCCTGGCGCGTTTGCAGAGGGGGAACGACTCCCCTTGAATACTGGGGGTCCCTGGGGGCCAACTAGCCCACCAGGAACCTCCAGTATGCGCCAGGGGGCTGCCTTGCAGAGAGGTGTACAGAGGCCACGCCCTTTTTACACCTCTCTGCAACGCAGCTCTGTGGCGCTTTTTGGAGGTATATGGTGGGCTAGTTGGACTCCGGGGACCCTCAGGATTCAAGGGGACTTAATCCCCCAACTTAAAACGCGCCACAGGGCGTGTTTGCACAGTGGTGAAGGAGGGGGCGGGGCTTCAGGTGACATGTGTGCAAACAGGCCCCGTGGCGCGTTTTAAGATGGGGAATTAAATCCCCTTCAATCCTGAGGGTCCCTGGGGCCAACTAGCCCAACAGGTACATCCAGAAAGCGCCACAGAGCTGCGTTGCAGAGAGGTGTAAAAGGGGTGTGGCCTCTCTACACGTCTCTGCAACGCAGCCCCTGGCGCATATTGGAGGTTCCTGGTGGGCTAGTTGGCCCCTAGGGACCCTCAGGATTCAAGGGGACTTAATCCCTCAACTTAAAACGCGCCACGGGGCGCGTTTGCACAGATGTCACCTCAGGCCCCGCCCCTTCCTTCACCATTGTGCAAATATTCTTCTAAAATCATCCGAAATACGAATTCCGATTTACTCACCTGTTATAAGGAGAGACCTCAGTGCTGTATCTTTCAGCCCAGTACTGGTCCTGAAAAGTAATTTTAACCGTACTTACCAGTAACTTGAATTTCCTTCCATAGGATATCATTGCCTGCTTTTTGCTGAAAAAGTTTCTGTGTTGATTTTTGAAACATACAAATATTCCTCTAAAATCAGCCGAAATCCGAATTCCGACTTACTCACCTGTTATCAGGAGAAAACCCAGTGCTGCACCTTTTAGCCCAGCACTGACCCTGAAAAGTAATTCTAACCGTACTTACCAGTAACTTGAATTTCCTTCCATAGGCTAACATTGACTGGTTTCACTTGGAAATTCTTCTAAGTGTGGAGTTTTGGAACTTTAAAATATTCCTCTAAAATCAGCCGAAATACGAATTCCGATTTACTCACCTGTTATCAGGAGAGAACCCAGTGCTGCATCTTTTAGCCCAGCACTGACCCTGAAAAGTAATTTTAACCGTACTTACCAGTAACTTATATTTTCTTCCATAGGAATCCATTGTCTGGTTTTCAGCAAAAAAGTTTCAAAGTGTTGATTTTTACAAACTACAAATATTCCTTAAAAATCGCCTGTATGACTTAAACGCATTCTTTCAACTGTTTACAGGAGATGCACCAGTGCTGGATCCAGGATCCAACACTGAGTAAGAAAAAGTAACGATAACAGTTTTTACCTGCTAAGTGAATTTCCTTCCATAGGATAACATTGTTGACTATATGAGAAAAAGTTTCTAAGTGTCAACTTTTAAAATACAATAATATTCCTTAAAAATCAGTACTGTAACCAAAACGCTTTTACTCAACTGTTTACAGGAGATGTCCCAGGACTGAATCTAGGATCCAGTCCTGTGGTTAGAAAAGTAATCCATAAAGTAACTAATTGCATTTAACTAGAAATTCACATTGAGCTGAATGTTGCATTGTGTTTGAAAATGTGTTGCCCATTGCAACAACTGTAACTACTGTACTTAAAAGTCTATTGCCTATGTGCAAAGTATTTAAACTAAAGTAATTCATTCTGAGAAAGTATTTTTTGTAATGTAATGTATAATGTAATTACAATGTAATTTAAAAAATAAAATATGTAAAAAAAATTGTTTCTAAAAATGTAGTAAATTAGTATGAAAAAAATTAATATAACAATTAATACATTTAAAAATTGTCATTTACAAAACCTTTGAAATTCACTGAAAAAACCGTAGGTTTCAGGCACGTTATAGTTAGAAATTAGCATTTTAAAAACCTTTGAAATTCACTGAAAAAACCATAGGTTTCAGACACGTTATAGTTACAAATTAGCATTTAAAAACCTTTGAAATTCACTGAAAAAACCATAGGTTTTAGGGACAGTTATAGTTATTTGGACCTTGCACTCGTAAAAACCCGTGAAATTCCCCCGTTATAGTTAGTTCAGCTAACTATAACTCGCGCCCCGCAATGCACTGCTGATGACGTCACATATTACATCACTCATGACATGGTCAGTGACATCACTGATGACATCTCAAATGACATCACTGATGACATCATCCACGTGATAATCTGATGCACCTCCTCACACCCTAATATAACCTTTGATACACCCACTCTAAATTACAGACTGCCATTCGCAAAACCATAGACACTCCAACACCAATAACTACATACCCACTCACTGATTCTTAGGTCTACACACACACATCCACTCACTCACCCGTACAGTCACTCATACTTATGGTCACTCAGTACAGGACTATCATATGCACTCTTACTCCTATATAGACACTCAAACACCGCCACTCATCCATAGAGGTACTCACACACCTAGTCAGTCATGCAAATAATTAAACACACTGCCATTTACTCACCTATACAGTTATACACACACCAGCTCACGTAATCATACAAATACTAGCACATTGTTACGCTCTTATACAATCACTGATACAAGCACACACTCATCCATACAGCCACTCTCACAATAACACACTCTCACTTATAGCCATTTAAATACTCTAACACACATATATACTGCCTTTCACATATGTAGTTACTCACACATGTACCACTGGGACATACATTCACTCACTAACACACTGTTACACACACTTACCCACCCATACAGTCTATCACAGATGCACTCTTGAAACCATCCACCCAGTGAATCACCCACTCACACATCTATGCACAGTCGCACACACCCCATCCACACAAACACTCAGGCACCCATACAGATACTCAGACAACAAATCAATAACTCTTATAGACACTCATGTAGCTATTCACAAACCCATGCAGCCACTTACACAGCAACAGACAGATACAGACATTCACCCAGTTTAGTCACTAACCCATGCATTCAGTAAGATACGTTTAATCACTCACTTATAGAATTAGTCACGCACCTACTAAATCATCCATACACACACTTATACACCCACTCATTCTTTAATACGCCTTTCCCTATATATATTAAAAATATTTAAACTTTACAGAAACACACAGTCACTGGATGATGTCATCAGTGATGTCATTTGAGATGTCATCAGTGATGTCATCAGTGATGTCACTGACCATGTCATGAGTGATGTAATATGTGACGTCATCAGCAGTGCATTGCGGGGCGCGAGTTATAGTTAGCTGAACTAACTATAACGGGGAATTTCACGGGTTTTTACGAGTGCAATGTCCAAGTAACTATAACTGTCCCTAAAACCTATGGTTTTTTCAGTGAATATATATATATATATACATACATATATATACATATATATATATCACTGCTCCAAGGTTGTCCACCTGTAAGTAGCACTCGAGCAACAGCTTGATTCATGTGTAGGTAAGGACGGGGAACCGCCCGCAGGAGCCGCTCCATAGTGGTATTGCCTGACGCGTTTCGAATCACCAATATGATTCTCTTCAGAGGCTTTAATGGAACGGAGTGCACAACCTCAATCGTGGACGGGCCCACCTGTGGGGTCCATACAGGACTTGATTATGTGCTACCCGCACTACACTTCCCAGAAGGCACAGTTTCATTCGAGCCTCCCATTGGGGGGGTGTGTCAGAAGTGGGTCAGCGGTTGTGCACACCGTTCCATTTAAGCCTCTGAAGAGAAGCATATGGTGCTTCGAAACGCGTCAGGCAATACCACTATGGAGCGGCTCCTACGGGCGGTTCCCCGTCCTTACCTACACATGAATCAAGCTGTTGCTCGAGTGCTACTTACAGGTGGACAACCTTGGAGCAGTGATTTATAACACGACAGTCCAGCCACGGAGTGTGCACCACCCCATAAGATTGGGGGCCACGAAAGTGGAACAGCAGCTGTACATAGGATCGTGGACGGGCCCACCTGTGGGGTCCATACAGGACTTGATTATGTGCTACCCGCACTACACTTCCCAGAAGGCACAGTTTCATTCGAGCCTCCCATTGGGGGGTGTGTCAGAAGTGGGTCAGCGGTTGTGCACACCGTTCCGTTTAAGCCTCTGAAGAGAAGCATATGGTGCTTCGAAACACGTCAGGCAATACCACTATGGAGCGGCTCCTACGGGCGGTTCCCCGTCCTTACCTACACATGAATCAAGCTGTTGCTCGAGTGCTACTTACAGGTGGACAACCTTGGAGCAGTGATTTATAACGCGGCAGTCCAGCCGCAGAGTGTGCACCACCCCGTAAGATTGGGGGCCACGAATGTGGAACAGCAGCTGTACATAGGATCGTGGACGGGCCCACCTGTGGGGTCCATACAGGACTTGATTATGTGCTACCCGCACTACACTTCCCAGAAGGCACAGTTTCATTCGAGCCTCCCATTGGGGGGGTGTGTCAGAAGTGGGTCAGCGGTTGTGCACACCGTTCCATTTAAGCCTCTGAAGAGAAGCATATGGTGCTTCGAAACGCGTCAGGAAATACCACTATGGAGCGGCTCCTACGGGCGGTTCCCCGTCCTTACCTACACATGAATCAAGCTGTTGCTCGAGTGCTACTTACAGGTGGACAACCTTGGAGCAGTGACATATATATATATATATTATCTACTGGCGGTCGCCAGTAGATAGTTATAGTTAGGACCTATTTTCCATAGGAAATCCGCAACATTCTATTTGAAATAACTCTTGCGTCGGTTGACGAATCTTCGCGAAATTTTCAACTTTGTGGCCCGCTTCGGTCCGCTCCTATCCTGAAAGTCTTGGGGTGATTCGTCAAGCGGGGGCCGAGAAAAAAGGTGGGTCCCAAAACGTGTTTTCCCCATTCATTTTCCCATAGGAAACTTTAGCCACGGCTACAGCACGAAGTGCTGAACGGAATTACACCAAATTTGGCAACGAGGTAGTTCTTGGTTCAGAAAGAACCCTTTTTGTTAAATGGTGTAAATCCGTTCAGTAGTTGCTGAGAAAATCAAAAGTAAAAACACATATATATCTATGGCCGCAGAGGGTCCGCGCACCCTCCCGATGACCAGCTGTATGCTAATTGGCTGTCAACACTCCAAACCAGGAAGTGTTGGCAGCCATCTTGTGACTCGGTAGAAGAAAACAGTAAAAACAATCACGCAAAACGCAAAAAGGGGGCAGGGTAGAAACACCCTGACCCCCTAGGCCTGCTCAGGGCCCCAAAAATTTTTTTTTTTTAAAAATCGGCAAAAAACGCGCTGGGTGCGCGGATCCTGCCAATAAAAAAAAAAAACGAGCACGGTCTCCCGTGCTTCGTTCTTAATTGGCCCCCGGGTGGGCCAAGTCCCGGGGGCATGCAGGGGTTACAAAAAATGATTGGGGGGCCTCTAAGGCCCCCCCAAGCCCCGGGGACCGCCACCCCCCGGGGCTTCTTTTTATTTAATTTAATGAACCTGTGTGGGGGGCTCGAGCCCCCACACGCCCGAGGCCGCCACCTCCCGGGGCACTAATAATGTAAATGCGGGGGTCCGTTACGGACCCCCGAGCCCTGGGGACCACCACCTCCCCGGGGCTTTAAAGACATGGGAGGGGGGCTGCGCGGCCCCCCTCCTGGAGCCTTTGGTGGCCCTGGGGACCGCCACCCACCAGGGCCGGCTCCTGCAGTGTCCCGGGGTGCCTACCCCCGGGACACTGCTGTTTGCAATGGCAGGACGGGAGCCTCGCGGCTCCCGCCCTGTCATTGCAAACTTGCTTTGCTTCATTGAAGCGAGAGCAGGAAACCTGCTCTCGCTTCAATGAAGCAAAGCAGAATTGCTTTTCCATCCGGGGAGCTGCATGTCAGCAGCTCCCCATATGGAAAAGCAATGCCGGCTCCCGCAGGACGCGAGGAGCCGGCGGGACCGTGGGGGCATTGGGGACCCCCCCACGGTCCCCAACAGAGAGGGCCAGCCCCGGGGGATGGGGTCCCCGGGGCTAGAAGTGGCCCAGGAGGGGGGCCACGCGGCCTCCCTCCCCAAAAAAACAATTAATTTTTTTTTTTTTGAAAGGCAAAGGCCGGCCCGGGGGATGGGGTTTCCGGGGCCATTAGAGGCCTCAGGAGGGGGGCCACGCAGCCCCCCTCCAAAAATAAAAAATAAAAAAATGGTGGCATGCCCCGGGGGATGGGGTCCCCAGGGCCGAAATAGGCCACGGGAGGGGGGCCCATGCGGACCCCTTCCCGTTTTCAATTAAAAAAAAAAAAAAGGGTCAGGCCCTGGGGGATGGGGTCCCCAGGGCCCAAGAAAGGTAAACAAAAGGGGGGCCACACAGCCCCCTTCTTAATTTTTTATTTTAAAAAAAAGACCGGCATCGTGCCGGAGGCCCCGCCCCCTCGCTGCAGCAGTGTGCAAACGCGCCCCCTGGCGCGTTGTAAGAAGGGGTAGTAATTCCCCTTGAATACTGGGGGTCCCTGGGGGCCAACTAGCCCACCAGGAATCTCCAGTATGCGCCAGGGGGCTGCATTGCAGAGAGGTGTACAGAGGCCACGCCCCTTTTACAACCTCTCTGCAATGCAGCTCTGTGGCGCTTTTTGGAGCTACATGGTGGGCTAGTTGGACTCCAGGGACCCTCAGGATTCAAGGGGACTTAATCCCCCAACTTAAAATGCGCCACGGGGCGCGTTTGCACAGTGGTGAAGGGAGGGGGCGGGGCTTCAGGTGACATGTGGGCAAACAGGCCCCGTGGCGCGTTTTAAGATGGGGAATTAAATCCCCTTCAATTCTGAGGGTCCCTGGGGGCCAACTAGCCCACCAGGTACCTCCAGTAAGCACCACGGAGCTGCGTTGCAGAGTGTTGTAAAAAGGGGCGTGGCCTCTGAAAACCTCTCAGCAACGCAGCTCTCTGGCGCATACTGGAGGTATCTGGTGGGCTAGTTGGCCCCTAGGGACACTCGGGATTGAGGGGAATTAATTCTCCAACTTAAAACGCGCCACATGGCGTGTTTGCAGACATGTCACCTCAGGCCCCACCCCCTTCCTTCACCATTGTGCAAAAATTCCTCTAAAATCAGCCGAACTACGAATTCCGATTTACTCACCTGTTATCAGGAGAGACCTCAGTGCTGCATCTTTGAGCCCAGTACTGATCCTGAAAAGTAATTTTAACCGTACTTACCAGTAACTTGAATTTCCTTCCATAGGCTAACATTGACTGGTTTCACTTGGAAATTCTTCTAAGTGTGGAGTTTTGAAACTTTATAATATTCCTCTAAAATCAGCCGAACTACGAATTCCGATTTACTCACCTGTTATCAGGAGAGACCTCAGTGCTGCATCTTTGAGCCCAGTACTGATCCTGAAAAGTAATTTTAACCGTACTTACCAGTAACTTGAATTTCCTTCCATAGGATATCATTGCCTGCTTTTTGCTGAAAAAGTTTGTGTCGATTTTTGAAACATACAAATATTCCTCTAAAATCAGCAGAGCTACGAATTCCGATTTACTCACCTGTTATCAGGAGAGACCTCAGTGCTGAATCTTTGAGCCCAGTACTGATCCTGAAAAGTAATTCTAACCGTACTTACCAGTAACTTGAATTTCCTTCCATAGGCTAACATTGACTGGTTTCACTTGGAAATTCTTCTAAGTGTGGAGTTTTGGAACTTTATAATATTCCTCTAAAATCAGCTGAACTACGAATTCCAATTTACTCACCTGTTATCAGAAGAGACCTCAGTGCTGCATCTTTGAGCCCAGTACAGATCTTGAAAAGTAATTCAAACCGTACTTACCAGTAACTTGAATTTCCTTCCATAGGCTAACATTGACTGGTTTCACTTGGAAATTCTTCTAAGTGTGGAGTTTTGGAACTTTATAATATTCCTCTAAAATCAGCCAAACTACGAATTCCGATTTACTCACCTGTTATCAGGAGAGAACCCAGTGCTGCATCTTTTAGCCCAGCACTGACCCTGAAAAGTAATTCTAAATGTACTTACCAGTAACTTGTATTTCCTTCCATAGGAATCCATTGTCTTGTTTTCAGCAGAAAAGTTTCAAAGTGTCAATTTTCACAAACTACAAATATTCCTTAAAAATCGCCTGTATGACTTAAACGCATTCTTTCAACTGTTTACAGGAGATGCACCAGTGCTGGATCCAGGATCCACCACTGAGTAAGAAAAAGTAACGATAACACTACTTACCTGCTAAGTGAATTTCCTCCCATAGGATAACATTGGTGATTCTATGAGAAAAAGTTTCTAAGTGTCAACTTTTAAAATACAATAATATTCCTTAAAAATCACTACTGTAACCAAAACGCTTTTACTCAACTGTTTACAGGAGATGTCCCAGGACTGAATCTAGGATCCAGTCCTGTGGTTAGAAAAGTAATCCATAAAGTAACTAATTGCATTTAACTAGAAATTCACATTGAGCTCAATGTTGCATTGTGTTTGAAATTGTGTTGCCCATTGCAACAACTGTAACTACTGTACTTAAAAGTCTATTGCCTATTTGCAAAGTATTTAAACTGAAGTAATTCATTCTGAGAAAGTATATTTTGTAATGTAATGTATAATGTAATTACAATGTAATTTAAAAAATAAAATATCTAAAAATAAATAGTTTAAAAAAATGTTGTAAATCAGTATCAAAAAAATAAATATAACAATTAATACATTTAAAAATTGTCATTTACAAAACCTTTGAAATTCACTGAAAAAAACCATAGGTTTCAGACATGCTATAGTTAGGAATTAGCATTTAAAAAACCTTTGAAATTCACTGAAAAAACCATAGGTTTCAGGCACGTTATAGTTAGAAATTAGCATTTAAAAAACCTTACAAATTCACTGAAAAAACCATAGGTTTTAGGGACAGTTATAGTTAGTTGGACATTGCACTCGTACAAAACCCGTGAAATTCTCCCGTTATAGTTAGTTCAGCTAACTATAACTCGCGCCCGCAATGCACTGCTGATGACGTCACATATTACATCACTCATGACATGGTCAGTAACATCACTGATGACATCACTGATGACATCTCAAATGACATCACTGATGACATCACTGATGACATCATCCACGTCTGATGCACCTCCTCACACCCTAATATAACCTTTGATACACCCACTCTAAATTACAGACTGCCATTCGCAAAACCATAGCCACTCCAACACCAATAACTACATACCCACTCACTGATTCTTAGGTCTACACACACATCCACTCACTCACCCGTACAGTCACTCATACTTACGGTCACTCAGTACAGGACTATCATATGCACTCATACTCCTATATAGACACTCAAACACCGCCACTCATCCATAGAGGTACTCACACACCTAGTCAGTCATGCAAATAATTAAACACACTGCCATTTACTCACCTATACAGTTATACACACACCAGCTCACTTACTCATACAAATACTAGCACATTCTTACGTTCTTATACAATCACTGATACAAGCACACACTCATCCATACAGTCACTCTCACAATCACACACTCTTGCTTATAGCTATTTATATACTCCAACACACATATATACTGCCTTTCACATATGTAGTTACTCACACATGTACCACTGGGACATACATTCACTCACTAACACACTCTTACACACACACTTACCCACCCATACAGTCTATCACAGATGCACTCTTGAAACCATCCACCCAGTGAATCACCCACTCACACATCTATGCACAGAGTCGCACACACCCCACCCACACAAACACTCAGGCACCCATACAGATACTCAGACAACCAATCAATAACTCATATAGACACTCATGTAGCTATTCACAAACCCATGCAGGCACTTACACAGCAATAGACAGACGGATACAGACATTCACCCAGTTTAGTCACTAACCCATGCATTCAGTAAGATACGTGTGAGGAGGTGCATCAGATTATCACGTGGATGATGTCATCAGTGATGTCATTTGAGATGTCATCAGTGATGTCATCAGTGATGTCACTTACCATGTCATGAGTGATGTAATATGTGACGTCATCAGCAGTGCATTGCGGGGGCACGAGTTATAGTTAGCTGAACTAACTATAACGGGGGAATTTCACGTGTTTTGTACGAGTGCAATGTCCAACTAACTATAACTGTCCCTAAAACCTATGGTTTTTTCAGTGAATATATATATATATATATATATATGCTTGCTTCTTCGTACAGAAAGTACTAGCACTCGCAGGAGATCTTTTACCCAAATTTATTGGGGAAACACGCAAACAAGACGCGTTTCGGCGACTGACTTCTTCAATATATATATGTGTGTGTACATACTGTTCGACCTGATAGTCCATAGGGCAGTCTTCCCCCAAACATTTTGATTTCACCCCTCCTGTTTGCTGAAAATTGGTTTTGCTGGCCTTAGGACTATGTATACTTTACCACCGCTAACCAGTGCTAAGGTGCTTGTGCTCAATCCTCTAAAAATGGTAAAATTGGCTTACAACACTTTGGCACATTTAGTTTACTTATAAGTCCTTAGTAAAGTGGTACAACCTGTATCCAGGGTCCATAAATTAAATGCTACTAGTGGGTCTGCAGCACTTATTGTGCCACCCACTTAAGTAGCCCTTTAAAACATGTCTCAGAACTGCTGTTGCAGCCTGTGTGCAGTTTCAACCTGCCAATTCAACCTGGCAAAATAAACCTGTGGTCAAGAGAAGAAGGTATGCTGTTCCAAGGGAGGGCGGGATAAGAGATGTGACAGGCCACGTCAGTAGTGTCAGTTACCGACAGACGCTAGGTAGGACAAGATAGTGCGTGCTCGTCCAGAGATAGCTCCAATAAGGAGCAAGGGCCCTCACACACCCGAGGGGTTTCATGCTTCATCATAGTGTAGTGTAGCTCCTATTTCCCTAATAGGCTCTGCGCATTGGAATAATATACCCTATAGGTTTGACATAGGACTAAGGTCGGTATGTCCCTATCGAGTATATTAAACTTAATTACTTGTGTCAGCTACCTCAGAGGCCACTAGAAACTCCTTGATAAACAAGAAGGGAGTAGTTTCTGGCAGCCGCAAAACATGACAACTTTGTTTCCCTTATAGAATCAGAACGTGTCCCAGAGTCGTGGAAACAATAGATAACCCTTTCACTCAGCTCAATCGTGCATGCTTAGTTTTCCTCAAAGTTACACAGAAAGAATAGACGGGCGTTTCAATAAAATATTTATTGAACAGTCTTGTTTCTCGTGTAAGTAATATGTGCTGTTACGATCCCAAGACAGTATGCAAGATAAATAATGTACAGCGTAAGCAGTATAAATAAATAATACTGCGCTAGCATGATCTTTAGTAGATATTCATTTACATAAATAACATAGACTAAAAATGCGAGTACTCATACAATGCGTTTCTAAGCTAGTTCTACCCCAATGTACCTAACCTAACCTAGGTATAGGGAGAGGTATGAAGTAGGTGAAGTATTCCTTACTATGGTATACTAAGAGTATGTTAAGCCTAGTATGCCAAGAGTCCCTCTAGGTTTCTAGTCAGCTCCATACCTTAAGAATGAGAGAGGTGGGAATCTCTTGCCAGACTCGAACTCCAACACCCCGCAAGGGAAGTCAGATCACTGGAAGCTGGACTCTCTGCATGCAGGGATGACAGCGTCTTCTCAGTGCGTCAGGCCGGGAAACGGGCTCCTCTGAAGTCGAGGTCTCCTCCGATTTACAAGGGCTAGGGAAGGTATATTTATACCTGAGAGGTACCTCAGAATGTTAGCATTGACGTGAATCGGACAGCGGAAGACGTCATGAATGAATCCCTAAGGTATAACGGTTCATGCATAATAGATGAGTCCTTGAAGAAATCAATAGTCCTGTGCTAGGGAAACTCCTGCAGCCTAAGGGTCTGTTCTTCAAGAACTCGTTGTGACGTTAGGGTGGACGGATGTCGGAGACCATGCCTGTATTTGGAGTGCACAGTTTAATGCCTAAATAAGGACTAGGATTTCATGCCTATATAAGGGCAGGGTGAATTGTGCCTATATAAGGACATGATACAGGAAAACCTATATACGGACACCCTAAGAGGAATACAACACCCACTCCACTTTCGTGTGTACGATAATACTAAAATGCTAAACATTTAAAAAATGCTAAACATTAAATGGAGTACCGCATATTTAAAAAAAAATATTTCCTAAAAGCATTAAAAACATATTAAAATGCAAAAAGTACTGTACAGATTAAGCATTGCTATTCATTTCAGACATATATTTTGAAATTAAATGCAATTTGAATGAAATTAGCAGTAATATTTACATTTGACAGAAAATGATCGATAAGTTGTTCAAAATCAAAGTCATTTCATGTCATGAAAGTTAATGAACTTTTTAGACAAATAAGAGGACAAAGTGTCTGAGATAGTACCGCGAAGTCTGTACAATAAGGCTAGTTCTACTTCAAGCAGATTGAATTGCCATTTAGTTCGAAAAAACGGAAAAAGAAAAAATTTCAATTTGGGAAGAGTTCTAAGTTTTTGAAATATGAAGGCCAAATGTTACTGAGTCTCTTGTACACTGTGGGTCGAATCAGAGTCAGTGTACGGGTCTGGTGTAAACATGAGATCATCTATTTCTGTAGACAAAACATCGTCCACTGAAGTTGGTGTCAGTTGGAACACCTCGTGTAGTGGATTAATTGCACAGAGATGTGAAGCATCGCTTTCAGCATAGGATGCTGCAGCAATGTTCGCATCCGTTGTTACCTGTGTGCCTGTAGATCCATCTCGTACCTCAGCAGCAGCTGGAAGCGACTGTGAGATCTCAATGAATGCCGTCATCATGATTGGTAGCCTCTGGGGACAACACAGAGCATGGGCCATTTGCTCAGGGATGACACAGGCTCTAAATAAAGCTTCTATCCCCTGCATTTGCCAATCTTTAGTACCCCAGACAGTTTTTGTGTTTATTGTGTCTTTCCAAAAGTCGAAACCCCGTCTAGACAGTTGGGCAATAAATGCTGCAGAGTAAATCTGTTTTGTATTAGTTAACATCATTTTCAGTCCTGTTTTGTTTACATGTTTATAGTAAAACGTTTCTGGATCAGATGTATTGTAACCTGAAAAATATGGAAACTTGTTAGCAAATGTTTTTGAACTAACTTTTGGTGGTGTAGGACAATGCTCCCATTGGTTAAACATAAACACATTTCTAGGGTATGCAGATTTATGCAAATAATGATGACCATAGTGGTTATAGCAATACAGCTGTTCATAGTCTGATGAACCCTCTAAATATTCATTTTTAGAAAATGCAGCAGATTTTTCTAGGTCAAACATTATGTCGTTAACAGTCTCAAAGTCCCAATCATCAGAATAGGTACTGGACGAAATGAGATCACTTAGTGAAATTTTAAACAAATGTGGAATGTTCAATTGTTCCGTCGGGCCAAAGATATCAAAATCTGTTTTGTCCCACACTATACCATCCTGTATAGGAACGGCTGTGATGTTCACTGTCGACAAGTCTCTTGCTTCACGATGGGAAGATTTATGAGGTTTCAAAAGCACGTTCACATCTTTTCCTTCAATGTTCACATGGATGTATCTGCCATTTATAAGCACGCTCATAGTTGTAACCAAAGCTAGCCAAAGCAGGAAAACAAATATTCCAGAAATAATCCAGAGTTCAATCCATGGAGAAACCAGATAAGTCTTTTTCAGAAAGTGAAGAAAGTCTTGTACTTGCTACTTGAATTTTAATGATGCTGGCGTCGTTTCAGGTTCACTTGGATCTTCTGAGAACGTATCAAAGTTAATGAAATAGCCAGAAGCAGTTCTGTCAATTGTTGGACTTGCATCAGGATTTGTAGAAATGGCTGGAATCAGTTGATCACTTGCTACATTGGTGTAGACATGTGTATTTGGACGAACTGTGACTTGATTTTCAAGAGGGATGAGTTCCATTGCATTGTTGCTTAGTCCTTCATCTGTTACAGCTGAATTCTCGATGGTTATCAGTCTTTCAGTCTGAACCTCTTGGATAGTAGCGAGAGGAGTGCGTCTGCTACTAGGTCGGAGTCCACGAGGCCTACTACTTAGTATTGGGCACATACTGTGGTTTGATGAGGTCAATGGACACAAATCTTTTCTCCTTTCTTCCAGCAAGGGGCGGCAGAAGTACTGTTCTTGTTCCTTGAACTGCTAGGACAGGTACTGGTTGTCTGTAAGAAGGTCCAAATTCCTTCTTGTCCGCAATCTTTTCTCTGACTAGATCACCAACTTTTGGAATCCAGACAGGCCTTGCTGGGACCGCCGGTTTTTCCCCAGTGGTGGTTGGCTGCAGGAATACGTTTCGATCTTAGTTCATTGAGTTCCTGTAAAACAGCCAAACTTATCATGGTAGCCTTAAAAGCATAACACTTGTGCGTCGACAGCAGGAACTTGGAACATAGATGTACGTAATTGGGCCAAATGCATGCCCTCAAGTCCGAACGCCTTTTCCAATGATCCCAGACCAAAGGCTCTTCATTGCCTCTGTGTTCCTGCGTCTCCTTCACATCACCATTTGCCCTGAAGAAGTTCATTTTATGTATGAACGAAATGCGTTGGCTGGAATCTGTATATTTTGATATTGAAAATAAAGGATTGATTACCACTTAACAAATTGAACATTTGGATTTATTGAAAAAAACTCTTTGGTAGTGCACCGCTCCACCACTTTCACAACAATCTTTGATATCAAACGGTTTATTTTCCACCACTGTGCCTACGTGATTGAGGTCTGGTACCCACATTCTTGTCCCAAATAGGACCTCATATGGAGTGACCCCCCCTAGAGAACTTTTTGGCAGATTGTTTAATGAGCGTTGGACCCCATAAAGATGTTTGACCCACCCTTCACCCGAACCTAATACCCTAGCTGTTATAGACTGCTTTATGTCCCGGTTTTTCCTTTCCACAACCGAATTTCCCTCAGGATGGAATGGAGAGGAGTACCGCAATGCAACGCCCAGACTGGTCATGGCGTCTTTGTAAGCCCGAGAGCTAAACGCAGGGCCCTGGTCAGAATGTAGCGTGCCTATTGCGTATGTGCTGATAAAGACTCGCAAATCTTTTATAACAGTTCGAGCGTCAGCCGAGCGCTGAGGCCATATCCATAGGAACCTTGATTCAGTATTTGTGGGATTGCCTTTGTCCAGAAGGACGCATGCGCGTAGATAGTCTAATGCTGTCTAACAATGGTGTCTGTACTGGGCAGCTACATTCGTAGCATTGTGTCTGGTGGCGGTCAGCATCACGCTGTACCTTACAGTCTATGCAGTTATTGATGAAGATGTGGATTTCAGTATTCATCCCAGGCCACCAGTACATCTCTTTTAATGTCAAAATTGTTTTAGAGATCCCTTGATGTGACAGACCCTCCCCCAAATGTGCTTCATAAATCAAAGCTGCTCTACGTTCCATGTTTGGGATTACCCTATCCCCCACTCCAGGGATTCGAGCAAAAGGAACGTTGTTCGCATCAATTACATAAGAGTACTTGAGTGGAAACTTTTTTGGTAACGCTGCACCACTGCCTTTGCTTGTAGCATTGACAGCCAACATTATCTCACTGTCTATTTTCATTTTTGAACGAGTGATCGCAGCTACGGAAGCCGTCTGAACAGCCCCCTTTGCGGCTTCGTCAGCCAATGAATTCCCTGGACGTGAACGCCATCACGTTGATGACTCAGTGTGTGGATCACGTGAGCCTTTGGTAGTTCGTTTTTCAACTGAACTACTTGTTCCCAAAGCGTTTTGTGCTTTATTGTGCCACCTTTTGCATCTTTGAAACCATTTTCAAGCCAGTTTTGTATATATACATTATACGACTGAACATAGTAAAAGGAATCGCACACTATTAGTGTGGGGAATTCTCGATCTGTACTTTCAAGTGCCAGTTTGAATGCTTGTAGTTCAGCTCGCTGAGCTGTACAATCTCCTAGAGATTGAGTTTTTGTGACCATAGGTCTGAAGATGCCATCTCGCATGCGACCTTTAACGATTGCACATGCTGCACTGTAAGCTTGCTTACTCCCTGTTGCGGGCTGTACGGATTTGTCAGTGTAAATTATGAATTCGTACTGATCGAGAGGCAGAATTTCAGTGGGCAGAGGACATTCTTGTTCATATTGCAGGAATGCTTGTGTTTTTAAATCTGGGTCAAAAACATATTCAACATCTGTTGCAGCAAGAGAATTAACCCATTGTATCCATCTTGGATGTAATGCTTTAGCATTTGGAATGCTTGCTTTTGTGACCGCTTCTAAAGCTGGTACTGGGGTTACGACAATAATGAGTTTCCCTTGGGCTAAGGCTCTTTCTTTTGCTACAGGGGTTTGAACTGCTGTCAGAATTTTTTCAGTTGAAGTGAAGCGCATTTCTGCTTGTGTATACAAATGAGATTTGTATGCAATTGGTACTTTTTCACCCTCATTAAATGTTAAGTAGGTGAATCCGCATTGACCCGAAATTATTCGGATCACCAGGTTGCGTTGACTTACGCGTGTTTGTAAGTGATTTGTTGCTAACATGTTAGCCTGGAGTGAACGCAAGATTTCTGTGTGTTCTTGTGTCCAATTCTTGATTGAAAAATCAGGTTTGATTAATGCATAGAGAGGTTTAACCCTTTCTGCGTAATTTAGAATGTAAGTTCTTCCACAATTTAGAAAACCCAGGATGGATTGTAAGTTTTTAGCGTTTTTGGAGGTTGGAGCAGCGCACATTTCTCTAGAAAGTTAGCTGCCAAGCTCTTGCCTTCACTTGAAAGCTCATATCCTAGAAATAGGACATTGAGATGGGCAATTCTGGACTTTTTGAAGTTGAATTTGTAGCCCTCAGAGGCGAAGCCCAGTATAATGGTGCTCACCCTGTTCAAGTGTTTGTCCAGATCATCGTCTGTCAGATAGATGTCATCGACATAGGACAATGCCTCATTGTCATAAATTTGTAGTAACTCCGTTACCCTCGCTGAGAATAACCCTGGGCTGTTCTTGAACCCTTGTGGGAGTCGACAGAATTGACGCTGGGTCCCCATTATGGAGAATGCTGTTAAGTACCTGCTTTCAGGTGCTATGTTTTGACAAAAGAAACCATTTGAGATATCTAATGTGGTTTTATATTTTTTACGCACAATGTTATTCATTAATGCTGTGCTATGTGCATTTTGCACTGCAAATGTTTTAGAACAAGTGTTTAAGTGTCTGTAGTCCAAAACTAGACGATATGATTTGTCTGGTTTGGGGACAGGAAACAAAGGATTGTTCATTGAGGAGGTGCATGTTTCAATCACCCCTTGGTATTCAAGTTGATCTAAGATCTCCCTGACCTGTTTTTTAGCTTCTTGCTTTACTGGGTACTGCCTTTGTGCAGTTGGTTCATGTTTCAGATGTATTTTATGGTGAGGTGAGTCCTCATCCCATCCTACATGATTTTTATATAATGCTGGAGCCTGGGCTACTGCCCATTTCCTGGCATATGTATATTTTAAGTGAATTGGAATGTGGTTGGAGAAGGCAGGCATAATAATGTCCTCGCCGTGTGGGCACTCCCTGACAAATTGTGGTGGCCAGTCTTTTTCTTCTAGAAGTATGTCATAGCCCCTTGATAGTCTTTCCCAAAAAAGTGCTTTCACCTGTCTAGGTATGTCTCCCTCCATTCGGAGTGTTATTTCATATAACGTTTGTGGAGTACTAACCCTGGTGTCTACAGTCTCAACTGTAATGTACTCATTCAAGTCCACTATCTCCAGAAGTTCCTTCAGGTTCTGGCGAGCTATTGTGACTTCTGCTGCACTGTCCAGCATTGTCTGAGCCCATTCTCCGTTCTTGAGTTGTGTTCTCAGTATTCTCGGCATGTCTGATCTTCAGACCTGCTACTTTCTTTTTGGAGAATTGAGGTTTTGATTTGGTTTTCGGAACGTGATTGTCGTCTTTTGATTTCACGCGTTCTTCTCTACGTTCTGACCGTCCTCTTCTTTCCGAAGTCTGTGATGAGATCTGAAAGGTACGAGAGGAACGTGTATCAGTATCTTGATACCTGTCAGGTTTTTTCAAATTATCCCTATTCCTGAGGTTATACCTCCTTTCAGAGGGCTCCTTCTGAGGAGACCTACCTCGGGATTGAGAACGTTTCTCGTTTGAATTTTGTTTAGTAGTCTCCCACTTCTTTTTAGAAGATGTAGGAGTTTGTTTAATAGAGTCCTTCTCAGGACTTTCAGATAGTTTTGGCTTCACTGGTCTTCCACCCAAACTATCTCTGCCTAATTCTGCATAAGATTGTTCTATTATTCTGGGTAGCTCTGTTTGATGTTCTGTAACATCGAATTCCCTTAATCGTTGGCGGATCGCCACTGCTGCTGCCTCCCCTTTAATATTAGATAATATTATTGTTGAGACCTGGTCGAAATTTTTCAGTAATTTCATACCTAAATTCAGAGCAGGCTCTGCCCCGTATTCATTTTGAATTTGTTTTAGGACATCAGGTATTACAGCAATTGATGGAATACCATGTGTTTTAGTGTAGATGGCAGCAAAGACTGAGCCCCAAGTGGTGCAGTCTTCCAGTTGTGGTGTGATCCCCATCGGTAAACAGATTGTTAGGATTCTGTGTTTCTCATACGGGCTAGTATTTGGAAATACTGCTTCGACTTGAGTAATTTTTTGAGCTATCCAGAATGGAATTTGCTCACGTTTTGTGGGCATTTTACCCATGACTGCGTATAGAGTCTGTGGTGTAATTTTTAGTGTATTCCCTGGTTGAGGAATTTGATTTGGAAGTGTCAATGGTGGTTGGACTGTGAAAGTCCGCATGACATATTGGACCAATTGTCTGTAGATTTTTATTAACTCTGAAAGTTGAGTAAGTAGTTCCTCATCTGACATTATATCAAGTTCAGGATGAGGTGTGTAGCCAGCTAGAATCGGCCATGTTGCTCCTGGTCTACCTAGTGGACCGAGCCTGGTAATGTTTCTGTGATGTTTTAGGGCGCCTTTAAACCAGAGCTGATGCTCCTGGTATGTTAATGGAATTTCTATATCCTCGAAAGGAATATATTCCTCTGGTGGATCATCTTCTTTGTAGAAGTGAAACAGTTTTGTTACTGGATTGGATTCAGGAAATATTACCCATGAATAGAATACCTCTGTCTGAAATGATTTGTGTGCCTCTATCACGAAAACTGCTCTACCTCCTCTTGGTGGTAGGCCATGTTTTATGAGTTTTAGAGTGATGGCTCTTCTTAAGTTTGGAGCGATGTCTATAACACCCTCCTTGGTTTCATCTAAACCTGTAAAGTTAAAAACTGCTAAGGCTGGGTCAGCCGCAGCTCCACCGGTTTCGGTCATTTTTTTTCTTTTTCTTCTTGTTTTCTCTGAAAAATGTAGAACAAGTTTCAAGGAAACAAAGATAAGGTGCACAATATTTTGGAACACTGTATCCTTCAACGTTGAGCAAACCAAACAGCTAATCTATAGGGTGCTTCCCTATGTAGCCGTGGCGGATACTGAACCCTGCCCACTCCAGACGTCTTTTGGAGTATATGGGTAGGGGTCTCTGAGAGAAAAGGCACGGCTGAGTTACTCAGTATCTAACGTTAAATTACCGCCTTACCAAACGTTGGGCGCCATGTAGTGTAGCTCCTATTTCCCTAATAGGCTCTGCGCATTGGAATAATATACCCTATAGGTTTGACATAGGACTAAGGTCGGTATGTCCCTATCGAGTATATTAAACTTAATTACTTGTGCCAGCTAGCTCAGAGGCCACTAGAAACTCCTTGATAAACAAGAAGGGAGTAGTTTCTGGCAGCCGCAAAACATGACAACTTTGTTTCCCTTATAGAATCAGAACGGTCCCAGAGTCATGGAAACAATAGATAACCCTTTCACTCAGCTCAATCGTGCATGCTTAGTTTTCCTCAAAGTTACACAGAAAGAATAGACGGGCGTTTCAATAAAAGATTTATTGAACAGTCTTGTTTCTCGTGTAAGTAATATGTGCTGTTACGATCACAAGACAGTATGCAAGATAAATAATGTACAGCGTAAGCAGTATAAATAAATAATACTGCGCTAGCATGATCTTTAGTAGATATTCATTTACATAAATAACATAGACTAAAAATGCGAGTACTCATACGATGCGTTTCTAAGCTAGTTCTACCCCGATGTACCTAACCTAACCTAGGTATAGGGAGAGGTATGAAGTAGGTGAAGTACTCCTTACTATGGTATACTGAGAGTATGTTAAGCCTAGTATGCCTAGTATGCCAAGAGTCCCTCTAGGTTTCTAGTCAGCTCCATACCTTAAGAATGAGAGAGGTGGGAATCTCTTGCCAGACTCGAACTCCAACACCCAGCGAGGGAAGTCAGATCACTGGAAGCTGGACTCTCTGCATGCAGGGATGACAGCGTCTTTTCAGTGCATCAGGCCGGGAAACGGGCTCCTCTGAAGTCGAGGTCTCCTCTGATTTACAAGGGCTAGGGAAGGTATATTTATACCTGAGAGGTACCTCAGAATGTTAGCATTGACGTGAATCAGACAGCGGAAGACGTCATGAATGAACCCCTAAGGTATAACGGTTCATGCATAATAGATGAGTCCTTGAAGAAATCAATAGTCCTGTGCTAGGGAAACTCCCGCAGCCTAAGGGTCTGTTCTTCAAGAACTCGTTGTGACGTTAGGGTGGACGGATGTCGGAGACCATGCCTGTATTTGGAGTGCACGGTTTAATGCCTAAATAAGGACTGGGATTTCATGCCTATATAAGGGCAGGGTGAATTGTGCCTATATAAGGACATGATACAGGAAAACCTATATACGGACACCCTAAGAGGAATACAACAATAAGGCAGCTCCTCATTGGGCCGGCACTGCAATGCCCAACGGGCCCCGCAGGGGGGCTCTTTGCCGGAGGTCTTCTCAGTTTGCCGGCGTGAAGCTAAATGATGTTGCTTGAGGGTGCCTGTGTGTAGTGAGTAGAAGTGGGATTGTGTGTGTGTGGTTTAAAATGGCTACTGGATTCTCCAGAGATAGTTTATTCGAGGAGTACCTGGGCCATAAGTAAAAACAGACTAAAGAGTCGTAGACTGAGGATGGGAGAATTAAACCTTTCTCAGTTCTAAGGATTTAGTGAGTTGTGCAAGGGGTCGACATGTTTCATGCCTTAATCAGTCCGTAAGGATCTAGGGATTTCTTCAGGACCTTTTTATCATCATCTACTCTAAAGGGGCGGCAAGTGATGATTAGCCAAAGGGAGCAAAGAGTCACATCCCCTCAAGTCAGGATTCAACAGTAGTCCTAATGTGTGGTGAAAACAAGAGGTACAATTATACCTTCTGGAAGATAGTGCAACTAAATAGGGGGGTTGTTCTGCCCCAACAGAGACAGGCTGGGATGCTCGCTGGAGTAGCGAGAAAGACCAATTTTAGTCATCAAGGTTCCTAGTATGGTACCTACGCAAGGACAGACGGCCATGGGTAGTGATGTCATTTGGGATGTCATCAGTGATGTCATCAGTGATGTCACTGACCATGTCATGAGTGATGTAATATGTGACGTCATCAGCAATGCATTGCGGGGGCGTGAGTTATAGTTAGCTCTACCTACTATAACGGCCGAATTTCTCTGGTTTTATACGAGTGAAATATCCAACTAACTATAACGTCCCTGAAACCTGTGGTTTTTTCAGTGAATTTCTAAGGTTTTTTAAATGCTAATTTCTAACTATAACGTGCCTGAAACCTATGGTTTTTTCAGTGAATTTCTAAGGTTTTTTAAATGCTAATTTCTAACTATAACGTGCCTGAAACCTATGGTTTTTTCAGTGAATATATATATATTTATTATACTATGTATACATGTGAAAATGTCTCGGTCCCCTGTTTGCCTCGGTGGCACGGAAAAAATGGGTGGAACTGACGTCAGCATGCCGACGAGGTCCTCTTATGGCTCCGATGACGTCATACGGTGTCGCGAGCGGAGTCGTGCTCGTTGACGTGGGAGAGCTAGGAAAGAATTTCCGTGGAATGCTGGTGCAGGGGATATTCACCTAAGTGTTCAGGCTAGTCCTTTGGCAGCAACTGTTTATGTTGCCACTCCAGAAACCGAAACCAGTGATCCGAGGGCAGAGGCCCTGCAGATGGCACACGAGGTGGGGTGCCCAGTCGTGTGCACCGGCGGGGCAGCGAAGTGACAAGCACCACAACCCACAAAAAAGGTAACAAGGGCACTGAATAACACAGGATCTTCTCTTTGTATATGGCAGGAACAACGAAGTTAAAATGCCCTAGTACCAAAATGTAGAATTAGTGCTACAACGGTCTTCAAGAGGACCTGCGATGCCGCTTCTGCCTCCCGTACCCTGGAGGCGGCACATGGGTCACGCGGTACGGTCATACTGCGGTGGGACGCACACTCGTTGACCTCTCATGGCACTGCTCACACTTCAGGGAGGACGCTTTCCATTAGCTATGTTTTCTGATGACATGTCGCGCCGGCCCCGTCCAACAACAGAACTCCTTTAGATCCAAACAGACTCTTCCACTCTCTCACCGGAAGTGAAACCAGGCCATTCGGACACTTTCACAATACAACAGCCGGGAATGCACTTTTCGGTAAAAAAAACACATTCCTTCCTCCTAATTAATCAAATAAACCATCTCACTGAAGAACAGGGGCCAGCTTCGATCGGTAAACAGCCGTTACAACGACTTTTTTACTTTGCGATACCATTACAACGCATGCGTTGTACATCACAAAGTCATTACTACGCATTTTTTTAGAACGCATGGTCATTTACCACGCATGCCTTTACAACGAATTTTGTTGTAAAGGTATGTATGGTAAATGACCATGCGTTCTAAAAAACATGTAGACGATCCATATCGTTGAAAGGAAACAGAGGCTGTTCCGTTTCCTCACAACGACGTGCACCGCCCCTCAGAGATGACGTAAAGCAGGAACCATGAAGAGAGAGGAACCATGAGGAGTGAGAGGTAAGGGGGATTGGGCATGGGGTGGGGGTTTCTTTTCTAGGGTTTAGGGTAGTGCAGTGGTGTTTGGGTGGTGTAGGGGGTCGTGCTGGGGGTAGTGTTTTAGGGTTTAGGGTAGTGCAGTGGTGTTTGGGTAGTGTAGGGGGTCTTGCTGGGGGTAGTGTTTTAGGGTTTAGGGTAGTGCAGTAGTGTAGGGGGTCATGCTGGTGGTAGTGTTTTACGGTTTAGGGTAGTGCAGTGGTGTTTGTGTAGTGTAGGGGGTCATGCTGGGGGTAGTGTTTTAGGGTTCAGGGTAGTGCAGTGGTGTTTGGGTAGTGTAGGGGGTCGTGCTGGGGGTAGATTTAGGGTTTAGGGTAGTCTAGTGGTGTTTGGGTAGTGTAGGGAGTCGTGCTGGGGATAGTGTTTTAGGGTTTAGGGTAGTGCAGTGGTGTTTGTGTAGTGTAGGGGATTGTGCTGGGGGTAGTGTTTTAGGGTTTATGTTAGTGCAGTGGTGTTTGGGTAGTGTAGGGGGTAGTGCTGGGGTAGTGTTTTAGGGTTTAGGGCAGTGCAGTGGTGTTTGTGTAGTTAAGGGGGTCATGCTGTGGGTAGTTTTAGGGTTTAGGGTAGTGCAGTCGTGTTTGTGTAGTGTAGGGGGTTGTGTTTTAGGGTATAGGGTAGTGCAGTGGTGTTTGGGTAGTGTAGAGGGTCATGCTGGGGTTAGTGTTTTAGGGTTTAGGGTAGTGCAGTGGTGTTTGGGAAGTGTAGGGGGTCGTGCTGGGGGTAGTGTTTTAGGGTTTAGGGTAGTGCAGTGGTGTTTGTGTAGTGTCGGAGGTCTTGCTGGGGGTATATTTAGGGTTTAGTGTAGTGCAGTGGTGTTTGGGTAGTGTAGGGAGTCGTGCTGGGGGTAGTGTTTTAGGGTTTAGGGTAGTACAGTGGTGTTTGGGTAGTGTAGGGAGTCATGCTGGTGGTAGTGTTTTAGGGTTTAGGGTAGTGCAGTTATGTTTGGGTAGTGTAGGGTGTCATGCTGGGGTAGTGTTTTAGGGTTTAGGGTAGTGCAGGGGTGTTTGGGTAGTGGAGGGGATAGTGTTTTAGGGTTTAGGGTAGTGCGCCCAACCAGCCACAATATCCGTGGACAAAGGGGATCCTGACTCTTTGGAACGCTCTGTCAATTGAATAATTTGGGTCAAGGGCCCTACCACGTCCAAGACCTATCAATTCCTTTCTTGGGATCCCTCATATACTTGGAGAAAAAGGTACATAGTTTCTCATCAATTTCAGGCGTGTGTGCCACCTTCCCCTTCAGTGAGGGCCTGGGGCATTCTCCCCTCATCCTATTCCTGACCTCCCTTTCAAGGGGTTGATGGATTTTCCCCACCACATACTCTGCCACTTTGGCGTCAGGTGTCCACTCTGCCGACCTAGGATGGTAAAATTGGGTAGGCTCGAACATGTCCGAGTGGACCCCGTCCCCAACCGGGGACTGAGAGGAGTGGGACTCTGGACGCCAGGGACGCCCGAGTCCTTATCCTCATCGGAGGAGAAATCGTCCTCCGATACACCCTCTCCCTCTAAGGGAAACCCGCCGTCGGGGTCTACAATAGTGGTGACAGTGTCGCAATTTTCTCCGGGTCCCTCCTCCTCCCGGCAGGGTGCATGTTTTAGCATTCGCGCACTCTTGAGGAAGGTCTCCGTAAGTTTATCAAATTCTTCCAAGTGCCCCGCGTTATGCTTAACGGCCCTTTTATTCCCCATCTGGGAGCTACTTGGACCCGCCACCACCAGATCTGGGTCACTGAACACCCCAGGGATGCTTTTCACCAGCTTATAAACCTGATCCCTAAGAGGAGCCAGCGCCCTAGAAATAGCCAGAGAGAGGGCTTGGTCCACTGCTGGAGGGAGAAGTTGGGGGCCATTCCTCCTCCACTTCCTGGTAGGAGGAGTAAAAATGGTCTTCTGGAGAAGACATGAGAGCAGAGGGTGTGAGCACAGAACAAATGCCCTTAAAATCCTTAAGACAGCCCCCTCGCCGGTGCTCCAACAGCTGGGCTTTCCCCGAAGCTGTTATAAGAATAGACTGAGGTGCAATACCAATTACCACCACCAGGTGGCGCTGGTCACTAACGTGGCCGTGTGGGGAAATCACCGCTTAGCGGTGTCAAAATTAGGCGAGGGTTGGTCGGGAATCAAGCGGACACTAAAGGAGTGACCGGATTCCCAAACGCGTGTAAAGACCAGCGGGAGCGCTCGACGGAGCTGCCTCGCTCGGACCAGACGCGCCTGACAGGATCTCACCACGCGCAGAGCACACAGCGGGAGAAACTGCGAGGGGGAGAACGCGCTCGGGCAAGAGCCTGCTGTGCAGGGAATATGAAACAATACCAAGGCAATAATGCTAATAACGTGCACAAGAAACCGCTATACAAACAGCAACAACGTCAGATTAAGCCAAGAATGTAAGGAATGCACTTAACTGACGAGCAGTGAAGAAAGAGGAAGCGGAACGGACGTCACGATATTATATACGATGGACAGTGATATGATTGGACTATAGTTGCCTTGGAGACTACCCCCCTAATGGTTCATGGGTTGTGTAGTCTTTTGTTTAATTATTGTTGTGTTACGTTTTCTTTGAACTGCTATGCAAATAAAGTGAGGAAAGATATGCATAATCCTCGCCTCCGTCCTGCCATAGAATTCATTAAACTTTATTTGATCTGATTTAGAAACATAGATCATAAAAGTGTACATAAAAACAGTAAATCCTCTTTCCTAATACAATGCAGTGAGAATTAATTAAAACCAGTAGGTAAAAACGGGTGTTACAAAGCCCGGTTCAGAGCAACTTCAGGTTAACAGAATCGTAAAGTTCAATGTTTCGCAAGATCAATCTCATGTACTTCGTGCAAAATACGTAATAAGGGGTCCAAGTAAGATGTAACGCTCCAATACCTGACCAGTTTGCACTATATAAAACTGCAGAAAAACTAAAAATAAAAAGTGTTTTGCACACTTCTGTCATTGGGCTATATGTGGGCTACATCTGGGTGATATTTGTGCTACATTTGGGCTCTTTTTTCTCTGGTGGCCATCTTGGGAGACTTATTTGTTATGAAGTTTCCTAATTTCGTCATTTACTGCAGTCTCCTCAGTAGGAAATGCTTTCAGTTTTTTACTTTGATTCCATCAAGAAGGCATTCAGATGTGTCACACATTTGCCATAAATTCAGAATGTTAGCACTCTAGTTGTTCATTAGATCACTGTAGTAAAGCTACTGCTCACGAGGGAGTTAACTGGAAGTCTACTGCTGGTATTGAAAGTGATTGTTTCAGTCTGCATGTCAGAATTTTCTAATGAAATAGAAGAGGATTTGAGATCTCACTTAAAACATGCCCTAAATTTTCTTTCTGCAGCACTAACCATAATTTCTATGGCAAAATGAACCCCCTCATTTTGTTCCTTTTTAAATTAAATGTTTTAAGTGTTACCAGTTTATTCCAATCAAGATGGCTTCAGGTGTGCCATACTTTTGTCATAAGTAAGACTGTTAGCGCTCTAGTTGTTCTTTAGAACACTCTGGGAAGCTGCAGTAGAACACAAAGGCATCAACTGACAGGCTGCTCCTGTTGAAATATAACAGGAAGATATTTGAGATCACACTTGAAACATGTCCTAATTTTTCTTTCTACAGCACTAACCATAATTTCTATGACAAAATGAACCCCATCAATTGTTCCTTTTTAAATTAAATGTTTTAAGTGTTACCAGTTTATTCCAATCAAGATGGCTTCAGGTGTGCCATACTTTTGTCATAAGTAAGGCTGTTAGCACTCTAGTTGTTCTTTAGAACACTCTGGGAAGCTGCAGTAGAACACAAAGGCATCAACTGACAGGCTGCTCCTGTTGAAATATAACAGGAAGATATTTGAGTTCTCACTTAAAACATGTCCTAATTTTTCTTTCTACAGCACTAACCATAATTTCTATGGCAAAATGAACCCCCTCATTTTGTTCCTTTTTAAATTAAATGTTTTAAGTGTTACCAGTTTATTCCAATCAAGATGGCTTCAGGTGTGCCATAATTTTGTCATAAGTAAGACTGTTAGCGCTCTAGTTGTTCTTTAGAACACTCTGGGAAGCTGCAGTAGAACACAAAGGCATCAACTGACAGGCTGCTCCTGTTGAAATATAACAGGAAGATATTTGAGATCACACTTGAAACATGTCCTATTTTTTCTTTCTACAGCACTAACCATAATTTCTATGACAAAATGAACCCCATCATTTTGTTCCTTTTTAAATTAAATGTTTTAAGTGATACCAGTTTATTCCAATCAAGATGGCTTCAGGTGTGCCATACTTTTGTCATAAGTAAGGCTGTTAGCACTCTAGTTGTTCTTTAGAACACTCTGGGAAGCTGCAGTAGAACACAAAGGAATCAACTGACAGTCTCTGCCCTTGTTGGATGTACATGTTTTACTGAGAATGTCAGACTTAATTCTCACATGACTGAGAAAGATAATGTGAATTTACAGAAAATATGCTCTCATTTTAGCTTCTAGATCACCTTCCAAACCTCAATGGGAAAAGTATGAGAAAATAGTTTTCTCTCAAACATGATTCATGATATCCCAGCAGAAGGATTTTTCACAGGGTAAAATCACCTTAGAACACACTACAATTCCTAAAATTAGTATGGTACCATCAACAAATGAATTCTAATTTAACTAAAGTCTGTTATCACCCTTTATAGTTCTCCTTTTGGTAACCCTCAAAATCTTCGATTCACTACAATGCATTTCAATGGGGGCACTATTATTTATATTGGTCCCAAGATGGCTGCCAGCAATTCCAGGATGAAGTGCTGACAGCCAATCAGATCTCACGATGACATGTGTGGTTAGGTTCCGCCCAGATATATATGTGTTTTCTTTTTCAAATTTCTCAGGAACTACTGAACGGATTTATACCATTTAAGCAAAAGGCAGGACTCTGAACCAAGGGCTACCTTTTTGCCAAATTTGGTGTAATTCCGTTCAGCAGTTTGGGCTGTAGCTGCAATGAAAGGTTCCTATGGAAAATTGCATGGGGAAAACACGTTTTGGGACCCCCCTTTTTTCTCGGCCCGCACTTGACGAATCACCCCGAGACTTTCAGGATAGGAGCGTACCAGAGCGGGCCACGAGTTTTGAAAATTTCGCGAAGATTCGCCAACCGGCGCCAAAGTTATTTCAAATAGAATGTTGTGAATTTCCTATGGAAAATAGGTCCTAACTATAACTATCTACTGGCGACCGCCAGTAGATAATATACATGTGTGTGTGTATATACATATATATTGAGTATACACAAAAAAACAAAGGTTACAGGAATGTTATAGTTAGGTTTTGATTTTACACACACAAAACCATAGAATTGCAGCAGTTATAGTTTTCTCAAGTAACTATAACTCGTGCCCTAAGGTAACTATAACTCAGCTCCCGTCATGCACAGTTTTCTCATCAATAATTTCACTGCACATGTTGTATACTCTTTAAGCCACAAAATTCAGTCATAGACCAACCACAATGAGTCCCCAAACTCCAGCTGAAGAGCATACAGCTCCAGCTCGGAGTCCTTTAAAAATTATGGTAAGCTGTCCTGGGTCAGGTATTAAATGATCCAGGAGGCTGGCTGCTACTATTTCCTAGGGAGGCTGCTGCTCTCCCTGTATCCCCCACAACATTTAAAAACAAGCTTGGTGGTGGCCCTGTTCCTTCTAGGGTCACCACAAGAATACAAATATAGAAATAAAAAGCCCTCACAGAGCATTATGGGGTCCTCCCCTGTGGGAGCTGTGAACGTAAAATAAGAGGCTACTTCACTTGTTTCATATTTGTGCCATTTTTTAAAACATATTTATTTATATTTGGGTGCCCTGGTCCCACCCGGGGAACCCAACAACTTTAAAACATTAGGGGCTGTGGGAGGAGATTCATGGCCCCCTGTGGACCCGCCTACTCCCTAGCCAGTACCAATTCTAGATGCTGATAGCAGCTGGCAATTGTTTATTTTTTCTCATGGGTGCCCCAATCTCTCCCAGGGCACCCACAACATTCTGATCCCTTGGGGGCTGCAGAGGGAGGCCCATGGCTCCAGCAGCCCCACTGACTTCCCTGCCAGCACCCATCCTGGGTATCGGTGGGAGCTGACTGCATTGGTTTTTTTCCTGCCCGATGGGAGCAGCTTTTGTTTCTGTTCCTGCCTGGTGGGAGCAAACCTATGTTCCCTGCCCAGGAGAACACAGGCAAGGAGTTAGGTCTCTGTTCCCTGCCCAGGCTCCCCTGGGCAGGGAACAACGCAGTGTCTCAGGGAATGGGATAGCCGGGACACTACCTAGAATCAGGCCCCAAAGGATGGTGTCCCCAGCGACATACTATGCCTCCTAAATAAATAATGCATCGGGCAATGAGGATAGGGTCCCTGAGGCCATTAAATGGCTTGGGAAGGGTGGCTGCATACCCCCTCCCTGTATAAAAATATAATGAGTGAGGCCCTGGGGGATGGGGTCTCCAAGGCATTAAAGAGCTCAAGGAGGGGATTTAAATATTTCTCAATGAAATTGTCAACAAAACATTGATATTCAAAATAACAACCAGCTTGTGATAGAGACTTTATTTATACTCGTCAGGTCACATAATGTAGCAATAGGACTACCCACTAGGGGTCTCTGCACTCCAGAGCCCAAGAACAAAAGTTACAGCTCTTCAAGTGCTTGAATAAAATGCAAAACCTCTCCTGGGGTCATGAATTCAATGACCCAGGAGACTTAGTGTATGTTTTATATAAAATATTTCCTGGGGGGGGGCTGATGAATTTCCTGCAGTCCCCGACAACACTTACATCAATTGTTGGTGGGTGCATGCCCAAGTGAGGCATTATGGGGTTCTCCAGCCGGAGTGCAATTAGTATTTATTGAACGGCTGTTACTTCTTTATGTACTCAAGCTTCAAGGCTGCAATTCTTTTGACTTATTTTTGTTCTTTTATATTGTTGATGCTGCCGTCCCACCTGAGGCAACCCTAGCTTTGTAGGTCCTTGGGAGCCCACGGTGGGAAGCCCAAGGCCCCTGTGTCCCCAGCCAGCTCCTGCACTTTAGAGCAATCATTTTCTCTGCTCTTGCTCTTGCTGGCAGCAGCGGGCGGGAGCAGCATTGATTTTTTTCTGGGGTGCCCCTGTCCCACCCAGGTTTACCCAGAATTCAGGGGTTTTTGGGGGCCATAGGAGAGCCTTAAGTCTGGTGGCTCTCGTGATGCAGAACTTGCATCTTCTGTGCTCCCACCTGAACTAACCGCAATGGGTGGGAGCAGCATTTAAAGTGCCTCCTGCCCATATTGCTCCCTAGCAGCAGATTTACAGTGGAGGTTGCCCCCCTCCAAAGTTATAGGCCAGGGCGGGTGAGCACCCCACAAGCCAGCTCTTGGGATCTTTGTCCCTGTCCCAGAAAATTTGATCTGCAGGACAAGATTCCACCAGGCCCTGGGGAATTTGGTTCCCAGTTCCAGAAGTTGTCTCGGGGATGGGGCACACGCAACAAACAAAAAACTACCTCAATGCTCAAGAACTCTAAACTTGCAGACCGGAGATCAGCCAATCAAGATAACAATAGACACTACATGTCATTGTTTTGAGCCACCTTCATCATCTAATGGACTCTCTCAGGATGCAACTCAGCTGACTGAGCAGGTTTTCCTATTATCAGATGTCTCTGAGGTAGGGACTGACACAGAAGATGACTTTGTAGAGGAAGGTGATAATTTGGGCAGCACAGTGACAAAACAGAGAAATTCTGCTATTTTTTGGGGCAATTCCGTAGAGGAAAATGGTCCTTTGGAACACAAAAATGGTAAGCAATCTGAGGAGGATCTTCTGTTATGGGACCATCCTTCCAATACATTAGCACTGCCTACAGGTTTTGATAACTCTTACTTTACTTTTTTATATATTGCGCCATGGCCAAAACCTTCTGTTGAAACAAAAAGTAAAGACATGGGAATGGATAAAATATGGATGCACAGTTTTTTTCAGCATCTCAACTGCTTTGTTTAATCTATTCTGCTCATTTTGTAAAGAATACAGGAAAGATAATGCTGCTACATTGACTGCACCTATGCAGACTCAGGCAGTAATTCGTTGTGTTTCTAAACAGATGGCCGCTCTTGGTGCCCAGTAGCAAAAAGTGAAAGGATGCACCAGCAAATTGGAGGACCTAACAGACTAGATGCAGCAAGAATTATCAGAACAAGGGAAAAAAGTGGACGACTTAGCAGAAAAGTTTAAAGACCTGTAACATAGAATGTGGCATAATAGCTTACACATTCTGGGGATTCCAGAAAGTTTGGAGAGGGATGGTCCATGTAGATTTGTTACTCAATTATTTCTGAAGTCTTTTCCTGAACTAAGAGATTGGGAAATTGGAGGACCTAACACACCAGATGCATCATGAATTATCAGAACAAGGGAAAAAAGTGGATGACTTAGCAACAAAGCTTGAAGACCTGGAAAATGGAATGTGGCACAATCACTTACACATTCTGGGGATTCTTGAACATTTTGAGGGGAATGACCCATGTAGATTTGCAGCCCACTTGTTTCAGATTTTTTTTCCTGAACCAAGAGATTGAGAAATTGCCTGTCAAATATAAAGAGCCCATCTTTTCCTTTTCAGCGGACTAAATCCACTCAGGGCAAGAGCTATCCATGGGCTGTCCTCATTTGCATCAGCAATTACATTTTTTGTCAGCCTGAATCTCTAAACCAATTCAGGATTGTCAATATTCTTTTTTTCGAAATGCCATTGGAAATTACGAAAAATGATAGTTGCTTTGCAAGCAATAAGAGCACAGACTTTCCTCCGAGAGCTGGATAAACTGAATATCATTTTTAACTTACATACGTAGTTCTGTACCTTGAACATCAAAGCACAGATTTTGTTGGAGAAATGGGCCAAAGAAGACACTTAAGATGCGAATAAAAATTTGAATTATCACACTGATGAATTAATAACTGGCAATGGGCACTTTGGTCCAGATATGATTGGGGTAGCCTGCAGGATGATCTATAATGAGCTTAGATAACTAATTGAATTATTGCTATTATTCTTCGGCTTACAGGGGAAAACCTACACACTCTCAAATCACTTAAAATCACATGAAGATCATTTAAGGAGCTCAGACTGCCTTTAGCAGGGGCACAGGTGGGTATGGGTAAGAGAGAATGGAGGGTCTCCCTCGGGGAGGAGGTTTGGGTGGGTTGTGGAGAAGTCAGGATGGCGAGGGTGGTAAGGATGGGGAAGACTGCAAAATGCAAAAATATGCAAAGATGATAAATGATTTTGATAGCCGTATTCTTATTATTAGATCCTTATTTCTTTTTCTGAACCTACAAATAAATGGCCCAGCGACAGGGAGTGGGCAAGCTAATTAAAATCTTGAAAATACTTACCTGGAATGCAAACGGGCAAAGATCTGTGAAAAAAGGTGTAGTATATAAACTGAGCTAAGTGATATAGCCCATTAAATTGTTTACCTTTGAGAAACACATCTCCCTAAAAGGATTCAGGAAAATTGGGACAATTTTATTGGTGTATCGACTCAGGAAACCACGACAAGAAGAGTTGCTTTACTGATTATTTGCAAAAATTGAAAGTGCTGAAAAGTGAAAAAAAATAATCAAGGTAGATGGTTTTTGCTTGACTCAAGTAGCAATTATGAGCTGTCACAATATGGTATATTTATGCCCCAAATATTGATGATCCTTCAGTATTTCAGCAATCTTTGATGGAGCTCTCCCTTTCGGAGGCCCCTTTTATTCTTTTATTCTTTGTGGGGATCTTACCTTGACAATTCAACCACATGAAGATTCTACAACTGTAGAAAATGTTCAGAGCATGCGATTATATCATGCAGTAGTGTAACAAAGCTTGATCTCCTATGGGCTTGTTGACATGTAGCGACAGCAATATTCAAAGAGACCTGGCTTTACGTTTTATTCTTCTGCACATAACTCATCTTTGGGAATAGATTTTTTAGGCACACAAAATCTTGCTGTGTAGTCATCTGTTCTGCTACTCCCTCGACTAATATTCGATCACAATGCCTTAGTAATAATAATACCCAGAAAAGCCCTTTAAATATCAAGCACATTATGAAAATGGACATTTGACAGAACATTTGTATGGCTATAAATTAGCACATTTATATTGAAAAACAAATAGGGATTATTGGGAAACCAATTTTACCTACACTAGTATTACTATGGTGTGGGGCTGTCTGAAAGCAGTCATACATGGATCTACATAATCCTTCACCATCTCTAGAGACAACAAGGCTAAGTTTGATACAGACCATCTAAGAACAGCACTTTTAAACCTAGAACTAAGGTATGCTTTTGGGATTTTAAATAGCCTATCAGTTATGGTCTAGCAAAAAAATTATAAAATTATTACAACTAAAATACAGAATACAAAGATATAGGATAAGTTGACATGCGATTTGTTTGAAACTTTGATTAAATGCTTTGAAAACAGTGAGTACATGGGGAACATTTTGGCCCTTAAGATCAAGGAAGAGTCAATTAAGAGTACTGTTGAAACCATTATAGATTCAGAGGGCCAAGAATTCTGTAGGCCAAGCGAACTTGTTACCAGCTTCACTTTCAGAGAGTGTTATATAAAACTCTATCATTAAGATACAACACACAGTAATAATCAGATCCATCTATATCTTACTCACCATAACCTCTTTAAATTAACATAGATACAACAGAATTTGCTGGACATTCATATTAATATAAAGGAAGTGGTAACTGCAATACATAGTTAACCTAATGGCAAGGCTCTGGGGTCGGACTCAATTCCATCAGATTTCTATAAGAGTTTTTCTCAAATATTAGTATCTTTAATGGTACCAGTGATAATTTTATGGACTCCATGACTTCGACCCCTTAGAAAGAAATTTATATTGTTGTGATTCTGAAAAAGGATAAAGATCCCAAAGACTGCATCTCATATATTGCAATATACAATCCTTCTGATTTCCCTTTGAAGAGTGGCATGAGGCAAAGGTGCATATTGGCACCTTTATTATTTATTTTATACATTAATGATTTAACAGCCCACTTATCTACCTCCCACCCAGACTTACCCAGAATCGCTGGCTTCCCAATTCCTGCTTTACTGTACGCTGACGATGCGGTATTGCTAGCCCTCACTCCAAACGCACTGAGACATCAGGTGGATTCTTTTGCCTCTTATATGTGCAACCTGAACTTAAAAACAAATTATACTAAGGGGCCGATTCTGATGCAGGTTGGAAAAGCTTCCAGACCGAGAGCCTGATTCTGATGCGGTTAGGAAGGCCTCCTAACGGCATTTGCTCCTTCCAAATCGGATCGGGAACGTGTCTTCCCGACCGAGGGCCCAATTCTGATGCGGTTAGGAACAAATGTTCCCATTGAAGTCAATGGGAGTTCAACCAAATCGTATCTGGAAGCATCCGGATGCATCCTACTCCGCCGGTCGGACTTTCCCGATCCGAGTGGGTCGGACACCATTTCCCAACCGATTCGGTCGGGAAGCTTTTCCAACCCGCATCAGAATCGGCCCCTAAGGCTAAACAAAATCAGTTTTAATGGGCATATCTTGATGACCGTCGATAACTTCTGTTATCTAGGGCTAGCTTTTAGTTCATCAGGTTCATGGAATCCCCACCTTACCCAGGCTACTGCAAAATTAAATAAATCCGCCGGTACAGTCTGAAATCTAATTAGACCGGATATCAGGAGGACTGTGTTCCCACCCTTGAAGGTATATAATTCACAACGCATTAGTGTAGCCATCTATGGTGCAGGAATTTGGGGTTTTAGTAAATGCTGTTCATTACAGGCTTGGAAAAATGCTTTTTGCGACGGTTGCTGATCTTACCGCCGTCCACCTCTAGTTTCATTACCCACTTTGAGTTAAATCAGGAATTCATAGAAGATAAGATTCAGCTGGTGCCACTTTTATTATGGATCAGCATTGGGTTGAACCCAGCTGCTAAGCTTTGGAAGGACATTATATCTGACTGCCTGACATTTGACTTGGCCTGTTTTATACCTTGGCTGATTTATATACGGGACACTTTTGGATCCCTTGGTATATCCTCCTGGTTTATTGAGCCCAGACGTATTCCCAAAAATGCCAAGATGGAGGTAAAAAAACTATTTAAGGACTACTGACTTTTACATATAGATGATTCCCCCTTGTATCTATCTCTGGATTTGTCAAGATGGGAGTGGTCACTTCTTTTTTGCTTCAGGGCAGGCTCAATTTACTGGTCCCTATTTTTTAAACACTTTTTAGACCAAGAGGGGACCATAGTTTCCACCTGCCCCTGTGATAATCAATGCGCACAGTCAATATTGCACTTTATGTTTTTTTGCATTTTGCACAGTCTAGCATGAAAGCCCTTTCTGATACCCTTGTTACGGAGGATAGGCCTCCGACGTTGTAGACCAACTCTCATCCCCCTGCAATCTCTAAGTTCACCTGAAATTGGTTTCAGTGTCTGTGTCTTTTTTAAAGCGGTTATTAGAGCCAGACAAACCATGATGTGTTGACTCATTAGAATTTTATGCCCAATGTGAGTTGGTATTTGGAGGTTGGTTGAGATGTTCTGGCCCAGTTCTGGGGGATGGTAGGAGCTCATAGCGGACCCTATTTGAGGTTTTTGTTCTCTTTCCATTCCCTTTTCTCTCTCTTTTTAAACCTCAGCCACTCCCTATATGACTGTAATGAAACTCTGAAATTTACACTCCTTTGCTTATCTTAAACATGGTTATTGACGTATTGAGGAATTTTAATGTGGTTTATGCACTCATATTTTTTTTTTTACCTGTTTTAATGTAAGTTCGTTTTTTAATCTATATGTGTGATTATAGCCATGTGCAATATTTCTATGTACTTGTATGGTCTATTTTTATTTAGACCGAATAAAGTTTATTGATTGATTGATATTGCAATATCTATAATAAATTGTGATTCCAAGATTTTCTAAAAAATTCTTGTAAACAGAGTTACACCTTAAATTGAAGTTGTGCAGATCCCATGCTACAAGGTTTTGTTCCGTCACAGCATGTGACTGATCATACGAACCTGGTCATATCGATTCTGGGTATGGTTACAGGCAATCCAACTGCAATGATAATGTTTGTTGCCAAGAAGACCTTTGATTGGGTCTTTTGACCATGTTTTTTGCACTTTCTTCAACATTTTGGGGTTGGTTCATTATTTATTCATAGAATTATGTTTCTCTACAAAGGATTAATGAGTTGGATTGATAGATCTATGGTGATTATGTCAGATGGATTTTCAATTCAAAGGAAACTCATCAAGAACGTCCCTTGTCTCCATATTGTTAGCCTTGTATTTTGAATCATATTTGAAATATCTTGTAATGAATACTGATATCTCAGCCCTGAGAGTTAATAGAATGAAAATCAAGCAAGCTGCTTATGCAGATGACATTGCAATTTTTATAGATAATCCAGCTGTGGTCATTTTTGGCATTAAGCACAGAGCTTTCGGGATATTTCTTGAACCAAAGTGAGCCTCAAATATTATATTATGGGAAATTCCACAGCTCAGACTTCCAATACATCATGTAGGCTTCATATTTAGGGGTGATGTAATCATTTCAAATTGATGAGATATATAAACGTAATCATGAACCTCTATTGACCAATCCTAAAGTGTAGCCTCTTTGAAAAATACGAGTAGGCTCCTATTAGGGATCATCGGAAGATGCAATATTATTAAAATTACAATACTGTCTATGTTTCTATTTCTATTTATCTCTTTACCTGTTCCTACCCTCAATTTTTTTCAAAAGAACCAATTCTTCTATTTCTTTGTATGTATTGCAGGGTCTTCAGCCTCCTCTTTCAAGAGGAAGATGGATGCTTCCATGTTTTACATTTGATTATTTGTCGGCTTTCTCATCTAGATTTACACTATTTATGGCCTTCAAGAAAAGTTGTACCTCATTCTGGGCCATAAAGGAAGAAGTTTCACCACATACTGACTTTTTTGATCCTTCATATTCTCAGTTACGATGCCACGCAAAGGCAATTGATGATGTGCAACTCAGTAATTTATCTTTGGGATTTTATTGTGCGTAATCTGTTTGTAATTTGTTTTTATCTTATGCTTTGATGGTATTTTCAGCGGAATAAAGATTATTTGATGATGAGTCTTCATATTTTAAATGAACAGGGTTAAAGTCTCTGGCTGTGTACTTTCACATATAGTGTAGAATAACACAATTTCTTGATATACCCAAATTCAACAAATATACTTCTCTTTGGCATAATTCTTTATTTCTCAAATGATGCCTTTGTTTACATATGATCTAGGTCAACACATGTTGGCCAGTTATTCAATCTTTTTTTAGGTCGAGCCTGAGCCAGCGCGCAAGCTCTGCTCTGGGGATAATCTGTTGTGTTTCAGTATGGGAGAAAAGCCCTGGACACTGCCCTGCCCATATTTTTCATTGGCTTCAGTTGTTGTCCTTTCTAAATGCTGGCTTCTGATTGGTTAATAGGTGTGTTAGTCCCTCCTTAGTACCGCCTTGTCTTCATTTGAAACCTCTCATGGCTACTGGCC
Source organism: Calotriton arnoldi (assembly GCA_963921515.1). Taxonomy (NCBI): domain Eukaryota; kingdom Metazoa; phylum Chordata; class Amphibia; order Caudata; family Salamandridae; genus Calotriton; species Calotriton arnoldi. The sequence continues at coordinate 78,210 of CAWUFW010015872.1, read as the reverse complement.
CCTTTACTTCAGTTGTTACACGGTACACATGTTATTTAGTCTTGTAAGCACTATTTTCTGTATTGAGTCTCTCCTCCTTCAAGCACGACGTGCTTTGCTTACGTTTAGCGCGCCGTGCGTGCTTTCACTTTCTAAGCAGCCGGGACAATCGTGGCCGCTTGTTTGCAATGCCATAGGTCTCGCATTTAAATGCAAGATCTATTGCATTGCAAATATTTTTAATATGGCTCCCTTCACTTTCGGCAGGACGCGTGTGATCCATACCCACTAACCTCCTAACAAACCCGGGGGCAGTCTGTCTGCTTCTGAGGGGGGTGCTGAGATGTTCAGTGGCCTCGTACTAACCTTTCAACCCTGCCCGCCAGAGGTAGTTATTTGTCTTCGTCAGAGCTGGACACAGTAATCTGGGGGAAGAGCCAGTGCTGGGCCCTCGTGGTGAATGGAGCTCGGGACCCCGCCCTTCCTGGAAGCTCTCTCCGAGCCGGGGCCTTCATACAGCGTGCTGGTCTGTAATTTGCATGGCTGTTGAGCCCGTAGCCGGTGACAGAGGAAGCTTCAGTCAGCTGGCTCCTCTGTGACCGCCCTAGAGGGGCCGGCCGGCTCCTCTCTCACGTGCTTCTTTGTGTGTTCAGTGGGTGTTTGTATGTGAGGCGGGCTTGCGCGAGGGAGGGCAGGGTCCTCCCGCCCAGGTGACCCACCTCTGGCCCCGGATTCATCGCAGCTGATGGCAGTTCGCGGGGGTCATGATGTTTGCCCCTAGGTACAGCTTGCCAACTTTCATCATTTTTGATATTTTTAATTTTTGCTTTTTCCGTGAAGCAAATGTTTACGTGCTGAGTTTCTGTCGTGTGATACGACATACTCGCTCTTGGTGGTTCACGTTAAAAGGGGTGGCGACTGGAGGCATGGAACTGGTGCTAGGTACCAATATGGCCGACAAAATGTCCGCTGCTGTCATCCCTTCTCTTGGAAAGCACCACCAGCTCCCCAAATACACACTGCTTAGAGTGCATTCCTTTGTTGGCATCTTTCACTTACTGATTATATTTCCTCATATTTGTGCAGCGCTGTTACCGTTTCTGAGATCCAAAGTGCAATATGTTCTCTTGTTCCTTGGTGGCTACTAGCTGGGCGTGTTTTCTCTTTCTGGATTTTATGTTTGGGAGGTTCGTGTGTTTTCCCTCCTTGTGAGGACTGGAACAATGTGCGCTCGTTCAATGGCTCTAACCCTCTCCAAGGGCTGCAGTTTGTGTCTCCTGGCTGGTTGGGTGTTTTTTGTTTGGTTCTTGTGTTGTGAATGTCCCAGGCCGACACTGTCTCCAATTAGGGTTTGTTTTTAAGGTTAGCATCTCATCATAACAGCAGCACTGAAAAATTGGGAACGACGTTTTCACATATCGAAACATAAGAGAGAATTTCTAGAAGTTTATAAAAAGCAGTAGAAGCTGAAAGCAGCATGTCAGGTTTTAACACACAAGAATCATAAACAGTAAGATAAAACATATATAATTAAAATCTGTGCAATTACCCCAAAATTCAGCATAATCTTACGTTTTATCAAAACTTAAAAGAAGTTCTCACAGTTTTAAAGTACTGATTGTAAAAAGAAAGTGCAAGCTCCCTAGTTTAAAAAAACAATTCATAAACGTACTAAAACTGATATTGTACAATTTTCCTTCTGTGATTTGCCGATGAATCCTCACCTTTTGTGCAATTTTACAAAATCTAAAAGAAGTTCTCACAGATTTAAAGTGCTGATTATATTGAGAAAGTGAAAGCTCCCTAGTATATAAAAACAATTCACAAACGTACTAAAACTGATATTGTACCATTTTCCTTCTGTGATTCACCAATTAGTCCTCACCTTTTGCGCAGTTGTACCAAATAATGTTTAAATTAAATTAATCCACTGCAATGATATGTTAAAAACACAGATTATAAGGTACCGCTCTTAACAGTTTTTAGGGTTTTGCTTACTCCCTACATGATACTGTGAGACCCCTGGCGCTATTCCTTCTACTAGGCTCCTCTGACGTAACTGGGGGTTGTGACATTAGTAGTTTCTTTTCACAGACACCATACATTTCATGAATCTTCCCCTGAGTATGGGGGTCTTCTCCTTGGAGGCAGGTGATTAATGCATGCCTACACATATGAATGCCTTTTCTTATAAAGCAAAGCTTTAGTAGCCGTCTTCGTTCCTCCATCAACGGTGGGCATATGCATAACATATGAATGAAGTCCTCCCTCATACAGTTGTTCAGGCGACATGCAGTCTCGATCGATGGTCTTTTCCAGTGTGGGGAGTTATGCAAAGTGGCAAAATTGCAGTCTATAGCCGATCAGTTTCAGTTTTGCCAGAAACCCGTGGGGTTCCCCCCAACAGCTTTGCAGTTTCAAATGGTTATACGTGACAATTGTTATCCATGCATGTGATCTTTTTTAAAACTGCACCTTATCTGCCAACATGGAGGACTTTTTAACCACTGAACTCACCCCTTTGTTAAAAGCCCCCTGACTAAGGGATAAAAACCATGGGGCATATTAACAAGGGCCAGCGATAATTATCGCTGGCCCCACATAGCGATAGAAATATTATCGCTGGCTATCGCTGAAAATTATCGCCATGATAACGCTATATTTACAATGCAGAGCGCTATGGTGATAATATTTCAGCGATAGCGGTGTTTGCCATGGAACATCGCTGGTTTTCCAGCGATGTTCCATGGAAAACAGCGATAACATTGCTGATACGACCCTGTGGTTGTATCAGCATAATCCACCTACCATTATTAGTATGCCTTAGTCTGGAATTTAACAGACGTTAAATTCCAGCGTTAAGGCCGAGGTAGCGCGATTTTTTATCGCTGCACCTCCTTGTTAATATCGCGAAGCTGCCTTCGCGATATTTTCATGTGTTGTTTTCACAGCCACGCCTTCTTTGCATCTCATTAGCGATGCAAGGCGAGGCTGTGAAAAAACGGGCTCTACATCAAAGAAACACGCGCTAGCGTGTCCTTGATGATATTGCGATATAATTATCGCCGCTTATCGCCCAAAAACGGACGCTAAAGCGGCGATAATTATATCGCCAGCCCTTGCTAATATGCCCCCATAATGGCTCAAGTTGCAAACTTTGTATAGTTCATAGTGGGGCATATTACCAAGAACGGCGTTAAAATTATCGCCACTTTAGCGGCAGGAAACTGCCGCTAAAGCGGCGATAATGGGCTTGATAATATGCCCTTGTGAATTCCAATAGAAGCCCATTGTTGGACTTGGCCCTTTTTCCCAGAAATTTTTCGTTTTTCCCCTAGCCGTTTTACCATGTATGAAACTCACTCAAGATGGCTGCCACAGGTCCCTGCTACTGCAGAGGGGCCTTACACGCATACACACTAGTAGCCAGGGTCAGGCTGGGACATAGGGATACAGTATCCATTCCGTCCCCGCCTCTGGGCCACATAGCCAGGCATGTAGAAGGTTCCAGAACCTTCCGGGCTGTGGGAGGAGTTATGTTTTGCCGCCTTTGGGAGAGTCACCTGACCTAGGGGTATAAAAGGTTTGGAGGGAAAACTGTTAGTCAGTTGGAGTCAGTTGATGAGGCACCACTGATCCTGGGAGAACCTCCGCCGGAGTATAGGCTTTAGGGCCTAGGGGGGAGACCTACACTACTGCTGCTGACAGGGCTGAGGCCCTGCTGTAGTAAGATAGCTGAGGAACGCCCACCACCCACTGACCTTGCCCAGTGTGAGGGGACCCAGGGAACCACCTTCAGCGTGCGGGGAGGAACATCAGGCACTCCCAGACCACCAACTCATTCCCCCCCTCATAAGAAGAAACTTCTGACAAGAAACTTTGACAAGAAACTTATAATAAGGAACTTCTGACAAGAAACTCCTGACAAGAAACGCCTAAGAAACAACCAATCTGGAACAGTCGCAAGACACCTTAATTTGAGGAGGCTTGACCGTCCAGCAAGGCCTGAAGCCTAAACTGCCCAACTGGGGATCACCAGGTAAAGCGCCGTACCCTGAAGCGCTAGACCTTCACCCCCTATCTATCTCTGCCTGCTGCTGGGCTGCCCCCAAGTACTTTTCCAGTCAGCCCTGCCCACAGGCTGCTGGTGTGCCCTGCGTTCTGCCTCCCCTCAGGTCACTGACCTTGTGAGGAAATCACCGCCGCGGCCGACGCCGCGTGAGGAGAAGTGCCGTGTGGTGATGTGCGCCGTCGCGCCCTCACCGAAGGGAGCGCTGAGGTGAGGGAAGCCCCTTGAGTGGATGTGGTGAGGTGCGCTGTCCGCGCCCTCACCGAAGCCTCTACAAATTGCCCACAGCATTGCCACCGGGCCCAGGGCCCCACCGCCGCCGTCGCGGCCGAAGAAATCACCACCGCCGCCGTCGCGGCCGAAGAAATCACCACCGCCGGCGTCGCGGCCGAAGAAATCACCGCCGCGGCCTAGCGCGATCCACGAGGCCTCCAGGCCCCGCCGACGCCGTTGCCGAGCAACCGGGGACGCCGGCCGCGCCCCCAGGAAGGCCGCGCAACGATTGGGCGCCGGCTCCCGCCACGCCCCCAGCGCCGACGGAGGCCGAGGAAGAGCCCCGGCCGTGCAGAGGGAGACGGGGAGCCGGCCGGAGAGGACTGCTGGCTCCCGCTCCTATCCCCGAAGTCCCTGAAGCCCGCGAAACCCACTCACCTGATCCCGGGGGCCGGAGGAGGGTGATACCGGCCCCCGCAACGTGCCACAAGTGAGTTCCCTGATCCCGGGGCCGGAGGAAGGTGATACCGGCCCCGCAACGTCCCGTCATTCCGGCCTGAAGGCCGAGGTACTCCGACCGGGCCCCGCCCTCCAGAACACGGGCCGGGCCTGGGGATTGCCAGTCGCTAAAGAAGAGCGACCAACGAACAAGCACCAGGTGAGCCCAGGAGGCCCCTAGAGCCCACAAAAACGCCACTGGGGGCCGGGGGCCACCATTAACCCCTAAAATTAACTGTGTAACTTTCCCCATGAGGCGAGGCCCCGGAGAGGAGTGGGCCTAGCCTGGAGTTAACCCCTAAGGGACATAGAAGCCCCAGGATACAGGACATGTTGAGGGGTTCCCCACAGTATTTATTAATTTATTGCAGATGCCTATTGTAAGTACTGCCTAGGCCATGCTTTTAACTGCAAAGTCTTTACCACAGGGGGAAAGTGTTTAAGTGAATTGAGCTGAAGTGTACACCGCCAAGAGTTGAAGTGTTTTATGTTACAGGTGTACTGGAATTGCGACGCCCACTGTACTGAATGTGGCGCGCCTAGATTAATGCAGGCCTATTGAAATGTAACGTGAAAAGCCTTCTTTTAAGTAATTGAATATTCCTAAAGTGAACTGCATGTTTAGGCCCATGTTTTATTAACGCACCTTGAGATCATTATTAAGTGCTACGTTTAAGAGATAATTCCTGCGGCCTCTTAGTGGCCTACAATGTTGATGAGCTATGATGCTTTATTTAAAATGTGCACCAGTTGAGTAATGTAATGAATTTAAATGTAGATCTGAATTAATCTGCCTCATCTGATGCTAACTTGATTTATATATAAAAGATCTTGATTTTAAATACAAAAGCCTGGTGTGGTGTCATGTTATTGCGTTCGCATTTCTGAGTCAAAGTAAGAGTGTGCTGCACAACTGCCTTACACATTGCCTTCGCGTGCTTTCCCGCTTCGCGCCATGCTACCGTGGCGGACTCGGTAAACCCGGTTCCAACACCCATGTTCTGGTGTAAACATGGGCTTCTATTGGAATTCTCAAGGGCATATTATCAAGCCCATTATCGCCGCTAAAGCGGCGATAATTTTAACGCCGTTCTTGGTAATATGCCCCATAGTCTTTTGCTTCACTCTTTTCTGCACTTGATACGACTTTCCACAGAGTGTTGTTTAGCATGCCTTCCTGCTCTCTTTTCATTTTGTAAAATGTTTTTATTTTGTAAAATGTTTTTATATGAACGCCCAAGCTGGCAAGATCTTGTCTACACAGACCACATTCTAGCCTTACTTGCACTGACGATAGGTGGCGTGGCAGCCAGAACACATGCCGATAGATGCCTACAATCGAACTTTCAATGGTTCCAACGGCCCGCATTCGAAATCATATGCTAGGGTAGGAGCAAGATTTGCGGCGATGACTTGTGTCAAAGGTTGAAGAGTTGCACCTTTCAGGGAGTTCCTTGAAGTACAAAACGTGGTAGGGACTGAGGCAGTAGAAAAATTTATAAATGCATGTCTTACAACATAGACGAGATGTATGCTGTTTACACTGCCCACATGTATTTCAAGAATGCTGATATGTGAAAGGAAAATAAAGGCAAATTGTGTAAAGTGATTTGAATGGAAGAGAGAGATGAAAGAGGAAGCCAATTGTAACAGTAGGATACAGAAGAGGCAAAGGAACCTAAGGTGAGGAATACAAAGCACAAGGAATAAAGAAAAGGAGAGAGAGAAAGAAAGGAGGGAGGGAAAGACATTGCGAGATGAAAAGGAAATGGAGAGAGGGAAAGCAGACAATCTGCTAAATTAAGACTAGCAGAGAAAAAAGGGAGTCAAGTCTATGTATGGGATTTAAAGAATATAAAATCTGGACCACTGTACATGGCCCCACAGGCTTTGCAATGAACTGATGGGGATTCATTATTAACCATTTACTTGATACAAAATCCTCAAATAACTCTACAGAGTGCATTTTTAAATCCTTTCAAATGTTGGCCAATATTTATAGCACCATATTGTTTTCTTTGCAAATTTCTGAATAATAGTATCTCCTAACGATGCCCCTTCAAGGACGTGTTGACTCTGTACTATCAAAAGGGTGGACTGCTGAGAAGTGTTAGTACTATGAAAAGTATACAAGGGATCTTCAGCAGCTCTGGTTCCAATATGAGTTTATTTTAACTAGGCAACAGCTTTACACTGTAGAGTCTTATCCAGCTTCTAGTGACCTCTTGTTTACTATAATAAAGTCTCAGCGTAAATAGTTAGCATTTCTAGAGAGAGACAATATGCCTGTTTGTATGTACAATCAAGGTCAGCTACATACTGAAGAGATGGTGGTGAATCTTTCACCAGATGTTTGGACCTTTATCACCATTTCAGATGCTATGCACTGTGCCTATCCTGCCAAATGGTATGTGCATTGCTGGAGGAGGAGGACATTCTTCCATGAACAGGTTGCTTAGACCATACCTGTGGCACTAAAAATAACTTCCAGATCTGGATCGAGACTTACTCTCTTCTGTTCCTGTGAATTGAGATAAAGACAGTGCATTCACCCTGAGCACAGTCATTCCCAAGTCACCTTTCACATATCCCAGTGGTCTAGCCCTACTGTGACAATTTATCATGCTGCTAGCAGTCTCTTCTAGACCTCATTGTGCAGTCTGTGCTGCAAAGACCGCTGAGAGTATGAGACAGTCATGCCCCATCTCTATACTTTTGTTTAGAGTTGCCTTCTATATCCATTCAGATCCAGTGTAAAATCCATCTTTTTCCATACGTTTTGTTCCACTGTAATCTGTGCTTATTTGTACTGATTGTTGTAGGTGGGGCCCACCAGCATTTTTGTTTGGGGACTGGAACATATTTTTAATTATCAGAATTATCAAAACAGTAACAAAGGGAGAAAGAAGGGATGAAAAGCAACCTTCAAGAGTGAGATAAAGGGTGGGGAGAGTGCTGTGGTGGATGAAGGAAGCATGAGAAGTGAATCAAGAGAAGAGAACCTTGGTATTCAGCAACGCCAACATTCAACAGTGGCACTGGTGGGCTTCTGAGGAAAAGGTGGGCACAGCACTTGTTTTTTCACAAATTAAGTAGTACTTATAAGTTTACATTGCAGCCATATAAGATCAGTGTTTCCATCTAAATGCCTGATTCCTATTTCAATAATGGTCTCAAAAATAGTCCCAGAACCAATGTGAAGTCCCACTTTATTTAAATGCCTTTCGTTTTTCATGACAGTTACTGACCAAATATACTTCAAAATGTACCTCTTATTTTCCCCAAACCCCACGTACAAGACCCCAGAAAGTTGCTGTAAAATTCTTCTTAAATCTTATTAGGTTTGACCAAAGGTTATTATTCCTGTGTGGCTTAGATAGTATGCTTTGTCAAAGATGACCTAATTAAAATGTCCTAATTTCAAGGGGAACGAAGTCTAGAAAATTCTATCTAGGTTTTAACTAATATTATTTCCCACTGTAATTTAAAGTAAAGGATACTAATAGGTGCCCCATCTTTATGTCCGGCCATAATTACTTTTCTGACTGCTTCCGGAGAGATTTTATGCAAGTCAAAAGAAGGTTGTGATGTGGGGGGTGGGGGGGAGGGGGGAGAGGAGGAGGGGAGATGGTAACCAATTTTGTGTTCCCCGTAACTGATTTTACCAGTGGTGCCTTTACACCGTCAAATATTCCTTCGGCTATGTTGGATGATGCTACTGGTGGTCAGACTCCCATGGCGTTGTTCATGAGCCTCCAAAACTCATGTACATTGTTTCTCCTTGTGGCTTCCAATAGTTTCTGCCAATACTGTTCACTCTTTTATAATTCTCCCATATTATTTTCGTGTACAAGCTTCTCAGATTACTTAAGCTGGACATCTGGGCCAATGGTGAGTGCTTGCAACAGGATATCCTCAGAGAATGATTACATTTTTTTTTGTGGCTACTAGCTCTGTTGATGGCTTCTTAGGGTGGCATATGTTTGTTGATTTGCAGTTTTATAACCGTCAGTTATTATATGCAGAAGCGTGGCAGGGAATTTTCTCCATTGTACTATTGGATCTGCATTTTTAATTGTATGTTCCCATAGCAATCTTGCGTGGGCTTCAATGCGGGCAATTGAACTTATCATTCCATTAAACTTTCCGTAGTTTGTAGTGGTAACAGTGCCAATTTCTTGCTGCACCTGGCCAGTGAGCCAATAAGTTAAATTTAGGTGGATCCCTTGTGGATAGTGATCGCTTATCAAGCCGGGTCTCAATCTTAAAGTGTGTTACCATTTGATACAATGGTAGAGCCACCACGGTGTAATCAAGAATTGAGTGTGCCTTCCCCTGAGTGGAAGGCAAATTCTGGAGGAACATTGCCTAGTAGGATCCTCAGACTCAAGTGCTCCATGTCTTCCATTAAGGCCAGGTCCTGCTTGTCCTTCCTAGATGGCCAGGGGTTTAAAGGTGGTATTTTCCACATTTGGTTTTGAGTGACGAGAGTTTGATCTTCTGATACCTCCTGTAGCAAGTTCATATTGAAGTCCCCTGTCAAGAGGCTATGTGTTGTAGTTTTTTTGGGCATTTGTGCAATCATAAAGGACTTCAAATCTTCAATTGTTGCATTTTTCTTTTTTAAGACGACATGTGCATTTATTATTAGCAGTATGTTAGCGCTGTATTGGAGGCACTCCTACAACTGCACGGCCTGTGAGTTTGGATGGTCTACTTGCAACTCTGTTGTTTTACCATTTATTTTAGTCAGTACATAGATGGCTAGGCCACCAGCTGGGCACCCCAGAAAGTGAGTTTTTACTGCTGGTTTGTTAAATTCTATGTATGCTGGTATATGCATTGGCGCTAATGCCAAAGTTTACTGCAGTACTACTAGGTGGAAGGTTCCTATATAAGACAGAAAATGCAAGTCTTAGATTTTGGTCTGCATTCCCTCCAAATTCTATGAACAGCTTTTAACATTTTCAGAGGTTGGGTTGCGCGCATTGCCTTTACTGGTCATTGGTTCAAGCTGCAGTTGGAGCTGATTTGCAGTGCCCCCAGAAGCCATGCCCAATCTGTTAGATCTTCAGTAGGCATACACTTCCCCTTACTATTGTTGACACTGTTGGCATCCACCTCAGTTAGTGACGAAACTGAGTAACTTCTTTCTCCCATTAGCATCAATAGTGGTGAGGTCCCTTCCTCTTTTTGCTTCAAGCCAGCTGTTTCACCTGCTGCTGCAGATTACATGACCTGATTCGTTTGCGGTGACAGGAACTTATTTTTTTGTGGGGGCAGCTTGGGGCCAAGAACAGTGGGTAGCCGGATTATTTGTATTGTGTGATTTCTATACCCCACTTCTCAAATGTTGTTTTCTCCTTCAAGACCTGCAATGCTATTTGATTGTTTTCCTGGGTTTGTATTAATGGTAGATTCCTGCAAGTTTTTCCAGGCTACTGCAAGCATGTTAGTGGTAGTGATGGACCTTAGAGAGAGGATTTCCTGGATCATGCCCAACATGGTGCGTCTGTTGAATAAGCTGTGTGCCCCCGAGACTTGTATCATGGTGTAAGAATTTATTTATTCAGTACTGTGCAGCTGTTGTGTGCCATAGGTTCTTTCGAGTCCCTGTTCCCAGATACCAAGTGCCTTTGGTCAGCAGTCGAGGGGAGCCTAACTGTAACCTGGATCTTGGCTCTGGTGCTAATTGTTGGTGGCACTATGATCCCAGGAAAATACTGAGGTGTTTAGCTCATGCTACTGCAATTAGAGTGCCTTCCCATTCTGGCGTTTTTTGTGTGCTGGGGAACCTTTCGTGCCCGTCCTGTGTTCCGAAGTGCTGCCCATGATGTGATTTGGGATGCTTTCATTTTCACCCTTCTCTGGTTGGGCACTATTTCCTCCGGGGTGACCCGAATCTCTGTGTGTACCTCTTGTCAACTTGTTAGCCTGTTATGTACTGGGATTTCGTGATGCTCTCCGTTTTTAGGTCTCGCCTACGCAGCGCGCATGCGCTGCTTAGGAGGGCCTTTAGCCGTCGCTCTGCCCTTTTTGAAGCACATACTCGTGCTTGTGGCGGCATCCACCTTGCGGGAGCGAGCAGCGGCGCGCATGCTAATTGGCTGTTGCTCGCTCCCGCAAGGCGGATGGTGCCACAAGCACGAGTGTGCTTGAAAACAGCTGCTGTCACACGAGCGCGCTCGCACCACGCAACTCGCATGTTGGTGACTTGTTTTACATTATGTCTGATACAAAAATGTGCATGTGTCTAACTTTATTTATATATGTACTTATAACATATGGATTTGTATTACACCGGCTTGTGAAAAGAAGACCTTTCGTGCTAATAAGGTTTCTTGTGTATTTCAATTTGTGTTGTTTTCAATAACTTTTCAAACGCTGCCATTGTAGACAGATAGACTTTTGAGCTGGTGGTGAATGTGCTGCTGTACTCAGATAGAAGGCGAGAGCCCTCCTGATGGCCGTCAGGCCCAGGCCGTGCAGAAAGAGTGATGACAGAACCTTGTCGTTCGCTCGCATCCAGCTTCATTGCTACGGTGACAATATGCGGTGCTGAAAGTTATCATAAAGGTTCGGACACTGTCCTCTGCGGTTACTCTGCCCGCCAGCCTCTTGCCGCCGCACATAGGAGGTGATAGCCCTCGGTAGCAGAACAACACCAGATCTGTAGTGACAGAAATGATGCATGGATTTTGGATCCTGGCTGCAGTTGCTCTAAGCACATTTGCCAACCTTGACAGATTGTTGTGTCAGTGACAGCGATGCTTATATGTTTACAGCCACTTCCTAGCATTGCAGACTTCTCCGCGGCTTCTTCCTGTGTGTCAAGGACTCCTTAAAGCATGCGACAAATCGGATATTTTTTATTTTACCCGCATTTTCCGATAAAGCCCATGACACTTGGGGGCATATTAGCAAGGGCCTCATCGCCGCTTTAGCGGCACTTTTTGCCGCTAAAGCGGCGATTTTTTTATCGCCCTATCAGCAAGCTGTCGCTAACAGGCGTTAGCGACAGCTTTCTGGCGATAGCGGCCCGTTTTCCCATCGCCTTGCATGCCAGCGATAATTATCGCTAATGACATGCAATTTAGGCGTTCCCAACTAAAAGCGATTGAAAACAGTCGCTAACACAACTTCCCCCTATTAGCAACGCAGGCGAAGCGATAAAAAATTCACGCTAAGCGCGAATATCGCTAGAATTTAACACCTGCTAAAAACATGACTTACCTGTTTGTAGAATAGGAGGTGGATTGTCAGCCTAAGTCCACCATGGCATTAATGCGTGAATATCGCTGGATTTCCAGCGATATTCACGCATTCGCCGCTTATCGCTGGATATTTTATCGCATTGGAGATAAACCTTGCTAATAGCATGTTATCTCCGCGATAATATCCAGCGATAGGCGGCGTTAATAAAATACGCGCTAAGCGCGGTTAGCGATAATTTTCGCCTTTTGTTGCTAATATGCCCCTTGTTTCGATGACAGTCCTATTTGTTTATAAGTCTCCCACATTCAGTCTGTTTGCAAACTCGAAGCTACTCCCTGAAGTTATGCAGGCTAAAACGGTGCATCTTGAAATGGGTCAGAGGTCACTCGGAATCCAGAAGTCATTAGACAGTGGCTGTTCTTTGCCAGATCCCCGGGATGCCTGCTCGCTAGTCACCCATGGCAACCTGGGCCAGGCATGTTGTCAGTAGCCTGGCAGGGATCTGCTTTTCTTTGCCTCCAGTTTGCATTGATAGCAAGTGGTGCAATGGCCTTTAAAATAACAATCTACATATGTTCCCATAAATCTGCATTACATTGTAGCAAACCACTGCTGTGATAGGTAGTAGTTCTGAAGCCCAAGTAGGGGAATGGTCACTCGTTTCGCATCTAAACTGTGTTTTTTAACTACAAAGGAGACGTGTTTTCAACAGTACGAAATTTTAATGTAGTTCAGAGATGGTCATTTTTTTTTCGGAACGTGCACCCCACGAATTCCCACTGCAAAGAAGCCCTTTTAACTTTTGTCACAATTTGGCAAGAGAGAGTTGTGTTCTGTCCTTCCCATCAGCATTTAGCGGTAATGGCTTTATGCTGATTAGAAACCAGAGATAAAAGGCATATCTTAGTCAATTGATTTACTTAAGTTTACCCATTCCACCCTAATGTGCCTCAGTCCCACACCTCACAGAGAAAACACCATCAATTACAAGGATGACAGGCTCCGGGGACCCTAGAAAGGGAACTCCTCGGGGGCATCCATCTGAGAGCACATACCACAGGCATCCACAGTGCCCCTCATTCGCACTTCAAGAACGACAGAGCAATTGGCGCACTAAACTGTCAAATAAAACATTGATATTAAATGTGCTGAGGTGATTTTGTTTTCCCTTTTTGGGAAAATACACGTTACTAGATCGTGGTGCTGTGAGACTAGAGAAGTTGTGAAGAGAAGGCAAACATAATCTTACAGAGAGATACATCATGTAGTATACTTCTGTATAGCTCATGCAAAGAATATACTGAAAGGAGGGATTCAGTGAAGCTCCTAAGACATTATCTATTTATTAATTTACTTATTTATTTATTTCTTTACGAGTTTTGTAAAGCACTGTCGAGATGAACATCCAAAGTGCACTCTGTTGGCAATGCGTATTTAAATTATTTTCCCATTTATGAATCTGGTGTTTAATTAAACATCAATCAATCAATGATAGCATTTGTAGAGTGCACTACATACCCGTGAGGGTCTCAAGGCACTGGGGGGGGGAGGAGTGCTGCTATTGCTCGAAGAGCCAGGTCTTGAGGAGTCTTCTGAAGGTCAGCAGGTCTTGGGTCTGCCGTAGGTGGATGGGGAGGGTGTTCCAGGTTTTGGCGGCGAGGTGGGAGAAGGATCTGCCGCCGGAGGTCGCTCTTCGGATGCGGGGGATTGTGGCGAGGGCGAGGTCGGCGGAGCGAAGCTGGCGGGCGGGGGTGTAGAGGCTGAGTCGTCTGTTGAGGTACGCAGGTCCGGTGTTGTGGAGTGCCTTGTGTGCTTGGGTGAGGAGCTTGAAGGTTATCCTCTTGTTGACGGGGAGCCAGTGCAGGTCTCTCAGGTGGGGAGTGATGTGGCTGCGGCGAGGGATGTCGAGGATCAGGCGTGCAGAGGCGTTCTGGATGCGTTGCAGCCGCTTCAGGAGTTTGGCAGAGGCTCCAGCGTAGAGGGCATTTCCGTAGTCCAGCCTGCTGCTGACGAGGGCCTGGGTGACCGTTCTTCTCGTTTCGGTGGGGATCCACTTGTAGATCTTGCGGAGCATGCGGAGGGTGTTGAAGCAGGAGGAAGAGACGGCGTTGACCTGCTTAGTCATGGAGAGGGGGGAGTCGAGGATGACCCCTAGGTTGCATGGGTGGTCGGTGGGTGTTGGAGCTGTTCCCAGTGCGGTCGGCCACCAGGAGTCGTCCCAGGCCGAGGGGGTGGATCCGAGGATGAGGACCTCCGTCTTGTCCGAGTTCAGCTTCAGTCGGCTGTTCCTCATCCATTCAGCGATGGCCTTCATTCCTTCGTGGAGGTTGGTTTTGGCGGTGTGGGGGTCCTTGGTGAGGGAGAGAATCAGCTGGGTGTCATCGGCGTACGAGATGATGTTGAGGTCGTGCAGTCGGGCGACGTGGGCGAGTGGTGCCATGTAGATGTTAAACAGCGTTGGGCTGAGGGATGAGCCCTGGGGTACGCCGCAGATGATCTCGGTGGCTTTGGAGCGGAAGAGGGGGAGGCAGACGCTCTGTGTTCTGCCGGAGAGGAAGGAGGTGGTCCAGTCTAGGGCCGTCTCTCGGATCCCGGCGTCGTGGAGGCGTGTGCGTAGTGTGTGGTGGCATACCCTGTCGAAGGCGGCTGATAGGTCCAGGAGGATGAGGGCCGCGGTCTCCCCGTTGGATATGGAAGATAAATAAAGCAGTTTAAGAATAAATAAAAATAAAAGGTATGAATATATCTTTAAAAGACTGGACACAATAGTGTATGGAGTGGTAGAGACCCCACACACCATAATGCTACAATATATTTGAATACATAATATGTATATATCACAAGTGCCCTGTGTTACGTGTTTCTTGTTTAATGAGTTCCAAACTGTGGTTAAACTTTTGTTTTTTTTTGCGTGTAACCCTTCCAGCTTTGAGTTATTGTAAAAGAGTTATTGTTCGAGAAAAACATAGATCACTTATATATGATTTTGTGTCCAGTTGCTTCCTAGTACATAATGTTTGCTGATCTCACTACTTTAGATGAATGTGTATTTTCTGTAGAAACATTTGGGGTAAGGGAAGTAGCTGATTGTACTAGAGCCTGTTTTACTGTCATTCATTATGTTGTACGTCTTTTAGTTCAGAAATATTTAACAATTTTTTAATCAAGTCTGTATCTCACACTAGTTCAAAGAAAATAAAATAGGGAAGGTTTCATTCAGTGCATACATAAAATAAACAAATAGATGGTAAAATAGGTTTTCTGCATATTGTCATGAGGTGAGTCAAATTGAAGTTGCGCGACAGGCAGAGGAGTAAAAAAAAACAATAAAACAAGAGCAGGCAGACAAAAATGAAGTAGAACTGGGCCTAGTGGAGCTAAGCTCTCACACACTCCCAAAAGGGTTGATTTAGAGGAATTAAATGCAGTAGTAACCTTTCTCCCTATGAATTGAAAATGGGAAGCTCTAGTACAGGAAACAGAAAATATTCCAAAGTCCTCTCCCGAATCTTCCTTTGTATGAAGAGGGGGAGAACATTCTCCAGAATTACTGATTCAGAGTTTCAAATTCTCAAGTCTTCATCAAAATGGACTCCACAGAGTTTGGTTGATCGTTGTGCACAGTGGTATATCTCAAAGCTTGCTTCCTGGGCATGATAGGATAGCTTTCTGCTCAGTGATATGTTGGAGCTGAAAGCAATACTGTTATTCCTCTGACTGATTATCCTTAAGCTGTTCAGTGGGAGGTAGTGTATAATTTGAACTTAAATATTTCCCGCTTTCTTCACCATGTATGGGTAACTATGTACATCTGGGTCTTTTTTGTCTTCTCTCATTTTTGGGGTTGCAGGAGCTGATGCAGTTATCTTCATTGACAATTTTATTCACAACTGTCACCCGGGGGAGTAGATTTTACTTTCATGGAGCTTTTTAGGTCGAGCATTCGAGACCTCTTGTATATACTTTAGTATATACTTATATGTATATGTACTTTGTGGGCTCTGGAGATTAGCCCTAGGACTTGTCTGCTTCCGCTTAGGGACTTTATGTCTGTCCAACTGCCTCTATTTAGCTGTCTTGATAGAAAACGACCAGTAGAGGTCAGTAAAATACCAGAATTGCTTTCTGCTTGTTCAATTGTCTCTATTTAACTGTATTGATAGAAAACGACCAGCAGAGGTCAGTAAAATGCCAGAATCACTTTAGCATTCTCTAGATTCCAGTCCAATTGTCTTCCACAAGCACCCGTAGACGATAATATTTTTTTCAAATCTTGTATTTTCAGTGATATGACCACCGATGGCTCTGATTTTATATTAAAAACAGAGCTTTGGACTGTACCATTTCCTGCTGAAAGGCAATATTTCTCTCCATGTGTTCCCATACCTGGCGTGTCACGCAGTTTGGTGCTTACTTTTCCTCCATGTTAAAGAACAGTAGATGTTTCAGCACCCAGGCTAATGTGCTGCATAGCTAAATACAGATAAGGTCCCAAAGGCAAGACCGATTGCATTGCAAATGCTTGTTCGCTTTGCAGTTATTTTGCAAGGTGGACCTAGGTTGTGTTGGGGAGTCCCAGCCTACCTCAATTACTGCATCCTCCATTGGTGACTCCTTGGCCAGATCTATGTGCTTAGGTGCTGATTTGAAGATAGAGTACACCTGCTCCAGCTGATTGACGGTGCCCCCTTGAGAGGCCTGATTATTGTGGGCTTTTCTGTGCTGTTTACGATGCTTTTTTGATAATGACTGATTAGCACTGATGCAAATGCCAGCCGTTCCATCAGCTTGAAGAGGTTTTAGTAGACCTGTCTGTGGGATTGTCCTGCCCAGAGGTTGAGGTCCTTTAGAGACTGTTGTTGGCTGATCATCAGTGCGAATGGTGTGGGGCTCATTGGTTTTTAGGGGTTGCACAGTTCCAGGCTTAAATTGGGATTTTATTTTGTTTAACACAGCGTCATGGATTTCTGGAAGAGTTGCCAATTTATAGATCACTTTAGCGCAGGTACAGACCGCTACAGGTTGTACCGCGTCTGCTTGCGCTTGCTGAATCAAGTTATTTAGGTCCGCTAAATTAGTGTCAATCATGGTGACATAAATTGCCAGGGTGTTGAGTAAATCGACCTGCAAGTTAAGTTTATTAGACTGGTACGTTAGCACGTTTACTGCTGCTTGGAAGGAGTTTAGCAGAACCTCCCATGTCCAAGTCTCTCAGTCTTTTTGATTTTGCTGCACTGGGGAATTTTGAGTATGATTTACTGTGACTCTAGGGTCTGCTAGATCTGAGAGAGATTCCCAAGGGTCCAATTTGTGTGAGTTTATACCTGTTACTGCCAGGCGTCTTTCATGCAGCTGGGGTGTAGCTTCCAAAGTAGAGACAAGTGAAGTAGCAGGAGAAGCCGACCTGTACCTAACTGGCTGAAATCATTTAGGCAGCCGCGGTCTGTGCAGGTAACAGCGGTGGGGCGGCATGGGAGGGGATTTCAAAGGACGATACAGAGGGAAAATTAAATAAATAATTAATTTTCCCTTGGCATCGTCCCTCGATATACTCCCCCACGCCGCCCCACCGCCGTTACCTGCACAGACCACAGCTGCATTTAGGGGTTGGTTAGATTAGTGTACAGAAGGCCAGGGTGCATTTTTTTGAAATCCCTGTTTACTGGTCGCTTCTCAAGGTGAGTCACTGGTGTTTTTCAATGAGAATACTGGTAGAGATGGAACATGAGGCACCTTATCATTAGCTAAAAGCTCCCTCTTTTCAACGAGCTGCGTGACCGTAGTAGGTTTTGTATGTTATATATTCATTCTTGGGGATTTAGTCTCCACTCCCACCAGGGTATTCAACTGTGATTCCTGGGCATGCCCCAGGTCTGGTGTTGCCACAGATAGCACTAAGTGCAAGGGTCTGTCATTCAGTAAAGTGGACTGCTGCTCTCCTGCTTTTACACTTCTTATTGCCCATTCCTCCCACTGAAAAGATGGCTTTTTCAGGTTATTCCTGGTGCTGTGTCACCCTGGGTTGCTGCTAAGTGTGACTCACATGTGGGGGTGTTGTGAGGCTGCAAGGGCACTTGTAACCCTTTGACCTATTTGTTGAATGAACATATTGCATCCATTGGGTATTTTAAGAAGCTGAGTTTATTTGGCATTCTTGGCTTAACAAGTTGTGACTGCTCCGCTACTACCGATGAAAATAAGGGAGCCTCCTCCTGTAGTACTGACTGCAAAGGTCTTTAGGGCAGACTGTTACGTTTCGAAGCTTGTGTGCTTCGTGGTTTGTGCCCAGTGGGCTTCAACACCCCGTGTCTTCCCCTACCGCATTTCTACTCTGCTGATTGGGTTGAATGAGTCCCCCCGAGTTCTTTAAAATGTCAAGGTAGAGGGCGCCTGTTCCTCCGGTTGCTTAGTTGTTACCCCTGCACAGGTCTTACTGATGTTACATGTAAGGGTGACTTTCGGGTCGCCGTAGGTCACTTTCCAGTAAGTGCTCATTCAAACACAATTTCTATCAATTGCTACACACTAAGGCTGTCATGCAGATTAAAATATTTCAGGAGCAGTGTCAAGGGTAACTTGTCTGTGTTGTTTGTCTTGTTTGTTTGTCATGTCTTTTTAGTGTGGCACAAGTTCTATACAATGTGCAATTTACAATTTGGAAGATGATTGTATTTCATGTATGCTCATGAAGCGATCATGTAAAATAATTTGAAGTAAGTTATACCAGGAGTGGGTGTGGGTAGCATGCAGCGGGGAGCAAGCCGCACCACAAACCTAGCTGGGCCGCTTCCACCCTCCTCCGGCACAACCATCGGGCAGGGCGCTAAAGCCCTTCTAACACCACTGATGCCCAGTTGAGCCATGTAGAGATATTTCTTCCAGGGGGATCTTGCAAGCCTAGGGGGAGCCCAGAAATCCCTGCTGCCATCACATACTCTATAGGGACCGCTAACTGATCACCGACTGGCACCTTTAATGGAGCATTAGCTGAATTCCCACCATGCTGACTCACCATGTCTCTAACAGTGGCCTTGAGGGTCGGCTACTGGCTGCTCGCAAGGTACCGAAGAAGTGCTTTGGTGGCTCTGGGATCTCCGGGGTGTAGTTGTCTTGAGGAGCAGCAACCCGACCGGGGTTAGGGTTGCGATGGTGGCAACCAGGCACTCCAGTCGCAGCTCACCACGCGGCTCACTTAGGTGGCATCAACCGTAGTGTGTGCTGCCTAGTACCAATGAAAGCACCCTTGCACCATGACAACAGCTAATAACGCACAGAACCATATATTGGACGTGCAGGACTCTCCACAACCTACATTTTACACTCTGGTACCACAGTTGACTCTCCTACTGCATACTTCAAAGAGGTACCTTTCCAGTCTTGTCTACATCTTCTGAAGGAGAAGACGCCTCTAGTGAGGCAGACTTCTTCCCCATTCAACAATATCTATCAGACAACTTCCCAGATGTTAACCATCAATGTAACAGACAATATGCTGACATTGTTATAGAGTTAAGCATGTGGGGTGAGGCTGGTTTTAGTATGGACAAATCCTGTCCTCTTGGTCCTCATGGAAGATCAGTTTTACAGCAACAATTATGCCTATGGGTGGATATTTGTCAAATTGGGGATACTCTTTGTAAAAGCGAATGTCACAAGATGGTGTACCAAGGTTGATGGAGGACATCACTACAAGACATGGAAAGCTGCACTGGGAATATCTTCATATGTTGAGGGTGGAGGATGTAAAGTGACATGCCTTTGTCATGAAGATACAGACAAAATCACACAGGTGCCTGTGTTATGTGATTCAGTTAACTGGGTCACGGCAGCAACCTGGAAGGCCCATTTCTTCCACAAATCCTTCCAAAAACATACCTGTAAAACTCACAAACCCTAGCAATGAATATGTGTGCATTTGAACGCTGAGTGATGCAAAACATTGTGTAATATAGTGTGGAAAATGTGGAAAATGGCACGTTGTCAATGGATAGAGATCAGAGACCTCCTGAGGATCTGGAGACACTGGGGAAGGTTTAGGAACATAGGGAATATATTCTAGGGGAGCCAATGACACTGGTAGGGGAGGGTTGAGTTAACAAATGTGTGCTTATTGAGACAGCACAGCTTTCTGTACTAGTCATTATGCACATTTTTGTGTGTCTTCATGTCCGATGCAACCTCCTGAGAGAGCACCTGCTGACCAGGAAGTATTTGCTTCATAACTTGCTGGAAGGCAGCTATTTTCACATACTTAGAGTTTGGGTGAAATGCCACAATGGGTTTCATGAGTGTCAGGGGCAACTGTTACCCTCAGCCACTGATCTTTCAGATGGGCACGTGCAGTAAGGGAATAACAGGGGTGCAACTGGAGGCCCTGCTGTTTTGGGCACCCTTGACGGGTAAAAGGGCAGCTTCAGGACGCGGAGGGAGAGGAGCCTCCTCTTGCGACACAACAGATAATATTTCTTGCTAGCCAGGAGGCCCATCATCTTCTTACTCCTAGCATGTGATATCCAGAGTAATCACTCCTGGAGTCTCTTAGATTGTGATTGTGCCACTTTCTGAGCGAGGTGAACCCTCTCTATTGGGAGATGCTCCCTCCTACTCTATGGTGGCGCTGTGGTATTCACCGTGTGCTTGTCTCACAGCTAAGGTCCTTCTTCTCCTTTGCCCTCTTGTCACACATTCTATCTGGCTGCCAAATGAAAAGGAAATTTAAAAAATCAGAAGGGAATATGTCCACTTCAACATGTAAATGAAACATAACTGTTTAATAAAGTCATAATATAATAAATGTGATAGCGAATGTTAGTAAATGTAACTGTGCCTGCAAGCTATTTCTGTGTGGAGGCCATTCTGTTCTTGTAGTCTTGTCCTGTGATACCCAATGATGATAAGGCCTGGCCTGTGGAACATGGAGAACAAGTAATATGCCCTAAGGTTAAACTTATGTTCTATTAGCTTACACAATGACATGTCACAAGATGTACAATTCCCTAACAAGGTTGCTGCCATACTTTCTGAGCAAAGAATGTGTCAATCTATGTCCACATATAGCAAAGGTCAAATGCCGAAAGTTGATTATACAGGTATTGTGACACATTTGATTATCAAAGCCACCAGGATATGCAGACACCTTACCTGCCTCCATCTTGCCTCACACATATACCACAAGATATTTTTTCACTGTGATTGGCTAGATGCCTAAAGCTTGTGTAACTCCTGCATCTTCTGATCAACAACACACCAGGTATTTTTCCATAATAATGAAGAAATCACCTTTTTCTGTATCATGATTGGATATGTGTTTACACGCCTTTTTGCGGTTTTCGTTTGTAAAAGAACTGGGCAAAGTTCCGCACATTGGACATGCTGCTATTTAGCTCATGTTCCTGTGACTCATATATAAACGCTGCCTATGAAATTTGACAGCTGTCTGTGTTTTTTTAATTCAGGTTCTACAAGTACATGTCACTGCCACATAAACAAATACCTTTAACGCATGCAAGCTTTTTAAATTACAGCAGGCTACTATGATTAACAGAGGCGAGAAATAATTTTACTATTTTTTTCAATAATTCAAAAGCACTAAGCCCTCACTACGTGCAGCCCATTAAATGGCGTGATATTTAGCGTAAATGGAAAAATCAGACTCCACAGAATTGGAATTTATCAGATGTTATAAATACCAGCCAATTACGACTTTTGGGGGAATAACATGCTTATAGCCCAAAAATATGGATGTTTCTGTAAACACTGGGCATTTTCCTTTCATAAAGTGTCACCTGCTTGCCTTCTATATGTTTCAGCTGCCAATATTTATCACAAAACCCATTATTGCTATATTTTCCGCAACAGTCATTACCACAGATAGTGCAATTACCTGAGCAGCTAGTACTGGGTCCTCAAGTTTTCTCTATGATTTAAAAACAGAAATGCAATCAAATCATATTGGACGACAATACATAGTAAGACATAGTCGACATAACATTAAAGTAAGGTATGATGGGGGCATAGCTAAGATGGTGGTGTATCAGATGCATTGTTGTGAGCTGTAGCCAAGGCCTGAGCATTAAGCTGTATCACCCTGCTTAATCCTGCCCACTGATGACAGTGGTCCTGCTGGTGCACCCTCCACCATGCTTGCTTGGGGTTGCCACGACCGAAAAGCTGGCGAGCCCTAGATGGAGTGGTGGGGCCTGCGCAGCTTGGCGTCCATGAACAGCTGCCTGAGGTGGCGCCACCCGCTGCGGGTTGGCTGCAGCAAAGGCAGTGCAGCGCTAACACTGGGAGGACACTGGGGCTGCGCTGTTCTGCGATAGGGAGGATGTTGCCCCCAGCAGGCTCCATCTGCCTCAAGATTGGCATGCAGCCTACAAGGGCTTTGCCGGTGGCCACGGTGAGTACACCAGACGAAAGCGAGGAGGAGCATACTGAGGCCTGAACCAATCACACACAACTTCTCACCCCATCGGGGTCTCTGGGGAAACATTTAGCCAGGATCGCCAAAGAGGACAAGTCCACAGGCATTACTTAGCAGACAATGGCTGACTCTTTGACCTTTACTTCCCCTCAGTGCCTAGGTGAGCCCTTTGTGGAGGAGACTTACATGGCGCAGTCGCCCACTCTGCCACCCGGCTTATCTCACACTGCTGTGTTAGGCCCTCGGGGGACTGGAGGACAAGCCCACACCAACATTGCCCTGTGTCCTCACGAGGGAGCTGCAGACTGGTGAAGAGGTGGTGAACCCTACCATACTTGTGTGTGGGTGAACTGGCTGATCCCATCACACCATCAATAATGGTCAAGACCAAGGTGCTCAAGCACCACCACGCACCAATGATATGCTAGCCATACCTGTAATGCAATCGCAAGAAGATGGGCTTCTGAGCCACCTGGAAATGATGCTTGAAAAGCACTTGGGCCATTTGATAGGATATTACAAGCAACCCTAGACACCAAGGGCCAGATTTCTGAAGCCCTTGCATTGCCATTGCGTCACCATGGCTTAAGTGAGATTTACTAAACCACACAAACCCACCTTACAGTCCAGAGTAATGCAAGGTAGCGCAAATCGCTGCCTTGCATTACTTTGTATTGGGAAGGCCTTTCATGAGTTAAGAATGGCCATTCCTCTAAACACTGATTTTGACACAATCCCAGATTTACTAAGGGTGGTAAACCTGGGTTTGCATTAAAATGGTACACCTTCCCAACAGATGCATATCTTCAGTTCTCCTCTTCTTTCCTCTTTCTACATGTGCTGCATTTTGAAGCACACATAGAAAGAAAGAAAAGCCTCTAAGGATCGTTTTTGTGCAGGAAGGTGACCCTTCAAGCCTGCCTGTACTGCAGGCACCCTTGCACCATGGCGCAAGGGTGCCTGCTGTCGTGCTAGGCAGCCCTCAGTGCAACAGCGCAGGGAGAGAGCAGGAATGTGTCATATCTTAGTAGATATGGCACATTTCTGCTCTCTCTCTGTCACACAACGCAATGCAGCAAGTTGTCTTGCTGTGTTGTCTTGCATGACATATTAATAAATCTGGCCCCAAGTCCTCGCTAGAAAGGAAAATCGACACAGTTAACATAGAGTTGAATCTCCTCTGAAATTATCATAACAAACTGACTGAACAAGTCAGAACTCACCTCAAGGCGGCCAAGGTTGAAAGGAGAACAAACCCAACTGCAAACTTGTACAGATAGAGGATGGGGGTACACAAACTAAAACGGCGCACTGAAGACCATGAAGGATGATCCAGGCACAATAACATCTGCCTCCTGGGTTTCCCCGAATGTGACGTGGGACCAAACATGGATTATTTCTGGCGCACTGGTTGTTGACCTCTGTCTTAGCAGGCAAGGGCCCAAAGTTCTTCTCCATTGAAAGGCGCACAGCATCCTGGGATGGCCTCTGCAACTTGGCACAGCACCGCACCTAGTTATTGCGCGGCTGCTCTACTACACTGACAGGCACACTTTAGTGAAATTATTTAGGACAAAGAGTCCATGGCATTTTGAGGGAGCTACAATCACGGCCCACCCGGACTACACAGCAGAGGTGCAGCAAAGTAAAAACTCCTCGATCTTGATTAAACAATTGTTGTGCCTTATTGGTCTTAAATATGCTAGCCTTTTCCCCACCAGGATGCATGTGGTATAGGCGGGGACAAGACACAGTTTATTCACCTGAAGAGGCAGGGTCTAGGTCACAGTCAAGAGGGGTTGGAGATCCCATTGGCAGGCAAATCATCTGGAGGAGGCTGGGAATGCAGGGAGTTGAGAAAGAGGCGAAACAAAAACCACAGAGCAACCATACGGACAAACAGGCAGCCATGTGAAGGTGAAGGAGGTAGCTGATGCTGTACGGCTCAACAGGAAATCTTTTGATGTTTTGGCCTCGGATCTGGGATCAGACTCTAAATCGGGCTCAAATGGGTCCCACATCTCTGACACAATGGCTGGGAAGGACCAATCCTAACACCCCGCTTGGCAGATGATCTAGTCTAATGTGGCGAGGTCCTGACATTGATTTCACCATAACTTTCCATATCATGCAGGTGTAGCGACTGTAGACGAGGGCGAGGGGTGAGTTTGTGGAGTTAATGGCACTATTGGGCCACAATGGAGCCTCTCGCACCAGGGCATTGATTCACTTATGATACACCTCCCTTCATTATTTTTGGGATAGATATGATTATATTAGTGTCAGTTGAATATTAATGTATGTATATATTACATTTGAATGGCAGTGTCCCTGTTTAACATACTGGAGGAGGAAGGGAGTTGGGAATGTTGTTCTTTATGCTGTTCAGAAGTTGGCTGTGGTAAAATATAATCAGTAGGAGGTGACACACACAGACCCACAAGTTGGAGCAACAACTGGGCCTCCAGGGATGTTCTAAGCTTGGTGCATTAAGAGGGTAGTGGATACCACACGCAAAAGGCAGTGGCTACATGCCCCCGATGACATGGTGGCCAGTAAGTAAGGGTCTGGATAGTGTCTCTAAACGAATGGGATGGGAAAAGAAGTTCAGATAGCTAACTCTTAAATATAGTGTGCTGACATGGAATATTTGGGGCATTGCAAGGCCTAGAAAACTCCATTTAGTATACATGTACTTCAAATACCAACCATCCACACCAAAATATTCACATAGCTTGCTTACAGGAAATTCACTTGGTATTGTTCAAACTACGGATGTATATAAGAGATGGAGGGAGCAGAAATATGGAATGTCTTTTTCTGAGTTTGCATGGGATGTGTTAATTTGGATCAGGCCGGGCATCCCATTGGTGGTTGAGTCCAACAGAATAGAACTGGAGGACTGCTACGTCGTGACAGAGTAACGCCTGGATGGAGATCAACTGACCCTGATAGCAATCTATGTGCCAAACCCTAATCATTTAGATTTTCTTGATCAGATCACACCAATGATACGGCGTAACCCACAGGTGCCTAGCGTATGGAGAGGCGATTTTACATGTGTCCCAGATGTAGCTTTGGACATATTTGTCTCCCCCTTAGCAGGAGCCACAGAACCCCACAATATTTTCATCATTGGATACAGAGTAGATGGGCTCATGACACGTGGAGGAAGATGCACCCCACCCTTCAGAATACTCGTTCTATGGTATCCACATACAGTTAAACCTGCTCTTCTGCTCTTCTGCAGTGACACAATGTGCCCATGCATAATGGACATGGAATACCTTGCATGCACCATCTCTGACTGCTGTCCACTTAAAATGGTGCTCCAATGGGCAGGGGTCTAGCGAAAATCCCAACTTGGAGCATTACATGATACACCTTTCTGTGAATCTATAGGGACTCATATTACACAGTAGTTTACCGAAAATAAGGTGCCAGACTCATCCAGAGCTATGGAATGGAAGGCTTTGAAGGTGGTCTTGCAGAGCCAGTGTATTACAACCAGGTGGGGCTCTAAACAGGTGTTACTCAGGAACATTACTAACACTGAGTGAGAAATGCTCCAGGCGGAAACTATGACGTCGACCCAAACTACACTGTCAGAACGACTGTGGAAACTTCAATGCACACACACACACACACAGAACTGAGTGACATTATAGCGAAACTCGTCTAGAGGGAGTATATGGCCTGCCAACATGGAGATGGTGTGTGGTCGGGATGAATGCTGGTGTGGTTGTTAAAGGGAATATACCGCCTGCCCATATAGGGGTGATCAGATTGGCCACATGTAAAATACTCAACACACAAGAGATCATAAACATAGCTTTAGTTGAATATTATCGTGCTCTATATGCAGGGGTGTACAGCCTGCTTCAGAACAACTACAAAAATACATTCAAGGGATACCCATCCCTTGCCTCAACCTCTTACAATGCAGTGAACTTGAAGAGCTACTGCAAGTGGAAGAAGTCCACGCAGCCATAGTCCAGATGGTGAGCAATAAGACACCGGGTACAGAGGCATACCCACTGAATTCTACTCAACATATGGGACACAGGTCGGACTGAAACTATTACAGGTATATAAAGAAGTGAGAGTTTTGGGCCGGCACCCGGATTCCTTAAGAAAAGCATTGATAGCAGTACTACCCAAATCGGGGCACGCCCCCTCTTGATGTGCAATCTCACAAACTACTATGTCTGCTCAATCTAGATTACAAGATACTGGGTAAAATACTGGCCAATAGATTGCTCCCTGTAGTCAGGACACTAGTTCACGCTGAGAAAAATGGGTTAGTATCGGAAAGGAATACGTTTCTGAATACCCACTGTCTCCTCTGATTAATGGAGGCTGATGCAGGAAACAATGATGGATGCCTGGTGGTATCTCTGGATATCGAAAAGGCATTTGACATTCTTGGCTGATCCAATCTCCTAGACGTTCCCTTGGAGAATGGGAACTTGCCCCATATTCCTACAATGGGTCTGAACGCTATATAGCCACCCATGGCCAGGGTCAAGACAGGACAAATCTTATCCAACCAATTTCACATATAGACGGCACAAGGCAGGGGTGTACTCTTTCTTCGCTTATTTTCATTCTCACTATAGAGCCCCTGGCCTGCAGGCTGTGTCGGGGAGGATTGGATTGGGGAATACGCGCATTTGGTAGGTGGTATGTGGTTTCCTTATATACAAATGAAGCCCTGATATATTTGCGAAGGGCACTAGACTCTCTTTAGGCGTTAATGGACATGCAGGAGGAATTTGGGCAGATGTCAGACCTTCAAATATATTGTACGAAATCATGTCTATTCCCACTGAGCAAAGTGCTGGCTGACCGCAGCGATTCTGTAATGACAACTAGATTTGAGTGGCAATTTAATTTACTCAGATATTTAGGGATGAACAAATGCCACATAGAAAAAGATCTAATAGAGGTGAATCTAGGTAAGGCAATGACATTGTTTCGTTTCTCCCTTCCCTTCTTGATTTCTCTACCACTCTCACCGCCGGGGAGGGTGACGATAGCCAAAATGCTGATACTGCCACGATGATTATACTTCTTGGCAGCACTACCAGTGTTCCTCCCAAAGTCATTTTTTAAAGAACTACACTGCCTTTTATCAGAATTGATATGGGGGACTGGCAGGCTTAAAGCTGTCCTGCACAAAATACAGCACCCTCTGGAACTAGGGGGACTTGGTGCCCCAATTTATGAACTATAATATGCTGCCTCGCAACTGCAATGGCCTATGCGCTAGTTGGGGGATGCACCAAGAGCGGAGATGACGGATATAAAGCAAGTCCTGAATGGAGAGAAAAATCCCTACCTGTATATCATGCTCCTTTAAATCGATTGCCGATTAACCCTACCTGATGCGTGTGGTGAAAAAATACATACATTCAAAGGGAATGCCTCCCTCTTACGCCCCACAACTTCCACTCTGGATGGATCCTACATGAAGTAATGTGGAGCTGTGATTCACATTCAAGGTTGGCAGCGGGTGTAATGCTGATCGGTGACCTATACACAGAAGACAATGCAAGCACCTTCCGAGACATATGCAACGCACACGGAACGCATGATGGGGTCATGGTAGAACAGAACCAAACACGTCAACACAGCTACAGAGGCTCATGGCAGTTGCCGGTAAGCCATAACTACCTTCTAGAACCTACTCATTACAGAACACAGCAAGACCAACCTGGGCAGTCAAACCTATAATGGGCAACAGACCAAGGAGAAGACATTACCAATAAACAGTGGGAGAGTATTGCACAACAAGTAAGGAGGGTCTCTTGGAATCCCAGATTTCAATATACTCAGTTAAATTACCTACACCAGACCTACCTAACCACGAAGCACATAAAACGTATGTTCCCATGTGTATCCTCCGACTGCCCCCAGGTGTTACCAATCCGACACGACTTTCTACCACATGGCGTGGGAATGTCCAGTGATCCACTGACCCTGGGGGTGGTGTTGAGAATGTCTCAGAAGTGGGGGACCGCACAATAACCCTAACATCAGAAGTATTTCTGTTGGGCCTGATGGCCAGACCTAAAAGTTATAAATACCTTTGCAGGTTTGTTGATTTAGCTTTTGTACTTTTCACACACCATATAGTCATGACATGGAAAGTCAGGTGTTGGCTTTGTGACCTACATAAATGGGCTAAGCAAGAGACATGTTATTGAGTTGACCTGACTGCGGAGGGGTGGACTTTCTGGGCTGTAAACATCACAAAACCTGAAGCCAAAAGTGACCTTAGACCTCTGTGATGACCGGGCCTGCCGCCTGCAGGGTAACGGGCTAGGGAATGCCACTGGTGCAACATAGAAACATTAAAGCAGCGTGACCCAACAGGTGGCCACCCCCAGGGCCGGTTCTAGGACTTTTGGGGCTCCAGGCGAAGGGGAATGAGCGAGGCCCCTCTGATTTACATAAATGACACCTTCAGGGCTCCAGAAGCTGCTTTGTACAGATTCTTCCTGGGCCACAGCTCCCCTCTCTGCCACCTACTAGCACCTCTTTCACAGCTCATATATGGCTGAAGGTGTGAGAATAGCTTGGGGGCTGAGAGTTAAAACTGTGCAGACGGTAAAGTGCTGACAATGAGTGTCCCGCAGTGTCTCTCAATGGGCAGCAAGGCAGGAGGCCTAATTGCAGGACAAAATGCGTCTCCTTGCAACTGGCAGAAGATTAAGTGTCCCCCTCCCCTAGGCCTCCTCACACCATCCCTGAAAGGCCCAGGGAGGGGGCCCCTCCTGTAAGCCCAATTGCAAACAGACACCTTTCTTCAATGAGATTGGCAGGAGCACAAGAGGTTTGTTGGTGTGTTGCACTGGTGCGTGCCCCATGCTGGTGGGCTGAGTGCGAGGCCCTGGGCAGCTGCCCACGCTGCCCATGCCTAGCGCCGGCCCTGGCCACTCCATGTATTAATTGTAACCCCTGCATGCATGACGATAGACTGACCTCATCAGATGCCATTGTGACCACCTACAAGTCACAATAACTGCGAAAATAGTGTCATAACTGCACCTGCACCTTCCCAGAGTCTGAGGAATATTGATTGGTCCAAAATGCTGAAATCCTCTATACACTGAGTCTGATTGTAACGCTTGCTACATTGGACTGGGTTGAATGCCTGGTAATTGTGTGAACCTTCGGATAGGAGGATGCTCTGACACCACTGCAATGTTTAATGAATATGTTTGTAATGGTCCAGGTGAATTCCAGTCCCAGTGGCGGAACGCAAATGCCAATGTATAACCGTGTAAAGTTGTTTTTGTGCACCTGCAAAGTTTCTATCTTGTTAAAATGCAATAAAGATTTTTTTTTTTTTAAAACACTAAGGTAGGATGGTATAAAGAAGCAGAATCATGTTGGAAAGTTCAACATTTGATTTTTTGGGGTTACAGCATGCATGTGTATTAAGTGGACATGTCATGGAATTTCTTTATGATTGTACATTTTATGTACAATACATACAAAGCCAACTTCATATAAGCTACACAAAATATTAAAAATGTAAAATAAACATACTTCATAAGTTGTGCTTTTTACGTGAAAACTCTGAAAATAACTGTGGTTTGTACATTTAAAAAAAGGCTGTAAGTCCTTTGGAAAAATAAGGCGTAGTTTAAACGTGGTTTAGTTAAAAAACAAATTTAAATTAAAAAAACCTTTGTGCAGCATAGTATACATACAAAATTTAAATGCATTTTAAAAATATGTTTATAAAAAGAAATACACGTAAGTAACATTCATTCTACATAACATTTTAGATGACACATGAATACTCACAATTTGAGAATAAACCCACATTTTGAAATCAGACGACAGTACAAAACTTTTACACCACATGAAAACTTTTTTGAAAAGTACATTTTGTGTGATATACTGTTGCTCATGTGCCTCCAGCTGAGTGTGGAGGGCCAGCCATACTGTTCTTAGGACCATCTTGCACAGTGACGAGAGCAAGGGGTACAGCGTGGGCTGGGGGACTACCCTCAGCACATCCTCTGAGTTCAAACCTGTTCAGTGCAGTCTTTTTCTCAATGCTTGTACCACTCCTTGACTCTTTGCATGTGGATACCTACTGCATTGCAGTGCATGCATGATGATTAGCTGCCATATCTCTATCTGTGCTACATTGCTCAGCTAGGTCTCTGATGCCCTTAAAGGTTAGGATACCTTGTGAGGCCCCCCTCACTGAAGATTTCTAATTCCTCTTATCAGAACTGGGAGGGGGTGCTCTCCTCATGATCCTCAGGTATTTGGGGTATACCATGAGTCAAAGAAGCGGATGGATGAACGGAGATTGGTTGATGGTCATTGGAGGACTCTGGATGACCTACTTTCTGGTTCTGGATGTCATACCCCAACTATTCACCGTCTGCTCTATGAAGTTCTCTGCCTGCACAGCACAGGTGGAGAAAGAGTACACTAGTATAATATTAAACAAAAAGGGAAATGCATATCTGTCAAATTACAAACATCACTGCTATTATATGTAATCTAAGAAGAAAGTCGTAAATACATCTAGAAATACATGTATGTGCTAATGAAGATGTGTAATCCAACTTTACTGAAATTTTTTAATGCAAACTCTGCATTTGGTGTGTTTGAACATAACATGAAAATGTCACTGTATGTGAAGGATATGTTAGGACAACATGTAATCTATGAATGAATGAGTGAGTGATGTCAGTGGATACATATTACATTGAGACTTGGTATTTTGGATGTATGTTATGGTAATTCAACAGCTGTGTCCCATGTTGGTATAGGTGGATGGTTTCATGTTCCACTGTTCATCATTGACTCACCACTGTCCAAACACTGTGATGCAGAAATCAAAGAACAGCTCATGTGAAAAAGGAAGCCACTAGTTGATCACACACCTGTGGACCCCTGATCTCTGTTTTATGCTCTTATCCAACAGTCTTTTGACAAAATATCGATGGAGGACCTGCTCCTCTATCAATCCTTGAATTAAAAATGTTGTCCCTTGCAGCCCCCAGCACTGTTAGAGTTCCCAGAACTACAACTAGAGGACTTGCTCAATTACCTCTGTAGCCTTAAATCAGGTTCCCCCACAGATGCCTGCCCCATCAAACTAGTAACACCTTTAGCTCCTATTATTAACCCTATAGTTAATATGGTGCTGAACATGTCTCTCTCTACCGGAATAATGCCGAAGATCTGGAAGCAGGATAAAATTCTACCTCTCTTTAAAAAAACGACCCTAAAATCAGACTGATACGACCAACTACAGGCCTATTTCTCTCCTCCCGTTTTTCTCTAAGGTTTTACAGAAACATGCAAACAAAGCACTTTCAGAATACATCGAAAATAGAAACCTGTTGCATAGCTCTCAATCTGGCTTCAGGCTAAACTATAGTACAGAATCAGCCCTATTGGAAGTTACTGAATACATCAAGGATAAACTTGATCAGGGTGGAGGGGCAGTTCTTCTGCTACTCGACCTCTCGGCAGCTTTCAATACGGTTCTGCATGAGAGACTCCTCGACAGGTTGCGGAACATGGGCGTGGGTGGGACCGCCTTGGCCTGGATGACATGATTTTTGAAAGACAGATTGCAGGAAATATGAACACCCCCCTTCTCATTTCCCATGCCAAATCTGAGCGTAGGAGTACCACAGGGTTCCATACTTAGCCCCATCCCCTTCAATATATTTAGCATCTTTGGTAGAGGAAGATGGAGTTAAGATTATCTCCTACGCCGATGATATACAATTGATCTTTATGTGCGAAAAAGGAGCAGATTTTTTCGGAGACAGCATAAGATCTTGCCTTACGAAGGTATTCAACTGGCTTAAAATTAATCAGTTAAAAAGCAATCCGGGCAAATCTGAGATAGTTTTTTTGGGTCAACTGGCAGTCTGTAACTGGAGCACTTGGTGGCCCAAGGAGTCGTCTCCCCCTCAGTCAGCCCAAGAAAGGGTTAAAAACTTGGGCGTTGTCATTGACAACGTCCTTTCCATGGGCCCCCAGATTCAAACACTGATTGGCTCCTGTTTTGGCATACTCCGCATGCTAAAAGAAATTCTCCCTCTGTTGTCAGTGGACACTAGGAAGATCCTGGTTCAGGCTTTAGTGACTTCAAAATTGGATTACGCTAATAGCCTGTACCTAGGCCTACCTGACTATCTCATTCAGCATTTACAAGTAGTGCAGAACGCAGCGGCCAGAGCGATCCTTAGACGAAAGCCTAGATCTCACATGACTCCTAGTCTCAAATCTCTGCACTGACTCCGAATGAAAGAAAGAATTAAGTTTAAAGCCATGGTGATATTTCTTAAAGTATTCCACGGCCTAGGCGCTAAGTACCTTAAGAAGCGTGTTATCCGCTACATTCCAACTAGGACCTTAAGATCCTCTACTGCAGACCTTGCACGCATCCCCAAAATACGTTTAGCGCGCATAGGGGGGAGATCCTTTGGGTTTCTGAGTGCACAAACATGGAACAGCCTACCCGCCTCATTGAGAGCCTCAGCTGACCTGGCAACGTACAGAAAACATCTTAAGACCTGGCTTTTCAAGAATTAGTCTTAGCTTAGTATCCTGCCACTATGTCCACCTTAGCACTGATGTCCATCTTAGCGTCAGGACACTCTAGCTGGAGTAAGTGTTTGCGCTATATCAACTTTTTTAATTTCATTTCATGTCTCACCCTGGGATCCAGTATGTTGAGTAGATCAGGGGTAAGTTCTACATATCCACCCTGTCTTATGTTGATGCTGTGCATTATTAAACAAGGTGCAATAATTTTGCACACAACTTCTGGGGAGTACTAGAGCAACTCCTGTATGAGCAAGACCTCTGAGGCAAGGATTGATGTTATCAAATTGTGTTCAATGGTGGCTCATGTATTTATGTGTGCCCTATTTTACCTCTGTTCAGACTGTGTTGTTGGATGTTAAAATTGAGTGCAGAGTTTGGGGAGAAAGAGCATAACTGGTATAACCTGCAATAACAAAAAACCTGTGACATTTAATTGAATGTTGCATCCTGAAGATTGTTAGACAGAATCTCCCTATTCGTACATTTATTATTTTTGATATAGATGTGCATTGTGATACAGTGAAATTACAAGTGACTTTGTTTATGAAGCAATTCCCCAGATAAACATACACTACCAGTGTGATTAGTATAAACTTATCTACTAGCCATATGCCACCTAGACCCCCAGAAGCCAACTGATGTGCAAGAGGTGACTGTCAAGAAATGTAGCTACCATGTGCACCCAGGAAAGCCAGCATACACATCAGTGAAGAGGCCCTAGTGCCAATATCGGCAACACACCCAACCCGCAACACAGCCATACCATAATAAAGAACACACAAGACACATTAGTCGTTGGAGAAAACATTGCTGCAGGTTTATTTTGCATAAGAAATATGCCAACATGGTGGGTCAACTTGCAGGCGATCCAAGGGCAGGCAGCCCCTATGCTGCCCTGCCCACCTGAAGAGCCAAATTGCACCGTGGCCTAACCAATCGGTGCTAACCATTTTGGGGGATTACCCCTTAAATCCTGTGGACCACCAGTCCACCCATTTGCTCACGCCCCTTGAGGGGTGGAGCGTATCCAGGCAAGCCTCCGGTTGCTCAGGTTTAAAACCGCCCGAAGGACTAACGGGGCGACGTCGTTCCTCCAGGGTCCTGCTGTAAGGACTTCCTGGGGTTCTTTGGCATTTGCACCCTTCTTCTGCTCCTGAAGAGGTTACCCCTATGTACCATTCAGCCTCTGGATCACCCTGTAACTCCGCCTGCCCTTCCTACCCTAGCCACCCTTCCAGCCGACACGCCGGGTAAGCGGTAGGGAGGGAGACTGCGTGATGTCTCGGCGCAAAAAGGATCGCCAGCTGGGCGGGGGAGATAAATATACCTGCCCCCCCCGCCCACTGGTGCACCGGAAATGATGCAGGTAGCGCCGGACCCCCATGGGGGTCCAAACACTAGACCTGTCGGGTTCGTGCCCTCATGTGGCACTAAGGTGGCAGCCCTCCTATGGGGGCCCCCTGCGTGGGCCGCGGGCAGCCTCATAGTGCCAATATCGGCAACACACCAAACCCGCAACACAGCCATACCATAATAAACAACACACAAGACACATAAGTCATTGGAGAAAACATTGCTACAGGTTTATTTTGCATAAGAAATATGCCAACATGGTGGGTCAACTTACGGGTGATCCAAGGGCAGGCAGCCCCTATGCTGCCCTGCCCACCTGAAGAGCCAAATTGCACCGTGGCCTAACCAATCGGTGCTAATAATTTTGGGGGATTACCCCTTACATCCTGTGTACCACCAGTCCACCCATTTACTCATGCCCTTTGAGGGGGCGGCGATACAAAAGGGGATGATGGACGGAACGTTTGAGCCAATCAAACACTCACCCCCAGTCAACCGATCTGGGTTTAATCCATCATCATTCTTTAGCTCACTCCACCACCCCAGTTCAGACATGGCCATATGCAAATCAGTCTGACCCTGTGCCTCATGGGAACAGTCCAGCCCGAACTGCCAAGCCATGTCTTCCCTGGACCGGAAACAAGCATCCTAGGACCGGTTTCTGGCATTCCAGCCGTCATCAGCCAGGCTTGCTTGAATCCAGTGGCAAAGTGAGCAAGGGACCCACGTCTGAGCATACCCCCGCCAACTTAGGGCGAACAAAGCGATACAAAAGGGGATGATGGACGGAACGTTTGAGCCAATCAAACACTCACCCCCAGTCAACCGATCTGGGTTTAATCCATCATCATTCTTTAGCTCACTCCACCACCCCAGTTCAGACATGGCCATATGCAAATCAGTCTGACCCTGTGCCTCATGGGAACAGTCCAGCCCGAACTGCCAAGCCATGTCTTCCCTGGACCGGAAACAAGCATCCTAGGACCGGTTTCTGGCATTCCAGCCGTCATCAGCCAGGCTTGCTTGAATCCAGTGGCAAAGTGAGCAAGGGACCCACGTCTGAGCATACCCCGCCAACTTAGGGCGAACAAAGCGATACAAAAGGGGATGATGGACGGAACGTTTGAGCCAATCAAACACTCACCCCCAGTCAACCGATCTGGGTTTAATCCATCATCATTCTTTAGCTCACTCCACCACCCCAGTTCAGACATGGCCATATGCAAATCAGTCTGACCCTGTGCCTCATGGGAACAGTCCAGCCCGAACTGCCAAGCCATGTCTTCCCTGGACCGGAAACAAGCATCCTAGGACCGGTTTCTGGCATTCCAGCCGTCATCAGCCAGGCTTGCTTGAATCCAGTGGCAAAGTGAGCAAGGGACCCACGTCTGAGCATACCCCCGCCAACTTAGGGCGAACAAAGCGATACAAAAGGGGATGATGGACGGAACGTTTGAGCCAATCAAACACTCACCCCCAGTCAACCGATCTGGGTTTAATCCATCATCATTCTTTAGCTCACTCCACCACCCCAGTTCAGACATGGCCATATGCAAATCAGTCTGACCCTGTGCCTCATGGGAACAGTCCAGCCCGAACTGCCAAGCCATGTCTTCCCTGGACCGGAAACAAGCATCCTAGGACCGGTTTCTGGCATTCCAGCCGTCATCAGCCAGGCTTGCTTGAATCCAGTGGCAAAGTGAGCAAGGGACCCACGTCTGAGCATACCCCCGCCAACTTAGGGCGAACAAAGCGATACAAAAGGGGATGATGGACGGAACGCTTGAGCCAATCAAACACTCACCCCCAGTCAACCGATCTGGGTTTAATCCATCATCATTCTTTAGCTCACTCCACCACCCCAGTTCAGACATGGCCATATGCAAATCAGTCTGACCCTGTGCCTCATGGGAACAGTCCAGCCCGAACTGCCAAGCCATGTCTTCCCTGGACCGGAAACAAGCATCCTAGGACCGGTTTCTGGCATTCCAGCCGTCATCAGCCAGGCTTGCTTGAATCCAGTGGCAAAGTGAGCAAGGGACCCACGTCTGAGCATACCCCGCCAACTTAGGGCGAACAAAGCGATACAAAGGGGATGATGGACGGAACGTTTGAGCCAATCAAACACTCACCCCCAGTCAACCGATCTGGGTTTAATCCATCATCATTCTTTAGCTCACTCCACCACCCCAGTTCAGACATGGCCATATGCAAATCAGTCTGACCCTGTGCCTCATGGGAACAGTCCAGCCCGAACTGCCAAGCCATGTCTTCCCTGGACCGGAAACAAGCATCCTAGGACCGGTTTCTGGCATTCCAGCCGTCATCAGCCAGGCTTGCTTGAATCCAGTGGCAAAGTGAGCAAGGGACCCACGTCTGAGCATACCCCCGCCAACTTAGGGCGAACAAAGCGATACAAAAGGGGATGATGGACGGAACGCTTGAGCCAATCAAACACTCACCCCCAGTCAACCGATCTGGGTTTAATCCATCATCATTCTTTAGCTCACTCCACCACCCCAGTTCAGACATGGCCATATGCAAATCAGTCTGACCCTGTGCCTCATGGGAACAGTCCAGCCCGAACTGCCAAGCCATGTCTTCCCTGGACCGGAAACAAGCATCCTAGGACCGGTTTCTGGCATTCCAGCCGTCATCAGCCAGGCTTGCTTGAATCCAGTGGCAAAGTGAGCAAGGGACCCACGTCTGAGCATACCCCCGCCAACTTAGGGCGAACAAAGCGATACAAAAGGGGATGATGGACGGAACGTTTGAGCCAATCAAACACTCACCCCCAGTCAACCGATCTGGGTTTAATCCTTCATCATTCTTTAGCTCACTCCACCACCCCAGTTCAGACATGGCCATATGCAAATCAGTCTGACCCTGTGCCTCATGGGAACAGTCCAGCCCGAACTGCCAAGCCATGTCTTCCTGGACCGGAAACAAGCATCCTAGGACCGGTTTCTGGCATTCCAGCCGTCATCAGCCAGGCTTGCTTGAATCCAGTGGCAAAGTGAGCAAGGGACCCACGTCTGAGCATACCCCGCCAACTTAGGGCGAACAAGCGATACAAAAGGGGATGATGGACGGAACGCTTGAGCCAATCAAACACTCACCCCCAGTCAACCGATCTGGGTTTAATCCATCATCATTCTTTAGCTCACTCCACCACCCCAGTTCAGACATGGCCATATGCAAATCAGTCTGACCCTGTGCCTCATGGGAACAGTCCAGCCCGAACTGCCAAGCCATGTCTTCCTGGACCGGAAACAAGCATCCTAGGACCGGTTTCTGGCATTCCAGCCGTCATCAGCCAGGCTTGCTTGAATCCAGTGGCAAAGTGAGCAAGGGACCCACGTCTGAGCATACCCCGCCAACTTAGGGCGAACAAAGCGATACAAAGGGGATGATGGACGGACGTTTGAGCCAATCAAACACTCACCCCAGTCAACCGATCTGGGTTTAATCCATCATCATTCTTTAGCTCACTCCACCACTCCAGTTCAGACATGGCCATATGCAAATCAGTCTGACCCTGTGCCTCATGGGAACAGTCCAGCCCGAACTGCCAAGCCATGTCTTCCTGGACCGGAAACAAGCATCCTAGGACCGGTTTCTGGCATTCCAGCCGTCATCAGCCAGGCTTGCTTGAATCCAGTGGCAAAGTGAGCAAGGGACCCACGTCTGAGCATACCCCGCCAACTTAGGGCGAACAAAGCTTGTTTCCGGTCCAGGGAAGACATGGCTTGGCAGTTCGGGCTGGACTGTTCCCATGAGGCACAGGGTCAGACTGATTTGCATATGGCCATGTCTGAACTGGGGTGGTGGAGTGAGCTAAAGAATGATGATGGATTAAACCCAGATCAGTTGACTGGGGGTGAGTGTTTGATTGGCTCAAACGTTCCGTCCATCATCCCCTTTTGTATCGCTTTGGTCGCCCTAAGTTGGTGGGGGTATGCCCAGACGTGGGTCCCTTGCTCACTTTGCCACTGGATTCAAGCAAGCCTGGCTGATGACGGCTGAAATGCCAGAAACCGGTCCTAGGATGCTTGTTTCGGTCCAGGGAAGACATGGCTTGGCAGTTCGGGCTGGACTGTTCCCATGAGGCACAGGGTCAGACTGATTTGCATATGGCCATGTCTGAAATGGGGTGGTGGAGTGAGCTAAAGAATGATGATGGATTAAACCCAGATCAGTTGACTGGGGGTGAGTGTTTGATTGGCTCAAACGTTCCGCCCATCATCCCCTTTTGTATCGCTTTGGTCGCCCTAAGTTGGTGGGGGTATGCCCAGACGTGGGTCCCTTGCTCACTTTGCCACTGGATTCAAGCAAGCCTGGCTGATGACGGCTGAAATGCCAGAAACCGGTCCTAGGATGCTTGTTTCCGGTCCAGGGAAGACATGGCTTGGCAGTTCGGGCTGGACTGTTCCCATGAGGCACAGGGTCAGACTGATTTGCATATGGCCATGTCTGAACTGGGGTGGTGGAGTGAGCTAAAGAATGATGATGGATTAAACCCAGATCAGTTGACTGGGGGTGAGTGTTTGATTGGCTCAAACGTTCCGTCCATCATCCCCTTTTGTATCGCTTTGAGGGGGCGGAGCGTATCCAGGCAAGCCCCCGGTTGCTCAGGTTTACAACCGCCCGAAGGACTAACGGGGCGCCTTCATTCCTCCAGGGTCCTGCCGTAAGGACCTCCTGGGGTTGTTTGGCATTTGCACCATTCTTCTGCTCCTGAAGAGGGTACCCCTATGTATCATTCAGCCTCTGGATTGCCCTGTAATCCCGCCATAGCTCTGGGTGAGGCACCCGTCATACCCAGGCCCCCCACCAAGGCAAGCATTCTTACTTACACCCTGCTGATTCTAGGGCATCATCCAGGTTTAACAGAAACAGGTCCATGCCCATTCTAGACAAATGGACCCCATCCACATCAAAACATCCCGTGGTCTTGGCATGTAAGAGGCCATGTCTGATAAAGCCAAAAACCCCTCTGTTCCTTGAATTTGCGCATGGTGCCGTTTACCCTCCTGCAAGAAATTTCAACGGCCTCTCCAGACCTGGATAATTCCCATCTGCCTCTGATAGGTTACCAGTCCTTCTGGCTGGACAATTCCCATCTACCTCAGCAGGTGTTTCCCGGCCCTATCGCGGGAACCTTGCGATGTATGCACTAAAGAGACCATGCCTAATTCACTAAGCCCTTCTGATTTTATTTTATTTTGAATTAGAGTTGAACCAAGCCCTCATGCTTAGTGGGCTTGCGCATGGCTTATTTACCCTTCCGTAGGCAAGTTTGATGGCCTCCACTTAACTTAGGAACTACTGTTCTCTGATTTATCCACAGCTTTATTTACCCCCATGGGCATGTTCAATGGCCTCCCCGGGGTTGCAACAACCGATCTTTACTTTAACCACTTTTCAGGAAGAAATACCTATGGTGCCCTTTGTGCCAATAAGGGCCTTCTTGTTAGGTGTTGCCAAGTCATGTGTTTACCCATTACCGCCTAGTCCCTGGTACAATGATTCGCTGGTAAACATAGTGGAGTTGGCCTCCAAGGCCATCAGTATAATTGCTAACAGTTATTAATTGTGGCTAACACAATACCCTTATCTCTACCCGCTGACCTCCGTTGTATGGAAGTACAGCGCCGGCCAGAGATATTACCATAGAAATTAAAACTACTGCTCTCCTCTTGACAAGGCTTCTGGGTGGTATACTCCATTGTGCACTGTGTACCATTATGTGCAGTTCCATATGGGGGTTGACTAAGCCCTTGGTTACCCCCCTTGCTTGGCAAGTCCACATTTGGAGGTTCAAACTGATGACCATGTGCGGCACCAAGAGAAATATGGACCCCCTGGAGAGGGTCATTGGGCGGGGACAGGGTGGAATCTTGTGACCGCTGCTGTGTCTCCATGCTGGTGTCCCCACCCGAGTAGTAGCCCATCGACAGCTTATGCTAACGGTATACCAGGGTGCCAAAAAGGTTTGCCAATGCTTTTGGATCTGAGGACATGGAGCAAACATATGAGCAAATGTACCTGCACCCTCTTAAATATGAATGCAAAATGTGCTCCGGTAGTTGTCCTTATTTGTGATCTAACCCAGCTTTTTCAGCACTATTGAGGTAACAGCACCCTTTTAGGAATGACAAACTCACGCCCCACCTGACTGAATAGCGCTTTTTCGTGTGTAGCCCATAACCCTATTTTTGCTAAAGGTATACCAGGATTATGCTGAATCTTAGCTTACTTCACTGCTGAGTGCGCCCCGTACATTCACAGATATTTCTTTTGCCTTTTCCGTTTCTGGCTGCAAAATTTGAATGACATTACAAGCACCAATCCCGGGCAAATAAAAAGAAGCATATTTTGTCAAAGGACTTGGCCTATTCTTCACCCTCTGTGGTGTGCTCTGGACTGCTATGACAAGCGACAATAAGGCCTCAGCAATCACGTGTATCAGTTCCTCTTGTGATACACATCCGCTGGGTAGTTAATATGCTCCCTATCTGTAGTACCTTGTAGTAATTCAATGATGACAACAGCGAGGCCTTTAATGGGCTGTAACCATGGATGCTTAAACCAGGGCTTGGACCTACTTCAAATGTTTGTCCCCAGAATGAATTTCCCTACACCAGGAATAAAGGCCTGCCTGTTTACTGGTTTGCCTCCTGGTACCCTTCTGATTGGTGATACGAAACATTCTACTCAGCAAGCTGACAGTCTAGCGTTGCCAATGCCATCACACCAACCTATACCCTTTGTAATCACCCTCCGTCCTCCTGTGCATTGATCATTTGGCTAAGCCGTGGGGACCCTGGAATGCTCTTTAATCCTCCTGTCCTCTGAATGGCA
Organism: Calotriton arnoldi; assembly: GCA_963921515.1. Taxonomy (NCBI): domain Eukaryota; kingdom Metazoa; phylum Chordata; class Amphibia; order Caudata; family Salamandridae; genus Calotriton; species Calotriton arnoldi. The sequence goes on along the minus strand of CAWUFW010015872.1, from coordinate 36,994 downwards.
AGCATCACACACTGTTTCCCCATAGGGGCTCCCATTAGTAGAAGAGTGTGAAAATGTCTTGCTAGCTTGGCCACAACAGGCTAATATACGTTTGTAACCATCCTCACCAAGCTACGCGCCTGCCCAGCTACTGGTGCTTCTAAACGAGAGGCCTTGGGGAATGCATGTCACTGTTAACAATATGAGTGGTGCGGAAACATTACGTCAGAATCTAACATGTGCAGTTTCATGTTCTGGTGCAATCCCCATTTATGTGACTCCACTGGAACACCTCTGCCTAATGTGGGTGACCTAGGTACATAGTCCAGCTCGCTTGGCGCACCTGCCTGTGAGTCAATACACCAGCCTCAACTGAACGTACTGCTGCTGGCCGAGTCTACCGCTAAGGGTGGACGAAGCATGTCTCTACCATTGTTGCTTCCCTTGAAATAAAGTGGGTGTACCTGCCCTGCCGAAATGACCCCCAAGACCATTATTTGTTGCTGCCTGTCCCCGCTATTATACATGACGGCACAACTTCTGATGGGATTGACTTACGTGATGGATACCCTTATGCCTTGCTTGACTAAATTGTGTGGTCCTAAGCAATTGTCTGAATTTTTAACTTTTACCTTCATTTGCATAAGGGCACCTTGGCATACATGTGGTTGTGATATCCACTGTATAAAACATTCTCCTGTGTTTGAATGTTGAGGCAATATGTTGTTCAACTTAGTAATAAAAATGGGTAAATTTAATACCCTGCTATGGGCGAACTGGTGGAGTGCTGCGGACCTACTCGCAACATCTCACGTGCTCCATCAGGGTTCCCTAAGCCCCAGTTCCATACCCTCGTAGCATCTCCTAGGATTTAACAGAATTGACACCCCAACTGGGTTTGCGATGTTCCACTAGACCCATATCTGAGTACTATCAGGGACCTAATGCTTTCATCTTTCTCAAGCAAGGAATGGCCACACATGCAGCACTCAATCGCTCCCTAATAATAATTATCTGCACTGGCAAGTTAGCATAGCTAAATTATTCCTTCATGCCCTGTATGGGTCCTACTTAACACTTAAAGACATGCCTGCTTTCTTGATATAGGTGATGCACGTATCCGCTGGCGGCTACTAATGTTACTTAGCCTGCATATACTAAGCTCAGAATAGAGTGCACTTGCTCTGTAATCCTCTGGATTCTTGTCTGGCCTTCCTTATGCACACATATTCCTATGGCAATGCTTCAATTCTGAAATGATGAGACTGTGCAAGAGCTGTAATGAGTCTTTGCCTACACAAGTCACCCAACAGGCAAGTTAGCCCTGACGAACCTTGTGTTCAGGTGCCAGATTTGGAAAGAGCCTTGCCTTCGCTTGCTGCCCCCTGGGGCAAACACAATGCCTGTGCACTGGCAGCAACGTAGCGATGCCCTCGTTAGCATCGAGCGCTTGGTCAAATTCACTTGCCAACTCCAACTACTTAAACCTACACCTTGGCAATAGTGCATCCACCAAACATGCACCTGAGAACCCGGCTGCTCACTTTTCCACCCAGAATACCTCCACACTGGCTGCACGCAGAAGGTCTGATTCCGCGTGGCGCCATGGGGTGAATATTTACGCATAACTCCTTAGATAAATGAGAATGCCTCAAAAAAGTTGGCTTCCTATAAGACATAGAATGCTATGTAGTATCACCAGTGCTGTAAATTGAACCGCTTGCGACTAGCAAAGCCAACAACTGCACCCACCGAAACAAACTGCTCAAAGTGCACAGCACCAACAGCACCACTCCCATGCCTATTTGTGTTCAAGGATCTCAGTATGTCATAATTAAAAGAGACTGACTACAAAATTCATGCTATTTCACCAAAACTTTTAACATTTTGAGACACAAAGAAATGCTGCTTTAAAGTATTGCTATGTTATTCCACAAAAGAAAGCAAGAACTATCTATGGTCTACCTCACGATTAGCCTGCAACTCCCTTACGAGGATAGCGAGGGGTGGAGGGCGGATAAAACACCAGATACAACATTGTTAGATGGCATAATTAGCATGCACCTATTCAAATGTGCCACCTGCAGGTTTAAAATTATTTTGTCGTGCCACCCTGTGGCCTAATGATTCTGACCCGAACACTTGCTCTGTCTTTGTCATTGGATCGAAACATTTAAGCTGAAATCTATGCTTAGCGTAGCGTGCCGCATAGTTCACCCTCTTCTGTCATTGCATCCATATATATAATCAACCCATAACGTTACACCTACAGCAAGCCGGGGCCCTTGACCTTGTCAATGATTGCAAGTTGCATAAAGTAAATACGTATCCCATTACCTCACTAAGGGCAACCCCTTGATCCAAACCTCACACAAACCCCCAAGCCCACACGAACGAGTTCATTCGCGTGCCGAACGGGAGTGAATACTTTCTTTACCCGAGATTGGTCTGCTGAGAATGGGTGCATATATTTCATATGAGCTTGCCAGTCTTACACTGCAAAACATTACCCTTGCACCCATATGCACGGTCTTCACAGACAAGTTGGCCCTCACGAACCTTGTGTTCTAGCGCCAGATTTGGAAAGAGCCTTGCCTTTGCTTGCCGCCCCCTGGGGAAATGCAATACCCTCGCACTGGCTGCAACGACCGAAATGCCCTGGTGTAGCTTCGAGCACTTGGTCAAAGTCACTTGTCAACTCCAACTTAAACCTACACCTTGGCAATAGTGTGTCCACCCAACATGCACCTGAGAACCCGACTTGCTCACTTTCCCAATTAGAATGCCTCCACACTGGCTGCACACAGAAAGTTTGCTTCCAAGTGGCACCATGGGGTGAATATTTACGCATATCCTTTAGATAAATGAGGATGCCTCAAAAGGTGGCTTCCTTGTGACAGAATGCTTTGTAGTATCCCCAGCACTGTAACGTGAACCACTCGCGCCTAACCAAGCCAGCGCCTGCACCCACCGAAACAAACTGATGTCTCGGCGCGAAAAGGATCGCCAGCTGGGTGGGGGAGATAGATATACCTGCCCCCCCCACTGGCTCACCGGAAATGATGCAGGTAGCGCCGGACCCCCAGGGTTCGTGCCCTCATGTGGCACTAAGGTGGCCACCCTCCTGTGGGGGCCCCCTGTGTGGGCCGCGGGCAGCCTCATTGGCATCGCAGACAGCCTGCACCATGATGGAATGCCAGTGGCATATATGGCAAAAATGGTATTCCCTGTAGCGGGTGGCTGAAGTGCCAATTGAGTCCAATCAATGACACCAAATACCCAAGGAAAGTGGGAAGTGGCATAAAATTACCCTGTCCCTTGTCGCTTTCAACCAGCGACTGTTGCACGGGTACAAACTGGTGCTCCTGGGCAATAAATGCATCTCAGTACCTATTGGAATCGTCATCAACAGGCGAACCCGCCTTTGCAGACATGGTTGCCTTATGGTACAGAGGGGAATTGTGAATGGCGTGTGAATAATTAATTTTCGGGCTGACAGGCGTTATATTCCACCGGGCTGGTGCCTCTGGAGGCTAATTTTGCCTCTGTCATCTTCTCCACCTCCCTAAGGTTAACAGCAGCAGCTTCAAAAGAGAGAGAAAGAGAGGAAGGTAGAGAGAAGATGATAAGAGAGAGAATAAAAGTTGAGGAGAACAAAGAGAGAAGTGATGGATGGAAAGAGAGAGCTTGCACGAGTGGAAGGGAAGGGGCTAGCTTGAGCATTTTTGCCAGGGCTGCTTTTAGTTCCCGAGTCCGGCTCTGAGTAGTGACAAATCTGTATTATTTACATGTACTTGAAAAAACTGGCTGTTTCAGGTGAAGCTGGAAAAGAGATTCCTCATAAAACGAACAGTATAAAGCTGAAACACTAGATTATTATTAGTACGGTTAAACGCAGACCCTTGACTTTAGCCGAATGGCCAACACTATTAAACCAATTGCACGCTGGAGTTTAACAGAATATTGTGCATTTGGTAGAATGCTAAATGCACACGCAGACTGGACCAAGGCTGGCTGAGCACACACTTATGTCCCTTGGTGCAGCTGAGCGGTAACAGGAGCCGGGGCTGGACGTGTCCCTCTCGCATATACCGAGGGATGCGCGCTGGGGCAAATTAGCCTCTAGTGGCGTGCCTCAAACTTTTCCTTTTCACCCCATCTTTTTTCATGACAGACTGAAGAACTCATCGGCGTTATAATGAAAGGCAGATTGCGTTGCCTGTCATGTCAAGAGCACTGCAGTCGGCAAAGTCGACATGATTTCATGGCTAATGATTCACTCGCTAATATCAATGTGGGCTGCGGTGAGGATAACCAAGTTGAGCTGTCTTAGATCAAATGATTCAATTAGGGCGGCTGTCCCCATTTGTCATGGCTCAACTCGCTTTCAAATTACCTTTCCAAAGTGCATACGTGCCTTCGCACAGAACTTAACAGCTCAACTGTTTTACAAAAAATGGCTATTTAAGACATGATTAGATGGATGAAAACACTTTTTTATGTTTCTGCACCTGTTTGCCAAGAGTGTGTGCACTTTCCGTTTTAACATTCGAATAATGTTCTATTGTAATAAATAGCTGAAAAGCTCAATAAGTACATACATAAAAATGTACACAGTGAAAAAAACATATAATGCATAAACGTGTTAGTGTGCCCATTCGTAGGCCTGTATACATACAGAACCACGTGTGTACATAATATTTGTATTCATTGATTAACCAAAACATCCTGAAATTAAAATCTTTTTGCTAAATGCGGCCTGAACTCTACGACTTGCCTTTACTGATGACGTCAAATTATTATCATCTAATGTTTTTGCAACACACAGTTGCATCAAAGTGTTGAACAACAATTTAGGATTAGCGAAGGAGAAAACGAGTGGAAATATATCGGAACAACTAATCTCCAAGAGGATTTTGAGTTGACTCTGGGCAGGTCTAAGTGCTTAGCGGAAGTGGTGCCTTTTTTATGCTTTTTGACCACTTTCCAAAGTCTTTCTCCAGGCAGAGGCCCAAAGGGAATTAGAACATGGGATAAGCCCCGAGAATACATGAATTTCCCCTCAAACCACCTGCATTGTGTCGTCTACAGTGATGGCTTGCTTTAGGATGCCAACCTGATTAAGGGGTATGGATCATCAGATCTGTCACGACCCTGTCAAGCGCCCTCTGTGTAGTGGGCCTAGCGCGCAGGTGGGTGTTGCTCGAATATGAATTTACCTTATAAAAACAAAAGACAAGAGGCGTTTGGCAAACAGGAACAGTTGGTTTAATTAAACACTTCGGCCGGGAGTGCAGTTACAGAAGTGGGTCTGAGGACTGTCTCAAAGTACAATCAATCTGAACAAGGTTTTATACATTCCTTTGGGTATCATAAACTGTTTCCATCCATCCTTTTTTGGTAAAGAAATGCAGGCCTTGTCTTTGGAGTTGTAAGTAAGGCCCCTGATAACAAATGCAAGTGGGCCTCGACCTTGCGTGGACACAATGTGGGCCAGTGAGTAACGTGTCCAGATGTCCGGCATGAGGGACACGTGATCGCTACATGTACTGTGTGTGCTGTGTTCTGATAGGCTGTGTGTTCCTAACTTAGTGTGGCATCTGACTTTATGATGTTTTTGGGAATACCGGCACTCCTCCTGCCATGTGTGGTTTATTGGGGCCAATCTCCCTGGACCATTGTGGTGTCGCTGCACCTATCTGTGGGATTGAGCTGAGTTTCCTGTTCAAGTGTTTGTCTGCCTGCTACGTGTCCCACTACTTGTGACTTGTCAATCAGTAACCTCAGGCCTAGGTCTGAGAGCCTACCTGACCACATATTTTTGAGTCAGAGTTGATGGAGAGTTCATGACTGGCAAATTCGATAATAATGATACGATCTTGTTCGTGTATGTAAAGGTATCATTTTGCACACCGACATTGCCTTTTCAATATTAACATTCCCCCCTTTAGTTGAATTTTCAACTACATAATTCAACCCATACTTCATGACAGTCACATTGGTGGGGGCTTGTTGTTCTTTAGTTTTGGCTAATACTCCTTCCCTAGTTACTTGTATTCTACTAATTTGGGGACTGCGTTTTTACATCAGGAAACCCCCAGTTGCAGGAAACCACATAAAAACAATAGAAATTTGAAAATGGGCAACAATAAAGTGCACAGACCAGTCAGCCCCGGGGGAGCCAGGAGAACCAATTGAGGTACTACTCCTGCTCAGGGGCACCTCCCTCGTCATGCACGTCTCTTTGTAAATTGTGCAATGCTTGATTGGCAAACGTCAGAGTCCCATTGTCCATGTCATTGCCTGGGATAAAAGTACACAGGATGCACCGATCTTGACTTACACCCCTCCCTCCATTGCGATCATTAGGTCCAACACATATCGATGTTGCATCACCATGAGGCGGAGGGCTGTAAGTTCTTCCTTTATAGCATTGAGGCTGATCTCAGTGCTATTGATCATCTTGAGCATTTCCCATCTGGTTATCTGCAACCAGAGGGCGTTCTCTTTTGTCTGTACGGTGAAGAAGGGTATGGACCCTCCAGCTGAGATTTGAGCATCAGAAAACAGACTGAATTCTTCCAGAATGTCCTTGTACTGAGCTCAGCCAAAATAATCAACAGTTTTTTTTTATCAAGCCTGAAGCAACAGAGTCATTTTCTTTAGCAGATGTTGGTACAACTCTGACAGATCTTCTCCTGGAATGACCTGGGTCAGTTTGTGTATGGTGACTAGGGAGCAGAGGCCACGCCATCCAGGGATGAGCTGAGTGTAGGCAAACTCGCCACATTGCTAGTAGGTATCCATCAGTGTGGAGGTGCCCCATTGCATGTCTGTTATGTGCAGTATTGTGCCACAGTTCTAATTTGTGCCCAGTGGAATGGCTCCCTTGCCTCTGAAACACAAGAATACAGTGTAAGTTTCTGTACAACTAGGGGTTATCCCTACCCTTCTAGCCACGTATACCTATCCAATGAAATTAAATGAAATTGAGATTCCTAAAGCGCACTACTACCTGTAGCTATCTAAGCACTGAGCTCCCAGTTGGTAGGAGAGGTAGTGAGTAAAGCCAAAATGACATGTGTGGAATAAGGTAGGTGTTGTACTAATTATAAAACAGTCAAATTTTAAGTGCTTTACGAAAGATAGTCAGATTTTCTGTGGTTTTTAGTTTAAGAGGCACCAAGTTCCAAAGTTTGGCGGTGGCCACTGCAAAACTCTTGCCTCCTCAAAAGGTTCTCTTGATTTTAGGTACAACCAGATTGGCCTGGGAGATCTACCTCAGTATCTCAGATTTCTTGACAAGGGATATCTATGCTGTTGTTCAACCCTCTTCTATGTGACTCATTTCCATTCGTATCATCGAGGTGAATGGCCCTACACTAGATCTCCATGTCTGGCGTCCATTTGTTTTTGAAGAACCAGCCCCAGATACACTAAGGGCCACCCTGGGATCACAGATGGAAGCGGGAGTGGACATGTTCGTGCCTTGGCTGGGTGGTCTTGCTACCTCCAAGAATCTCTTCTCTTGAAAGTCTGGGGGCAAAGCAGTATCCTCCCCTATGGTGCCCCTCCTGCACATCCTATCTAGCTCAGTTTGAATATCGCTAGGCTCTGTGAAAAGGTACAGTGCTGTTGGATTGGTCTTGTATCAGGTTAGATTCACTACTACTCTATGGGGTTCTACTCTGTTGGTTTGTATTGTGGCCCCAATCCTACATAGGTATAAGTGGAGAAGGCATTTTGCTCTTTCAGGAGTTACCTCCTAGGACAAGTAAAGCCCGTCTGCGCTTACTGCATGCGTTATCAGTGAACAGACGTAACATGATTTGGCTGATGTCTTGGAGCCCACGGCAGTTATGTGCTGATACCATGTGTTGTGTAAGAGGACACTGTGTGGTGCATGTGGAATGCTAGTGTTGGGTTCGGCGTAATTATAAGTGATTTGGAAGCGGTTCCAAAGCAAGCGATGTGACAATTTCTGGGCAGACTCCATTTGACTAGGCAGATCGTTGGCGATGAATGGATGGGGCCACACCCATAGTGAGCAAAGGGCATGTAGAAGTGCAACAATACATAACTCATTGATCATTGCAGGTCGTAGGATGAATCCCGGAGGGACGTCTGTAATCCTCTGGTAATTGGGAGTGTCTTTAGTTAAAAAAATGAGAAGCAAAAAGTTTGCAGTATAGTTTATTGTTTTCAACTTGCACGCTGTGGGTCCTGTCGAGGTGTTGAGGTGGCCGCTGAAAAGGTGGCGCACTTGGACATTCAATTTCCGACATGGTCGATAAGAGCTGCGTTCATTGGTTAATTAAGAAAACAGTGCATTATTGCATGTTCCATCATTAATCATTTTCTTCTGAGTTTGTGTGCCTTTCTTTTTAGGGATGTGCTCTTCATATTCCATTTGCTCTATTTTAGTGAGGCACTGGGAGGTGGACCCAGTCGGGGTATCTATTTTTGATTGTTTATACTAAAGGGTTGTTAGTTGTTTACGGAGTGCGTCAGCTTATTATGTGTTGTTAGGCCTCTCCGTGCCTAATTCTGGTCTTTTAAAACTGGAAAAGAAATTTTATGGGGCAATCTCGTGAAAATTTAGGATAAACTCAGCTTTAGTTAAGGCTCCATTGGGCATCAGTGGCATGCGCTTGGTAAAACAAACTATACTTCTCCACTGCCTCCAGCACATAAGCGAAAATGAGGAATGTCAAATGGATTGGTTCCAATAGTTTATTTCAAACGGTACCCCCCAGATAAAATGGAGTGGATTAAAAAAAATTGAAGAAGATCAGAGACTGTACAGATCCTTTGGGAACACCAAAATAGATATGAGTGTTTTTTTAATCTACTCCATTTTGCCTGGTGGGTACTGTTTGAAGTAAATGATTGGAACTGATCCATTTGACAATCCTCTGTTTCACTTATGTGCTGGAGTCAGTGGAGAAGTATAGTTTGTTTTACCAAGCTCATGCCACTGAGTGAGCTTGAAGAATTAGGGCCTGATTACGGGTTGCTTGTTAAATTCTGTCCCAGGCATAAACCCCTGTTTACACTCAGGTTGGAATGCTTATTATTATCAGATGCGTTAAATAACTCAACCATCCTACCAGAATGTAATGGCCATTTATTTATTGTATTTTCCATATCATGCAAATTTTGGTGCATTAAATACCAAAATCCACATGCTATTTAGCCAACAACTCGTAACAGGTGGTATTTGTTGGATGGTGGATTATGGGTAGGGGTAAGTATGCACCCACCACTAGCAATAAGGCCACCAACATAATATAAGGTCAAGTTATGGTCTCAATAAATTATTCTCTTGCACAACCCTTGGTAGCTGGCAATGAGCAGGCACGCTTAACTTAAGAGACAGCCCTAGATACACTAAGTGGGAGGCCTCAGTCAAAATTTCACCTTCACAATTAGAAACTTTTATGGGGGATTTTCTCTCAATGTCAATCGGGCCTCTTCAGCAGGCCAGATTCACAGCAACTCCATCGGCTTGGGTCAGAGGGAGCCTCTGGTCAACCCCTGGAAGTCTTGAGCTCCGGAGCTTTTAGCTCAAGAATTCACCAACCCACGCAGCGAAGCCACAGACATCACCCCATCCCAAGACCTCTGCGACAAGCTTGGAACCTATTTCCACCTCATGATCAAAAACCTCTACAACAACTTCATCGACCATCCACCAGGTGCCACAGACGGCCCCCCCCCCCCAGAAACACCAGCCAGCCCACCATCTCCAACTGGACACCGATCACGGCCGAAGACACCGCCTCGACCATGAAAAGCATCCACTCGGGGGCCCCCACCGACCCCTGCCCCCCTCACATCTACCACAGAGCCGTGGCCGCCATCGCACCCAAACTACAATGCACCATCAACACCACCTTCAAAACAGGCACCTTCCCAGACGACTGGAAGCACGCAGAAGTCAGACCCCTGCTCAAGAAGCCCACAGCTGACCCCACTGACCTCAAGAACTATCAGCCCATCTCGCTCCTCCCCTTCGCAGCTAAAGTTGCAGAGAAAACAGTCAACAGGAAACTGACACGATTCATTGAAGAGAACGCCGTCCTCGACCCGTCCCAATCCGGATTCCGAAGCAACCACAGCACAGAGACTGCCCTACTTGCCGCCACAGACGACATCCGCACCCTCCTGGACCAAGGCCACTCCGCAGCCCTCATCCTACTCGACCTATCAGCGGCCTTCGACACCGTCTCCCATCGCACACTAGTCGTCAGACTACACGACGCAGGCATACAAGGAACAGCCCTGGACTGGATTCGATCATTCCTCACCGGAAGAAGCCAAAAGATCAGACTCCCACCCTTCCTCTCCGACCCCACGAAAATCACCTGCGGAGTCCCACAGGGTTCATCACTGAGCCCCACCCTCTTCAACATTTACATGGCCCCCTCGCAGCCATCGTCCGACAACACGGCCTCAACATCGTATCCTACTCCGACGACACCCAGCTCATCCTCTCCCTCACCAAAGACCCCACCACTGCCAAACTCAACTTCCAGAAAGGAATGCAAGACGTCGCAGTCTGGATGACCAACAGCTGCCTGAAGCTCAACGCCGAGAAGACAGAAGTCCTCGTCCTCGGTACCACTCCTTCTGCATGGGACAGCACCTGGTGGCCGACCGCCCTCGGAAGCCCACCTACCCCCTCAGACCACGCCAAGAACCTCGGCATCGTACTCGACTCATCACTCTCCATGAACCGACAGGTCAACGCCGTCACCTCCAGCTGCTTCAACACCCTCCGTATCCTCCGCAAGACCTTCAAGTGGATCCCCCTGAGTCAAGGAAGACAGTCACCCACGCACTCATCACCAGCAGACTGAACTATGGAAACGCACTCTACGCCGGCATCAACAAGTCCCTACTCCGCAAACTCCAGACAGTACAGAACACCGCCGCCAGACTCGTCCTCGGCATCCCCGACACGAACACATCAGCCAACACCTACGAAGTCTCCACTGGCTCCCCATGGAGAAAAGAGTCACTTTCAAAATCCTCACTCACGCCTACAAATGCCTACACAACAAGGGACCCAAATACCTCAACGACAGAATCAACTTCCACGTACCCAAAAGAAACCTCCGATCTTCCAACCTCGCACTGGCCGAAACCCCACGCATCCACAGAGCCAGAGCAGGCGGAAGATCCTTCTCTCACATTGCAGCCAAGACCTGGAACGAGCTACCGGCAGACATCAAACGCGCCCCCTCCCTGAACACCTTCAGGAAGACCCTCAATACCTGGCTCTTCGGCTAAACAGATCTGCGGACCCCCCCCCCTCAGCGCCTTGAGACCCTCACAGGTGAGTAGCACGCTTACAATTCCCTGATTGATTGATTGATTGATTGATTGATTGATTGAACCTGAAATGCAGGCAGGGTCGCTGTGCGAGGTAGTCGGCTTGACTCTCGACATCAGGGGCTCACCTTATAGAGCTTTCTCCAAAAGTTGCTCCAAACTTCTCCAAACTTCTGGAACTTCTTTCTGAAGTTCCTCCCGAGGGTTCAAAGTGTCCACAAACAAAATCCAAGGTTGCAGAGTCTCTGAGTTGCTCCTTGGAAGTAGGGACTACAGTACCCACAATGCCCCTGGCCAAATACTTTAAACTCCAGCTGTAGGTGGTGAGCTTGGTTCTTCTTTCGGTATATGAGGATGTTGGAACTCTTTTAACCTATTGCTTTCAGGGAGTCTACTCCTTTTCTTTTTGGAAGCAAGGGAATTTCCTTAGGGCTGTAGTTCCTTAGTGTGCAATAGGTGCAGTCATTCAGAGTGCAATCCTCTTGGTGCAGGCCAGGGTTCTGACAGGGCAGTTCTTCTTCTCCTTTTAGTTTCAGACAGCAGAGCTGAGTTGCTATGCAGCTCTCATATATTTATCCAGTGTTCTGGAGCGACAAGCAGGGGGGCCACCCATGGTCAATGGGGAAAGGGTGCCACCCAAAAGCATGACAGCTTCCTCCAAAGTGTGGCATATTCTTGTCCCACAAAGCACTGTACTTTAAAATTCAAGATGGAGATTTTCTCTTCTTGGGAATAAGAGCTGGCTAAACCAACCCACTGGTGTGACTCATTTCCCTTAACAGTCCCTTTCCAAACCTCCTACAAATTCCATCCCTTGGGGTGCCATCTGGAAGGGGGTTACAGGAAGAAGCACAGTTTGATTAACCCAGCCCCCTTCCTTGCCTGTTCTCTGCAGCTGCAGAGCTCCCCCATCAGATAACCTCTGTCTCTCTGCAGGCCACTTATGACCTCATTAAAGAAGTTTGGCTAATCCTGTTAAGGCTGACTAATCAGGATAGGCTGCTAGAAGGCTGGATATTGGCTTACAGAAAAGATAGTCCTATAACTTCTCTTCTGTATTAATTATGATAAATTCAAGAGTGCCAAGTTGTTGTATTTCTCATTAACAATCTTTTAAGTCCTTTAAATCTTATTTTAGCTCTTTGCTCTCAATAGTTACACTGTATTACAGTGTCCCCATGTTAGCCTATGGGGCTAAAAATGTCACAGTGGGGAAACCTGAAATTGGTAGTTTTTCCCTCACCAGGACATATAAAACACATTTTATAATGTCCCTGCTTATAGTTATACGGCACCCTTCCCAGGGGGCACCTAGAGTAGACCTTAGGGGTGACTTATATGCAAAAATAAGGAAGTTTAATACTTTGGAATTACCTTTAAATCCAAAGTCAAATTTGCATACATTTTCAGTTTAAAAGCAGCTTGCAAAGCATCTTGCAAAGCAGGGCTGACTTTTAAAATGACAGCAGGCAACACAGCAGTGCACACTTAAGTGCCTCAAAGCTGCTGGGCCTCTAAACCTACATGCCCTACCCTATACTAGGTAGGCTGTCAGTGCCAATTGCCGTTAGACCTAATTACCATGTACATTTTTAATCAGATCACTGGCCCTGGGCCTGGTAAACAGAGCCCAGGGCGCAGTCAGAGTCAGTTACCACCAGTATCAGTCAAAAACTGAGAGTTAACAGGGCAAAAAGGATGACTTTCTCACAGTATTTAATGCACTTGATTAATAACATAGCCCGTGGTGTCTTTCTTTATCATGTGTGATAAATACCACCTATACTCGTAATCAGGCCTTAGTGTGCAATTTAAACTCTAGTCCCAGGACAACCGGAGATCTTCCTTAAAAGACTTGAATCCTTCCACCACCTACCAAACCCAGCAGTAAAACTTACCAAATACTTGTGATCATCCTTTCTTACAAAGAAGCATAATCATACATATTTTGGATGAAGCAACAAAGAACCTGTCTTTAGCCCAGATAGTAAGCAACTGTATACATTCCATCTCCTAGATTTCCAAAATTCCCACAGCCCTGTTTCTAACCAGACACGTATAGCCTTATTCCATCCCAGGAAACGGTTGAAAACACTGCTCTTTGCATAATACTCCTCTGGCTGACTCCCTTTTGCTTGCAAGGTACTGCGCCAGGACACCCCTGAGTAGCCGCGCGTGATATAAATGCATATAACATAACATAACATAACATAACATGTATGTCAGGAACCTCTGCCAAATTCAGGAAATGTCTACGATACCCTATATATCAACAGTTACATTTTCACAGACTAAGATCTCCTGGGTTATTCTAAAGTAGGAGTGCTTATCCAACATATTGATGATTTCCAAAAATATGCAACTGCTTTTCTAGTGGTCAAAAGTAAATTGGACAGTGAAAAATGAACACAAAATATCTGGAATCAGGCGGCATCAAATCATTGCTGCAATCTCTGTTTGCACTGTCCTTCAAAATCATACCAATTTAGGATCTTTCTTCCTAATAAGCAGAAATGAGCCAGCTTCCCTACAATCACTGAAACACAATCTCAGCTTACTAATTTACTTTCTCTAGTCTGAATAGATCTAGAAGATTTTACAACCAATTTTCATATAATCTGCCAGGTGGAATTATCTAGATCCCTACCAAGATCTTCATGTTACCTATTTATGGCTAAAAGATACTCTTCTGGAGACAAAGGTTTGATAAATGTCTTATTTCAGCCTTCTGTATCTATATTCTTTAAAGATGGGTTTCTCAAATGAGTAAAGGACTTGTGTTGTCCCCTACTTTAAGTTGTTGCAGAGCACTCAGTGGTACAATTGTAATACATCACACATTCTACCTCCCTGTCAGGCTTAGAAATAGGTTTCAGGATAGCCATCTAAAAGTACCAATCCTCCCCACATTGCTCCAGATTCAGCACTAAGTCTATAGGGAACCACAGAGCAATATAGAAACATGGGGAAGAGGAAAACATAGGAGTCTTATCAGGGAGTTGGCACTGCTCATCACAATAGCATCTCTCTGGAGGGTGCTTGAGCCAGAAATCACAACATTCGTTGGAGACAGGACATAAATGTTAAATATTAACTGATAATAAGCATTGAGTGAATGGGTAAGCAGAACCTAAATTGAATAGGGCATCTGACTTTCTATTCAACAAGGCTGTGGTGGTGGTGGTGATGAGTCCCTTCATCATCCTGGATACTGGTGATGAGCCGCATGATGCTGAAGAGACAAAGGTTCTCTGTAGGAGCGAACAGGTAGCACATCACAACCCAACAAAAAGTAGGACAACCCGGCGACGTGAAAGGGGACCAAAAAAGGAAAAAATAAAGTGATATGACACAGATCCAGGTGTCTAACTAGTATGCATTGGTGCCCCTACAACTATGAAGTGTTGACAGGCAGCTGTGAAATAGCAACATAATACTTTACAGCTACATTGCCTCGCATGCCCTTGAAATGACTATTATTGCCCTGGAGGCGTACTAACTCTAGATACTGTGGTGCATTCATGTCTACCTGCTAAACACCACCTCTCAGCTCTACATAATCTTCTTGATCTTCCCTGTTTAAACGAAAATGTAGAATGGAGTGGGTTAGATATATCATATCAGTTCCTCAATCCTATGAAACTGCAAGTGAGTTTGTCTGTTTTCACCTTAGGTCCACCGTGTCTGAATCCCCACACTCCTGAGTTCCGAAGTCTACCTTACATTGGAAATAGATTTCTTTTATTTGCAAATAAATGAGACACAAATTCATAGCCATTCCTTCTCTGTAGCTCTGCGTTTACATATATGCTGACATAACTTGAGATTGTTATGTATTGAGAAGCATTGAGATATGATAAAGGATAAATTCTTCTTGACTGCCATGTAGTCCTAGACTTAGATAGTGCTATAAGCGAAAGGACACTTGTAAACCACCAATGGGCATTCTCTACTTAGAAGCCATATCACACATCTAAGCAAAGCTCCTATGGCATCCTCAAGAGCATTCCAATAGTGGGGTGCCATGGAATTCAATGAGATACTCAAGATGCTAGCAGCTTGATAATATTTTATGATATTGGGGCATGCAACGATTCCCTGCCACTGAGCTAAATGTAACGTGGACTTTGTTATCCTGGAAATTTCACCCATCCATATAAATCTCATAGAATCATTGTGCAATTCTTTAACTGTTTGTTCAGAACACTTTCTGGCTAGAACTGTAATAAATAAAGAAGGTGGGGAGAGTATTAATTTTATTTACTTTACATTTTTACCTCTCATTGCCGGTAAGAGAGATGGCAGTCTAACCTCAGGCTGCCATATGGGAGCCTTAGCAATATTAGCCAAGATTTAACAATAAATTGAAAAAAATTCTTGTGCCACGGTCTAGTCATAGGGGTTATTTCTATAGCATACTTCAAAGAAGTGATTAGATGATAAAGGATAGTAGATGTCCTAAGTTATACTTTCTAAAGGATTTTGGTTTGTCTTCAATAAGTACCATCAAGTTTCTTCTGCTGTTAAACCGGTAGTACCTCAACAAGAGTTTAAATCCAGATACTATGGGCCTGATTCAAACACATAAGTTTGCCTGTGTAGATTTACTCATGTGTAGATGTAACCCTACACCTAGCTTTAACTCTCCACTTTTTTGCAATTCAGCATTTCATAGTGGTAATTTCCTACACATAGTTGTATAATTAAGCCTCCACCACCTCACGGTGGAGGCTTCAATGACAGAATATGTGAGTGTAAAGTTACTATTAGTAACTTTCTGCTTGTTTGTGGTGATTTCTGCCACTGGGGCGGAGATCTTCCTGTAGAGGAATTTAATACAGTTGATTATTTTTAAGATAAATAATGTCAAATACAAATGTTAAATAATTTAAAACAGAGTGTATTACTTAAGTGAACATATGGAACTCACTACCTCCAAAACCTAACTGTGTATTAAATTATAAATTAATTTGAATATATTAATTTAAATGAATTGAAAAATACTTTAAAATTAAAATCACTCACCCTCACTAATATTTTTTGTAATTAATTTGCAACAAAGTTGCATATTATTTATTTTGTAATACACTTGGTTATGTTATATTCAAAATGTAATTTACTAATGTTTAGAATTTTCAAAAGAAATTAAAAAATATTTAAAATGTAAGTTTTGTTAAATTAAAAAAAGCACCGAATATACTTGAGGACAGACCTGTCTTTGTACGTGTGAAGTCTCTGCCAAGAGTGGGGAGACTCAGTTGTCACAAATATACTACTCATATAATTTGTGAATAACAAAAAAATCATAAACTTACACAGAAATGTAAGTTTACCTTTGTGAATCAGGCTCACAATCATTGATACTGACACCAGGATTCTAACATGGGTAATGGGCAACTGCAATGCCCAATGGGCCCCACGAGGGGGCTCTTTGCCGGAGATCTTTTAACCTGACGGTTCTGCCATATAGATGAAGTGGGGGTGTGTGGGCTGTCTGGTGTATGTGCAAAAAGTGAGTAGAGTGTGCGGTGCGTGAAGATAAAAATAAGTAATGGAAGTCGCCAAGAAACTCTTTATTTTGCGGGTACCCTGTTATGGTTAAAAACCTGTGGTGCTTGTTTATGGAGCTCTGTCAATAGTCTCTTCAAGCATAGTGGGTCAGGGTAGAGGTCAACATGTTTCATGCCTGTATTGTTGCATCAATCGTGGCATTTCGTCAGGACCTAAACACCATGTAGTCTACTCAATGAGGGGTGGAGACTGTAAATGTGTGATTATCAATCCATACCCTCACTAAAATACACCATCTGCAATCTGGTTCCTCGTAAGTAGGGACCTAGATCTAGAAAGGGGACACAAAACAGGGGGGAAGGGGGAAACGGAAAGGGGGGGTAGGGGAGAGGGTGGGGCAGGATGGAATGGAGGTACGGGTGAGATAGAGAGAGAGGGAAGGGGGTGGGGGGAGGGGGAGGGGACGAAAGGGAAAGGGGAAACAGACCATTAAGCGGGCTACCACAAAAGCTGAGGGAGGCGGTATACGGTTATACTGCAAATATGAAAAAGCTCAGGGGGGAGTAAAAGCTGTGGTAAGGGGGAGGGGCTGAAGAGGAGCGAACCGGGCTCAAAACAGAGAAGGGGAGGGAAGAGTCCTCGAATGCAGGAGACCCAAAGGGTCAGTGAGGGAGTCAAGAGGTGCTCTCACGACACAGGAGTACAAGACACAGTAGAGCCTCCCCAGGAGAGGTGGAGGTACTTACAAAAATGGAGAGAAACAGGGCAGCCGCTCCGGAGTCTAGGAGCGTGCACTGGTGGCACTCACAACTCCTGGGGAAGAGAGGAGTGGCACACGTGAGCCGGTGTGAGGAGGCAGTGGCCCGGGCGAGCGATGGCCAGGGAGTCAGGAAAGGACATGTCAACTGGGCCAGCAACCTTAATAGTTTTAAATCTTTAATTGCTGATAAATATTCAACCTTGAAAATATGCCTCCTGAGGCGGCATGGCTATGAGAATAACTCTAAGATAAACTTTAAAGTCAATTAAAACTACCTCTTCAGAAGTAAATGGGCAAGCATACTAACTCCTAAAGCCTCTACCTTGTATCTCTCCTTCAGCAAAGACTCAGGATTCTTCTTCTTCATAGAATGCACCCTATTGCATTGTACTCCAGTTGCAAATATAAATGACAGGAGTTTTTGGTTATTTATTTTCTCATAATATCGTTGCTTTCCCCCCAAGCACTGCATACCCCACTTTATATTATAGGAGTGTTGTTAGACCTGGCATCATTGGCGTGGGTTTCCTCAGTATTTTTGCCTTTGCCTCCTGTGTTTTTGCTGTATGTTGGACTTTGTTTTGCTGGTCTAGATGCTTTGGGCACTTTGCCACTGCTGTTCAGTGCTAAAGTGCAGGTGCTCCCTTTGTAAATTATTGTTATGGATTGGTGATTCCATGATTGGCATATTTGATTTACTAGTCAGTCCCTAGTACAGTGCACTGTGTGTGCCCAGGGCCTTTAAATCAAATGCTGCTAGTGGGCTGCAGCACTGATTGTGCCACCCAGATAAGCAGCCTGTAAATGTAACTCAGGCCTGCCATTGCAGAGCCTGTGTGCAGTCTGGTACTGCCATGTCGACCTTGCAAGTGCACCCACTTGCCAGGCCCTAACCTTCCCTTTTCCTACATGTTGGTCACCCCTAAGTTAGGCCCAAGGTACCCATGTGGGCAGGGTGCAGTGTATGTGAAAGGTAGGACATGCACTGGTGTGTGTGGCATGTCCTGATAGTGAAATACTGCCAATTTCGTTTTTCACTATTGCAAGGTTACCTGTTACCTGTTACCTGTTCCCATCGCTTATAACATCTTATAAACATAATTACCCCTGGGCACAAGGTAGGAAAATAAAGTTTAGTATGCCTGAACTCAGAATGTTAAAATGCATCTTTTAGTGAGGATGATTTCTACATTCTGTGTTTGAAAATACTACTTTTAGAAAGTAGGTATTTTCTTGCTTAGCCATCCAGTGTGCCTCTGCCAGAATGTGTATTGACTGTCTGGTTTTGGTGTGACAGGGGCTCCAGGGAGTCTGGATGAGCCAGGGCTGAGCTGAATAGACCTGGGTTGCATTTAGAGTAGGGGGAGGAGATTTCTTTTCACTCGAATGGGCCTGGTCTGCTTTCCACAATGCTGTCTCCACCTCTTGCCAGGAAGCTGCACCAGAGAGGCCAGAACTGGTTTTGGATGGGCAAAGAGCTTCACTGCCACAGAGAACAAAGGATTTTACTGTATGAAAAGAGGGGCCCAGACCCCAGACTTTTAGATCACTGCTGAACTAAGGAACCTGCCAGGAAAGAGGACCAGGAAAGCTGGAGGAGGAGTACTGCCCCTGTGCTGTGTGCCGTTGGGGTTGGCCTGCAGTGGTTGCTTCTGTCTTGGGTAGGGAAAGGACTGGACTGTGCTTTCATGATCCTGCTGTTAGAGTTTTCTCCAAGGGCTTGAAGTAGAGCTTGCCTCCTGTTGGAAGTCTCAGGGATAGAAAAGACTTCAAAGATCACTTATGGGAATCAAGAGGAACCTTTGCCAAGGAAAAGAGCTGGAGAAACTGTGGAGGAATACTGCCCCTGTACTGTTTGCTGCCTGGGGTAGACCTGCAGTGGCTACTTTCTGCCAAGGAGAGGGAAAGGACTTTGCTGTTTGATGTGTCCCCTGCTTGAGGAAGGTCTCCAAGGGCTTGAAACTGAGCTTGCCTCTGTTCTGAAGTCTCAGGGACACAAAGACTTCATCACCAGCTCCCCTGAACTTCCTTGCTGGGAGTTCTGACCTGCTAAGAGGTACCTGCTGTTGTTTTGGACCTCTGGAGGCTGTTTGCTGCTGGGAGCTGGAAAAGTAATGCAACTTCGAGAAGCGTGATACATCCACACCTGTTTCCGACGCTTCGACGAAGAAATCGTCGCTGTGCCTGTCCGTGGCTCGAGAAATCGCTGCACGCCGCATCGATTGCACCGATCTCCGAAGTCTGAGATCACCACACCAATTCCGATGCAAACCCTGCATCCCGGATCGTCGCATCTCATCGAGGCGCCAAGTCTGTCGCATCGTTGAGAGACTCAGTAAGAAACCGATGCATCACCTCCCCACGCAGTAAGAAACTGCTGCATCACCTCCTCTCCGGTAAGGAACCGACGCATCACCTCCCCTGCGCAGCAGTAAGGAACCAACGCATCACCTTCTCTGAGTGTAAGGACCCCTCCCTGCAACCCTTTTTGTTTGTGTGCGTGACGCATCCAAGGTACTTTGTGTGAAAAGTGTTGCATCTGCAATTTGCTTTGAACTGAACTATTTCTACCATTTGAAAGTCAAATTTGTATTACTGTATTGTGGATTTTTGTCGTTTTTGTTCTTGTTTGGTTTAGATAAAGATTACTTATTTTTCTAAACTGGTGTGGTGTCCATTTGTAGTGTTTTCACTGTATTACTGTATGTGTCCACAAATGCTTTACACACTGCCTCTGAGATAAGCCTGTCTGCTTGTGCCAAGCTACAAAGGGGGTGAGCAGGGGTTATTTTAGAAGTGTATCCCCCTTACCCAGACTAGGAAGAAAGGTCCCTACTTGGACAAAGGTACCCACCACTGCCAAATAGAGACCCCCATTTCTAACAAGTGTATTATTCTAAACTATCAAAGCAGCACATTTGTGAAGGGTTTCTTGAGAGCCTGAGTGCTTATTAGCCACCGATTATGCCTTCAGTGCCTCTTTAAACAGTACTGTCATTGTAATCTGCTTCAAATTCGCTGGCGGACATCCGAATAGATCCCTAATGGTACCTTACTTTGAATGTATTCCATCAAGTGTATTGAGTAGTATCAGTCAATCTCCAGATTCTATATATTTTCTTACTAATACCTGTTAAAACATCAAGGGCCTGATTCACAGAACTAACTTACGTCAAAAACGTAAAGTTAGTACTTTTTGGTATTCACAGAATACACTTATTCATTTTGGTATTCACAGAATGCACTTACTCATTTTGGTATTCACAGAATGCACTTACTCATTTTGGTATTCACAGAATGCACTTACTCATACTAACTTTATGTCCGCAGTCGGGCCGGAGATTCCGGCCCGGTGGTGGAGATTCCGGCCCAGAGGTGGAGATTCCGGCCTGGAGGTGGAGATTTCGGCCTGGAGGTGGAGATTCCGGCCCGATGGTGGAGATTCCGGCCGGTTGTGGAGATTCCGGCCGGTGGCGGAATGTCCGCCACCGGCCAGAATCTCCACAACCGGCCGGAATCTCCACCTCCGGGCCGGAATCTCCACCACGAGGCCGGAATCTCCGGCCCGAGTGCGGACATAAAGTTAGTATGAGTAAGTGCATTCTGTGAATACCAAAATGAGTAAGTGCATTCTGTGAATACCAAAATGAGTAAGTGTATTCTGTGAATACCAAAAAGTACTAACTTTACGTTTTTGACATAAGTTAGTTCTGTGAATCAGGCCCCAAGTATCACCAGAGCATGGCCCAAAATCTGATCACTGCAATCTCAATTTGCACCACTACTGATATAGAATGTTAAACTTTAGGGCTAAACTTTTTTATCATGCTGCTACATCTTCACAGAATACTCATCAGAGACATCAGCATGTTCATGGGAGTCTGCATCCATAGAGGAGGCAGCGCATTAATGTTCCTCGTGATCAGCACGAGGTTGGTGTGTTCTTCTGTACCACTCAGTGTCAGCACCTCAAAGGCCGTATACCGATCTGCTCTGTGGGTCTGTGAAGCCTCGGCCTGGCCGGTGGTAGGCAGAGTTTGGAAGCTTGGAAAAAAAGCAAGAATGTTGATGTCCTGCCTGGAGTACGCCATTCACCTGAAGAAGGTGGCATGGCTTGTATCAATCATCATTTACAGTCAAGCAACAGCAAGATTGCAGAGGAGAGGTTTTCCCTGTGAGGATTGTCCTCCTGAGTGGAATCTTCTTAAGGACGCAATGGCAACCTTTCACGTCAATACTAAGGGCTCAATTAATTAAAGGCATGTTAAAGAATGCAAAGTATTACTCCAGTAGTACTAGTTCACATACTACCCCATGAAATTCACAAACCTGCACTTGGGAATCTCCGCCTCCGCCTCTGCCTTTCCTATCTTTTCTGTGTGGAGACCTCTACCCACATGGCAGAAATCTCCACACTCATATGCATATGTTTTAGTAGTAAATTTGAAAATGGCTACAGGGGTGGTGAGAAGATGGCGAATGATTACTACTAAATTGAGCAGTTTAGGAATAGATATGCTCACACTTAAACCCCCCACAAAAGACTAGGGTCATTACAATTCACAAAATACACTTCTAGATTTACTACAGCCCTAATAATGTCAAACAGGCTTAAATGTTCTCCAGCCGAACCTTGGAATAAGTCAAACACCACACATTGACCACCACAGTTACTTCAACACACTTGCATACAGAGCACTGCTGCCATGGGATTAAGATAATACCCCATAATAATTCAACTTAATTAAATTAACTCTAAAATTAAAACTTTTATTTCATTTTTTAGCTTGATCTTCATCTCAAGACCTATGTTTCAATCAACAAGCCATTTTTATCCTTAGTAAGTAATTATAGCTTGATGTTTTGCACCTGTGGCATACAGTTTATTATAATGATCAAGAATATGTTATTTCTTACTTTATTGTTGCTCAAATAGGTCATTGTATTCAAAACATTTGGCTCTCTGCAGCCTTTACCCATGGCTCCTGTAGGTTGGTGCACAATCTTTTCAAAGATGGCACATATTCCCTTTGTCTAAGTTACCTACAGTATAACAAATGGCTCAATGTTTTTGACAGACATGTTTCTTGTTTCTTGTTTACCACATACAATTAGAGGAACTCAATGTCTTTTATGTATTTGGAAAGGTCTTTGGGAGGCACTAAGAATACAAAATATTTTTCTGCTGTTTTTTGTACAATCTAATGGGCAACACGATGAATGAATCAAAGTTTAGAACAATATTTTCAATTCTACTGTGTAATGGATACCCCCACAATCACATGTCACAATCCTGTGCAGACATAGGGTATACACATTTGCATATGGTACACATATCCACAATAATAACAAATAATGAACTGTAGGTGCTCCCTGTGGATGGCGCAGTGTAAGTGAATGGTGTGATATTTAGTGTACAAGAAGAGCACAGTGAAACATAATTAGAAAAAACATTTTGACTTATGTTTGCTCAAATTGACAGTCCGTGAAGCCCTCAGTTTAGGGTTATACCTATGGAAATAATTCAATAAAGTCAACAATCAACACGTCAACCTTTTGACCCCAAGATTTCAATTTAAGAATGGGGTCTTCCTCAGGACATACAAGTAGACACCTCTTCTTTATAGAGAATAAAGTGTTGTATTCCCAAGTTAGGTCCATGTAGTGAAGCAGCTCATTTTCTTACATTGTCCTCACAAATAACATTTCCAGCTGTGACATTTGGCACACATTTGCACGCACGACAATGTTGGATTAGTTTCTTCGAAACTAAACTTGTATTACATCTAGCTTCCCACAACATCATCACAATGCCCAGAACATCATGTACAAAGTCACGTTTCACACTATGTACAAATGTTATCACTATCTTCATCCACGGGGCAACAGGGCTATCTATATAACCATAACATCACTAATCGTTGTATACATCGCAAGGCTGCTTTCTATTAGAAAAGATGAGCATCCTGATAGATTAGTAGAGGAGGTACTTTGGCTGACTCCGAGGGCCCTTGCATGCTGAGAAATCACCACGCAGCGGTCTGGCATCTCGTGAGGGCTGTCCAGTTGGTGACGAAGAAGGGGTCCTTCACTCTATACTATCAGGTAATGGGGTTGGATTGTCCCTTGGGAGGATTTTTGGCTCTACACATACACGCACTCTACGTACACTCAGAGTAAGGTTTGCATAGTAGGAGTATGCCAGATTACTGCCTTGTTTCAATGCTTACATATATACAAATGTTTAGCACCATGGTAGAATTGTATCTACTATTTACGCTATTGGTGCTTGTAATCACGTTTATCTGCTTCTGTCTACTAATCATTGCTGCACACGTATTTTATGCAAGAATAATGTTGGTTCAATAAATATTATTGAAAACATCCCACTGTGTATTCTCTGTATATTTCTCTGAGAATAAGTGAGCATGGGTGACTGAGAGACAAGTTCTGTACTGTTTCTACGATCCCTGAGGAATCCGGGTTGTCATGTTCAGTGGTTGCCAGAAACCATTCGCTCCCTGGTAGGTTGGGGGGATTATGGTTGCACTGTGAGCAAGCTGGTCTATAGGCCAACATATCCTGTGGGGGTGTCCGGAATCAGTCTTGACACCAAGCCCTTAGTTTATGTTGTCCGAACAATGCGCAGGTCCTACGGAGTGGTAGGAACTACACGACATGGCGCCATCAACGTTAGTTAGGCTTTTATTTAATGGTCAAATCTGAGTAGCTCAGTCGTGCTTCCTCAGAGACCCCCTACTCACATTTTAACCAGAGATGCCCGTAGTGGGAAGGGAAACAAATCTGCCTCAGCTGAGTAGGTATGCCCATAGAATTGCAGACAGGTAGTTACCATGAAATTGTTACAACATGGCCTCCCGGCAACAGGTGGAGATGTTACCTTCATGGTTGATGCACACGAAGCATTCAGAACTGAGATATTCTATTCTTGGGTTAAATTCCCACCTGCAGATGCACACACAAGGTTATTTCATGAATACATTGAAGATGACCCACCTGATGAGTATTTCCCATATGTGGACTTAGAAACCCCATTAACTTACCAAGAGCACATCAATTGGTTAAAAGGCACCCTACCCCATACCACAGAACATGTGAGACTCAGTCCGCTCAGCAGAGAAGGAGCAACCTGGCCGGTCTTAGCCTCATACACACCGCATCCAGACGTTGCTGCCCTAACATCAGAGGGAATGCGCAAACTTGACAGAGATTTAGTTAAAATTTACAGAAATCTAACACAATACATAATGAGAACATTGACGGACCAACCTGCGGGGGCTGCTCAGGCTACAAAACCACACATGGCTACCACAAGTATTAGCCCACAAACACTAAATGCTATTATGGGAAAAGTTCCCACCACCAGGGAGCAAATCCAGTTCTGCATAGCACAAAAAATAGCACAGCTTGAAGCAGTTTTTCCCCATATGGGCCCGCAGGAAAAAACACAGAATACTGACAATTTGCTTGCCGATGGGGATGTTTCCCCAGTTTGAAGATTGTGCCACTTGTGGTATAATCTTCTCTGCCATATATACCAGAATGCATGGTACCCCTTCAATAGCAGTCATACCAGATGTACTGAAACAAATACAGAAGGAGTACAGGGCAGAGCCTGTCTTAGATCTGGGGATTAAACTAATGGGCAATTTTTCCCAGGTATCAACCATTATGTTGAGTAACATAAACGGAGAGGCAGCAGCGATGGCTATACGCCAATGCCTGAGGGAATTCACTACAGCTCAGCAGGAGCGCAAATTGCCTAAGATTATTGAAGATACATATGCCTCTCTAGGCAGAGGCAATCTGGGAGCCAAACTTGGGAAATCAATAGTTAATAGTAGTTCTGAAAAAGATAACTCTAAGCAAGCACCTGATTCTTCAAAGAAGAAATGGAATAATAAACAAAAAAATAAATCAAATAAAACACAGTTACGTGGTGGGTTTCCTCAACAGGAACACACCGACCAAAAATATAATTTGCGAAACAGTGACAATATTAGAAAACCTGACAGGTATCAGGATACTGATACACATTCATCTCGTTCCTTTCAGGAGACATCCAAAAAGCGTTCGGAGAGAGACGGATGGTCAGAATACAGATCGGAAGAGCGAGTCAAGCCAAAAAGGGAGACACATCGCACTTCGGATTACATCATTAAACAGGAACAAAAGACAAACAAAATACTTCAAAACCTCAATTTAAAAAGAAGAAGGAAGCTGGGATTAAAATTAGAAATGCCCAGGCTACTGAGGACTCTCTTTCTGAACGGGGAATGGGCAGTGACAATGCTGGACAGCATGGCCAAAGTCACCATGGCTCGCCAGAACCTGATGGACTTTCTGGGGGTAGTAGCGCTTAGTGAGCATATCACAGTGAAAACACCTGATACAAGAGTAAGTGTCCCACATCGTTTATTAGAAATAATGCTCCAAATGGAGGGGGACATACCGAGGAAAGTGAAGGGTCTCTTTTGGGAGAACCTGACCTATGGTTATGACATTCTTTTGGCTGAAAAGGATTGGCCACCTGAGTTCGTAATTGTTTGCCCAATGGGATAAGAAGTTATTTTACCTGCTTTTTCTGACCTTGTACCAGAATCAGTTAAAAATTCATATGTGCAGGAGTGGGAGTTAGTTTTAGCTCCTGCACTTTACCACAGTGATGTTGGGTGGGATGATGAGTCACTTCATCACAAAATCCCATTAAAATCAATTCCTCAACCTCAGAGGCAATACCCGATTGAACACGAGGCAAAGAAACGAGTCAGGGAGATCTTAGATCAACTTGAATACCAGGGTGTGATAGAGAATTGCACCTCACCTATGAATAATCCCTTGTTTTCAGTAATGAAACCCGATAATTCCTATCATCTAGTCTTAGATTATAGACATTTAAATGCATCCACATGCACATTTTCTGTACAAAATGCACACAGTGCGAAGTAATGAATAACATCATGCGGAAAAAATACAAAACAACACTTGACATCTCAAATGGATTTTTCTGCCAAAATATAGCACCTGGGTGCAGATTTTGACAGCATTTTTGGTGCTAGGCTCCCAGCGCCAATTTTGTTGACTACCCCAGGGGTATAAGAATAGCCCCGGGTTGTTTTCAGCTAGGGTAACATAGTTACTTCAAAATTTTGATGAGGAGTCATTGTCCTATGTAGATCACATCTATCTGATGGACAATGAATTAATGGAACACTTGTCTAGGGTACACCACAGAATTCTTGGGTTCGCCCACTTGGGAAAGAAATATAATTTCAAAAAATCGAAAATTGCCCACCTCAGTGCCCTATTTTTAGGGTGCGAATTGTCAAGTGAAGGCAAAAGCCTGGCGACACAATTTTTTTAAACATGTGCACTGCTCCAACCTCCGACGACTCTGAAAAAACTAAAATCCATTTTAGGATTCTTGAATTTTGGCAGGACATGCATTTTGGATTACGCAGAAAGGGTGAAACCTTTCTCCAACGTAATTAGACCTGGTTTTTCAGTGCAACATTGGACACAGGAACATACTGATATCCTACATTTCATGCAAGCTGACATGATAGCTTCCAAACATTTACACACACATGTCAACACAACTAACCTGGTGATTCATGTAGTTGCTGGACCAGCTGAGTACACCTACATCACTTTCAATGAAGGTGATACAGTCCCAATAGCATACAAATCACATTTGTACACGAATTCTGAAATGCATTTTACACCAACTGAAAAAATACCCCTGTGCTAGAGAGAGAGCACTAGCACAGGGGAAATGCATAATTGTCATAATCCTGGTACCGACCCTAGAGGCCTTTATGAAGGCAAGCATTCTGAATGCTAAAGCACTGCATCCATGATGGATTCAATGGACAAACTCTCTCACTGCAACAGATGTAGATTACAATTTTGATTCTACATTACAAACATTCCTGCATTACGAACAAGAATATCCTCTACTGAATGAAATAATGCCTGTAGATCAATATGAATGTATCATTTATACCGATGGATCTGCCCAGCCGGCCGTAGGTACAAAACAGCAATATTCAGCAGCATGCACAATTGTAAAAGGGTGCATGCAGGACGGAAAGTTTTTTCCTGGAAAAACACACACACAGTCTCTAGGAGACGGTATGGCGCAGCTGGCGGAACTAAAAGTCCTAATACTGGCACTATAAAATAAAGATCATGAATTCCCCACTCTCATAGTGTGTTATTTATTTTACTCTGTCCAGTCCTATAACAAATATTTACAATATTGGGGCCAGAATGGATTTAGGGACACCAAAGGTTGCAAAGTAAAGCTCAAGATGCTCTGGAAACAAATGGCAAAACTGTAAGAAGGCCTGCCACGGGTTCATGTTATTCATACATTGAGTCATCATGTGTTGGAGTTTAGGTTGAAGGGAATTAGATGCCAGATGAAGCCGCCAAGACAACAGTGCGCACTGCTGCCGTTGCTGCAATAACTCGCTCTAGCACAAGAATAGACAGAGCAACAATGATAGCTGTCAATGGCACGCGCAACAGCTCAGCCCTGCCAAAAGGCTTTCCACTAAAGTACTCCTACAAATTAGATGCACAAAACATTTCGTATGCTTAAATTCCAGGAGTAGGGGATAGAGTAATACCAAACACTGATTGCAGATTGGGATTAATACTAGCTGCACATGAGAGTCTGGGTTCAGCACATGCAGTGATCTCTGCTACAGTTTATCGGGACATACACATTTGGCACACTACATTCTGACCAGGGCCCGGCGTTTAGCTCTCAGGCTTGCAAATAAGCCATGGGAAGTTTGGGTGTGGCCTTGCAGTACTCCTCCCCCTATCATCCTGAGGAAAATTCGGCAGTCGAGAGGAAAAACTGTGACTTAAAGCAATCCTTAACAGCAAGGGTATTAGGCTTGGGTGGCAGTTGGGTCAATCACCTATTTGGGGTCCAGAGGGCACTTAACAACATGCCAAGAAAATCCCTGCGGGGTTCGTACAACTTATGAGCTCCTCTTTGGGGGTCAGAATGTGGGTACCAGACCTTGATAGTGTCAGCACAGTGGCGGTTTAAACCCCATTTGACCTCAGTCATCATTTGGATGTTTTACAGGACCTTAAGGAATACCGAGCTTTACAAACCAACATCCAAGTAAAACGCACCGCCACTGGGAAAATGAAAACGGTAATGGCGACACCTGCCTGAGTCCTGGAGATTGGGGACCTGGTCAGAGAGAGTTGCTGTATGAGCCTTTGGTCATTTACAATGGTGATTTGTTGCAGGTAACCATCTTCTCATGCAGACAACCACCAGCTGTACAAAGGTATCTAAGTTAAGCCCAAATCTGGTAACTCCGCTTTTGGTGCATATCTGTCTAATGATGCAAAAGTTCTATGCAACTGAAACATGTTTTTAGTACCCCTCCTTGATCAGATCTGCATGAAATCTAAATTCCCTGCACTGCACATTACTTTGCGTACCAACAGAAAAGTAAACATGTAAATTCCTGACAAATGTGCAGATTTGTCAAGCGGAGTCATAGTCATTAGCAAATTAACACTTTCTGTAAGCCCACCATAAGTGATGCCCTCCCAAATCTGCATGAATCCAAACATATTGTAATGAAGTTACAAATGCCAAGTGTTTGCTACATTTTGTGAAGATCAATGTAACGACGGTTAATAGCTAATCATAGATATTTTAGCACCCCCTTTCATTTGAGTACCTTTTTACAGATCAAATTCATACACATTCTTTAAACAGGGCCTAAGTTGTCAGCAAATAAACACTTTTTGACCTGCTTTCCTTTAACAGTGTTCACACTTGAGAGATTTGTATTAAACTCAAAATATCAGGAGTAAACCAAACATGTTAGTATCTGCAAAGACATGCAGATCTGATTAGCTGTACCAATGTTACTAACTAATCAATTACTTTTTTACCCTTCCCTTTAATTTCCCCTACACTTCATGTTGTGTCTGCATGAAATTGGAGATTCCTGTGCTGGGCTTAATTTAGTACAAGCCTGTCGAATTTCAGATACACTTATTAAACAGCACCAAAGTTGTCAGCACATTACGTGTTTACCCCTTTATAGCTTTACACCCCTTCATAGATCCGCATGAAATGTGCTATACCCACAAAACGCTAAACATGCTAACTATTTGCCAAATTTCATTTGAATCCCTTAAAGGATGCCACAATTATTAGCAAGTAAACACTTTTTAAAATCTTCTTTTGACAGGCTCTGCCTTGATCGATCAGCACAGATGTAAAAGTCTAAAAATAAGCTACACAAGCTAAACATTTTGAAAATTTCTCATAAATTCGTCAAATAACACTAAAGTTATAGAAAAATCCAAAAACCTGTTTTCAACAGTTAGCTCTATAATTAAACCCTTCATAGTCGGCCAACACTTTTTTCATAACCAAAGATCTCAAAAACGACTGAACAGATTTATGCTGATCCAGCGGAAGCATTGTAAATTTTGTGTGGGCACATACACAGATTACCCACTACACCATAAACTCTAACCTCAGTAATATAATTCACAACAACTCAGAGTTCGGGGCCATAGAAACTCTACAACCACTTATAAATCATGAGGTTCTACGATAGATCTTTGTAAGAGCTAATAGGGACTCAGATAATTAGAGACAGAAGCCATTCCTTCATGAGGACCTGTAATGAAGAAATGCCTATCTAACAACAATAAATCAATAACCATTGTGTGCTCAGCGGATTCATTTACAAAATGACATTGATCCGATCTTGAGACACTTTCCTGACTCCTTTCTCAATATTATGTCCCAAATAAAGAACTTCTTTTTGACAAAATTTTAATTTTGCAGGTGACACTTTATGCCCATCTACTGCCAAATGGTTCAGTAGAGCAATTGGATCAGCCACAAAAGCTTCTTTTGTTCCCGAAGCAACCAGTAAATCATCAATATATTACACTAAAACTGAGTTCTTAGGCATTATTAAATGATCCAAACATTTCTTCAATATCTGATTGAAGATTGAGGGGCTCTCTGTATACCCTTAAGAAATTAGGCACCATGCCAAGACAAGGTTTCCGAACCGGAACGCAAATAAATATTGGCTATCCGGATGCAAAGGTATCGAGAAAAAGGCTTGACACAAGTCATTCACTGAAAACCATTCTGCTTGACAAAGAATTTGGTACAGAATCACTGCTGGGTTTGGCACTACCGGACAACATGGTATCACTATCTGATTGATTTTTCTAAGATCCTGAACAATTCTGTATTTACCGTTGGGTTTGCGAATTCCCATTATAGGCGTATTGCAAGGACTCCCTAAAATCTCTTTTAGAGTACCTTGTTCAATTAACATCTGAATCACAGGTGTTACTCCTGCAATTGTTTCAGGATGCATTTTGTGAGCAGGTATTCTCGGAAACTCTGCATTTGGTTTTACAGTAATCTGGATTGAAACTACTCCTTTCATCGGTCCAATGTCTTTTCCTGAAAAATCCCCCACATCAGACAACACTGTATCTCTCAACTCAATTAGCAAATCAGTCGCTGTAAATAGAGGATATAAGCCATTCACTTCTGTTCCCTGTCATGCCATTTTAAATACTACATCCTCATCTTTCGTATGAAATGCTATTCCATCTGGTGTACAATAAATGGAACAATTCATCTTGCATAGTAAATCCCTACCCAACAGATTTACTGGACAAGTGTCACACACCACTAATTTGTGTAAATCCTGAAATCCTCCAATCTGTACTTTCATGGGTCTAGTCACTGGGGTCTTAATTAATAGATTCAAAACTTCTACAACTGGGATACTTTCTCCCAAGAGGGGTAGGTTGGGAATTTCCACAGTTCTCACAGTGGAACGGGTAGCACCAGTATCTACGAGGAATATAACAATGTTTCCGTCAACTTCGCCATCCACATAGGGACCGCTCTGATCTACCTCTAAGGATGCGCCAAGCATGCACTCCTTCTCACCCCTAAGGCAGCGTCATTGAGATGTATCTGAATCGCTTCCAACCAACAGCATCAAATAATGTGAAGACACCTGCACATTCAATTTAAATTGATCATTTGTATGGAAACCCATATTCGCATTCTATTTTTGCACTTGACCGTTCACATTTTGCATAGGAGCTTGTGGCATTCGCTGACCCTTTCCTCTACCAATCGATATCTGCTGATTCTGATTCTGTTGATTCATCTGATTCATTGCATCTACTCCTGTCTCTATTAATTGTACATCACCCGTATTTGTCCGAATACTTCCAATGCCCGATCTTGCCGCACGCATGACATTGAAACTTTCTCTTCATTTCTTCTATATTACCACCTCGACCTTTCCCTTGTGGCAATGGTATCATATTCATCACAGTATTTCTGTTTGACACTACACCACTCATACCAGTAGTAGTCACACCATTTCCCTGATAAACTCCCGCAATATCCGTATTCATATTCATAAATCCTCCTTTCTTCGCTGCTTTCATCTGAGCCAACATCAATATCTCTTTCAACTTTTTATGACGCGAATCAATATCATCACCACAATATTTTGCAAAATGAAGAATCTTGTCAATCGATTTACTCTAGTATAAGAGAGGGAATCCTTTGGACTGGACACCTATGAACAGTGGAGCTGGAAATTAAAATCCTAACACAGTCGTGCAAAACACATTTAAATGCTGTCACAATCACATATACTGTTGGGAAGGCTACTCATATATCTGAATGACAAACTAAATGATGTACCACAATTTAAAAAAAATATCAAAATCTTTTATTAAATTTTTTTTCATTAGAACATATAAAACACAAAAACACCAATCATAAAATAATATGATACAAAATATCTATATAAATTTCATACACATAGATCTCAAAGAACAAATTGAAAAAACATATGAGAGTACATAAAACCAGACAAAAAATAATATGTCATTAAAACAACCATCCGTGATTACTCAAATTTTTGGACTGGAGCCCGGTATGTCTCACTTGATTGAATACTCCAAAGGCCCAGACCATAGCACAGATTGGGTTGTATTTAAAGGTGCGTCGACGCGTTTCGATGGCTAGTAGATAATACCATCTTTATCAAGACAAACAATTTTCCGACTCTCAAACAATTAAAAAGCAACAGTGCTGCAATCAGAAAGCACCTATGATAAATAGGGTATGCTGCTGCGACTTCCAGAAACTGGTATGGTCTTGTAAGGATAGTCTTGTGAGGATAGGATAAATCCTTCAGTCATCGAAAATGAAGAAATGTATAAATATCTGAGTTCTAGATATTAACTAGCCGCCTCGTTATTCATGAAGCCAAAAAGTGAAAGTTTCTAGGATGGACTCTATCTCACGTCAGTTCCTCATTCACTGATCAAAGAGTCACAAAGTTCAAGGTTTTATTTATCCTTGGTACTTATTTTCATTTTTTCTTTTTATTTGGTTTCCACGTAACCTTTTATAATTAGGATTTGTGGCAGTATTATCCGATAATTCTAACGTCTTCCTGATGGTATACGATAGCGGGAACTGTATTTCACCCGTATTTGTCCGAATACTTCCAATGCCCGATCTTGCCGCACGCATGACATTGAAACTTTCTCTTCATTTCTTCTATATTACCACCTCGACCTTTCCCTTGTGGCAATGGTATCATATTCATCACAGTATTTCTGTTTGACACTACACCACTCATACCAGTAGTAGTCACACCATTTCCCTGATAAACTCCCGCAATATCCGTATTCATATTCATAAATCCTCCTTTCTTCGCTGCTTTCATCTGAGCCAACATCAATATCTCTTTCAACTTTTTATGACGCGAATCAATATCATCACCACAATATTTTGCAAAATGAAGAATCTTGTCAATCGATTTACTCTGCCAACAAATCAAATGCTGCTGAATCATGGCGCTTATTTCTGGCCTTAATCCGTACACAAACTGATGTACAAAATGTCCAATCTCTTTCTCAGAGACATCCTCAATACCACTGTATTGTTTAAACACCTGTAAAAGCCTTTCATAATACGCATGAACTGACTCTTTCAACTCTTGAGTAGTCCTGTCTATTTTAACCCAATCTGTTTCTTTTGGTGAAATTTTCCCTTTCAAATACGTAATAACCTGATCATATTTCTTCATGACTTCTTCTGATGGGGGCTCTTATCTTTCAATCTTGTGGATATTCTTCTTCTGGCCAATCTACAGCAATTTTGCACTGGACCCATAAATCAGTCAGAACTACAATATCAAACAAGCCATCCAAATCCTTCCACAAAACTTTCGAAACTTTGACAGACCTTTCCACTTGTTTATACAATTCCACTGGCTTCTCTCTCAACCTGGGAAAATCATTCGTAAATGATAATATATCCTGCCTTGACCATCTTTCTATCTGTAACATCTTCTTGGATCTATATATACACTTCTTTTTGGTGTCTCCGCTGAATTTTCTAAAACTTGAATTAATGGTTCTAACCTTTCTCTTGTAATAACATTTATATTTGCTCCACTATTCTCATCCAACCCCTCACTTCCCACACTCATAATTCTATTGCGAATTGTTAAATTATGTACTTGTATAATGGGACAACAGGACCAATAGTTACTGGAACTGACAAAGCATCTGCGTTCATTGGTGTCATCTTTCTCATAAATTCTTTTGTAACAGGAATCTGATTCTGCTCTTGTGATGTCCTCTCATATGCTAACTCTGCAAGTACTATCAGAGCATTTGGAAAAGAAACTGGCTCCACATGATTCTGTTCTTCATGATAAGGTGGAGGTCTATTCATCAATAACTCATTCAAATAATCATTATCTACGTCATCAGCTCCTCCAACAACTAACTCAGTATTTCTAGTCTTTGACTCCTCAACATTCCTCTTTCTATCTTTGCCTTTTTCTCCCTCAGCAGACTCAGCTACCATAACTGGAAACATTTGGGCTCCTTCAGCTATATCTCTTCTCCACATTTTCTTCTGAGCATCCCATTTTGCCTCTGAATATCTACTCACAGTATTCTTGTACCTAGTCTGATACTTTTCTTTTTCTCTTTTGTATGCCTCATGTTACAATTCATCAAGAGCTTCATACTGCATAGGTCTAGGATCTGGTCTCAAATTATTCATTTGATTCCTTAAATTTTCTAAAATCCTAATGTTAAAGGTCCCATTCTCTGGAAACTCCAAATTACCATCTTGCTCAGTGTATTTCACCCAATTCTCCAACCACGTACACATATGATAACCCCTTTCTAGTGACATGAATGAAGTAGGAGTTCCCTCAGGAGGCACAGGAACTCCTCCTCTAATAGGTATAGGCTCAATTTTACTAAACAAGGTTTTCAGCAACTTAAAAGCTTCATGATCTTCTAAGTTTCAAAATCTAACCTTTTCGAGAAAATTTTCAACAAATTATTTTTCGTGGTATGATTCCTTTGCACCAATCAAAACTAGTCTTGCCGTCCAATACCAGCGCGACTCACACCAACACACCTATACCAGCGCAGCACTTTGTGACGAGTTCACACCAACTGTCCAATACCAGCACAGCACCCTGTGACATCAGCTTAGCTCCTGTTACTGACCCTCCCTTTACAAAGTCAGCGTTGACGTTTTCTCAAAGTCTTTAACAAAATAAAACAACTTGTCTGCGTAACTAAAAGGAAGAACGATAGAACCACACAATATAAGAATTTCTTTTTCTTTCAGCAAAATCTCGACCAGCGCGATTTCGCCCTCACTTGAATGAAAATCTTCAAGAGTTCTCCAGATGCGCCTTCTGAAGCAACCTCAAAAATCCTCACTTGTCATACTTCAAGATTCCCTATGTTAGCACTGGCAAAACCTCTTTGCACAGCACCACTTCCATAGCAGACAGCACACTTAGGGGCTGATTACGATGGCGGGCGGAAAAGCATCCGGAGCGCCATGGTAGCGGAAATCAACCGTCCGCGTGTACCGCGTGAAAACCGGCGGTCCGATTAGGATCAACCGCCAAAAAAATCAGACCGCGGCGGAACGATGCCACGAAAGACCGCCGGTAGCGTGCGGAGCAGGTGAAAATCCGTCCACGGCGGTCGGATTCGTGGCGGAAAAAGCCCAAACCACCGCACAGCCAGCGGATTGACCGCACGTGAAATTAGGATACCATTGAGGTGACAGCGGAACGATCCACTGTTTCTGACCACCACGATCGCAACCAGTGATGAATGGGAGAGCCGGCAGAAGGGCGGTCATATACCCACCGCCGCGGCCCCCCCGGAAAGATCATGGCGGCCGACCAAAAAAAACACACAACATGCCCACCAAGTGTACCCAGCAACCTGGCTCAGCCCCAAAAAACACCTAATACACCCCAATGACACATCTCCATGGCAAGTAAAAAAAACACAAATCCCAGGTCAACCCACACAACACACCTGACATCAATACTCCATTTTGACACACCCACATAGCTGAGTATAAAACCAGCCCCTTCCCTGACCATAATCCTTTGCAATACTCCACCACTGAAGGAACCAAGCCTACAGCACAAAGGAGAGGCAAACCACCACACAACTCACCAGCACAACAACACACACACACACACCACTTACATCACCACCACCACTCTCACACCTGCACTTTCAACCCCTTTGCACATCACACACCATGGCACAGAAGAAAATGCCCAAATTCACTGACAGTGATGGTAGATGAGGTAATCAGAGTAGAACCACAATTGTTTGAAAGCATGGTCCAACAGACACCATTAGCCACCAAAACACTAATGTGGGAAAGGATAGTCCGCAAGGTCAATGCAGTAGGGTCTGTCCCACTCACCAAGAGGGAGATCGTGAAGGGGTGGCATGACCTCAAGAAAAGGTGAAAGAGAGGAACAACAAGAACCATGAGCTGGCTCAGAGGACTGGCGGTGGCCCTCCCATTACACCAAGAACATTCACCACATGGGAGGAGAAGGTGCTTGCCATACTGCATCCAGAGAGTCACACAGGAATACCCTGGTAAGTAACAATAAATGTCTACCATCACACTGCCATGTACTGTCTTGCATAACTACAAAGCTACACCTCCTAGGCCCAAATGCATTCATGTGCACCACACACTCCCCAACACATGTTTCACACATCTAACATTCACTCCCTCTGAATCACCCCAAAGGTAGCTAGCAACATTCCCAGGGTTGCATGTGTACAGACAGCCAGCACTACAACTCCCACCAGGCCCCCTTGTCTCACAGCTGAGCAAGATGGAGCACTCCCCCACACCCAGAAGAACGTGGCAGCCATTGCATTGATCACCTCCACCTAACAGGTATCTAGCCATCTTAACAGGGAGGGGTGTTTGTGGGTGGAAAGCCAGCACTA